>CAXHSM010000001.1:3292742-3875242 GCA_964019185.1 Maratus speculifer
TCGAAAAAACGCTTTTCCACCTTCAACAGCTCGAAATTTTCCGATACAATTTCAGACACATTTTTAAACGTAGAAACATGAAATTTGCTGAGAGGATTCTTGAAGGGACGTATGAGGTGCCGAATGATTTGTTTTACGCTCAATTCATTAGAATTTGAGTTATAAACAATTATCTTCTCAGTATGACCCCTTTTTTCGTTCTCAAATCTCCCGCTTGGGAAAAATCGGTTCGAAATGCCGCTTCTGATTGCTTTTTTGGCAATATTTTATGCATTTATGAAAGATTCGACAATTACGGCACCTTGTGTACTTTCCAAATAAGAGATTTTGAAAGTTTGGTGTATTTTAGAGCAATAATGAGTTCAAAAATAAATCGGAAAATAGGCAGTTTGAATCGAAATACACCCTTAAGATAATAGAATTCTGCAGATTTAAAGAGTTTTCAATGCAGTTTACAATGATTGTTGTGTCGATATATTTGAAGAAAGCAGTAGACTGTATAATCACTTTTCACATTATTTGATAACACATTTCACAAATAAAATCCGCTGAGGGAACACAATGCACATATCGTCGAGATTCACAGACTCAACATAAGGTAAACATAAGAGAACAATAATATCCCTGCGCAGAGGGAAAAACACATATTATCCCTACGCAGAGGGAAAAGCACTGGGATAAAAGGCAGACGATTTTTTAATTAAACATACTCCCGGCCTTGAAAGCCGAAAGGGTTTCAAAAATTTACTCTAAAGGTAATTTACACAATTTACTTATTGGCCTTTTTAATTCACTATTTTCAGCTTTCAGGGTAACTACACGAACCTTTTTATCAGATCCAGGGTGAGTTTCGATCACTCTAGCTAATTTCCACTGTAAAGGGGAGAGGCCTTCATTTTTTATTATAACTAAATCACCTATTTTAATATTAGGCTCTTCTTTAAACCATTTTACTCTCTGTTGAAGGGTCGAAAGGTACTCATTGCTCCATCTTTTCCAAAAGTGTTGTTGTATTTTCTGTACTAATTGCCACCTGGTCAATCTTGATGCAGGTACCTCTGAAATATCTAATTCTGGTACTGAAGTAAGAGGAGCACCAATTAAAAAATGACCAGGGGTTAAGGCCTGTAAATCATTAGGATCTGAACTTAAAGGACAAAGGGGTCTAGAATTTAAACATGCTTCGATTTGAGCTAAAAGAGTTGAAAGTTCTTCAAATGTTAAAACTGAATTGCCAACGGTTCTTTTTAAATGAAATTTCATCGATTTAATACCAGCCTCCCAAAGTCCTCCAAAGTGAGGGGCTGAGGGTGGGTTGAAATGCCAATTTATTTCTTCCGAACTTAACTATTTTGTCACTTCTTCATTATGCTGAGAAGAAGCTACAAATTTATACAATTCTTTTAACTCCTTGCTCGCACCGACAAAATTTTTGGCACAATCACTTACAATTTCTTTTGGTTTTCCTCGTCTGGATATAAATCGCTTCAGACAAGCTAAAAAAGCCTGAGTAGATAAGTCAGTCACTAATTCAATGTGAATTGCATGAGTAGAAAAACATATAAATAATGAAATATAACACTTAAAAGATTTTGAACCTCTACCTTTTTTAAATTTACACAATATAGGTCCTGCATAGTCAATTCCTGTAATAAGGAACGGACGGGTAGGTTGCACTCTAGTTGTAGGTAAATCAGCCATGATTTGTTTAGCTGTAGAAGCAGAAGCACGAGCACAGATTACACAATTCCTTACGAACTTTCTTACAGCACTTCGTCCACTTAAAATCCAAAATTTCTGTCTGACAACACACAATAATAGCTGAGGGGCAGCATAAAAATGAGATAAGTGAAAATATCTGATAATCAACACTGTCACTGGATGATTTTTTGGTAACAATATTGGATGGATTTGTTCTTGTGTGAGATTTGAATGACGAAGACGTCCTCTAACTCTGAGTATTCCTTCTTTATCAAGGAATGGAGAAAGATTAATCAGTTTGCTATTGCGAGGTAAACACTTACCAGAAGTCATACATTTAATGTGATCAGGAAATGATGACTCTTGCACTTGTTTAATTATCAACTTTAAGGCACTCTGAATTTCTGTATGTGTAAGAAAGCCGAAGTTTCTTTTTGAAACAGGTAAACGAGAATTCGTAAGAAGTCTCAAACACCAAGCAATAACACGTTTTAGCTTAGTAAATGATGATATATTTGAGAGAATAGGCATTTCCACACTTAATTGGGCTGTAGCACAAAAATAATTTTTCCTTTGTTCTAATAAAGCTTCGTCACAGAAAACACTCCCTAATTGTGATTTTGGAGAAGTGAAAGATGGATCACTGAGCCAACTGGGGCCATTCCACCACAGATCATGCAATGATAATTCCGAGGGTGATAGACCTCTTGATGCACAATCTGCTGGATTCTCCTTTCCCTTTATATGATGCCAGCACTCAGTAGGAACAAGTTGCTGTATTTCAGAAACACGATTTGCAACAAAAGTTTGCCATCTTCTTGATTCGGTTGATAGCCAAGAAAGAACTATTGTTGAATCCGTCCAACAATTAATTTTAGAGATGTCCAAACACAATGAATCTAGAACAGTTTTTACCAAACGGGCTGACAGCAGGGCGGCACTCAATTCTAATTTAGGTAAAGTTATTGTTTTTAAAGGTGCAACTCTTGTTTTTGCTGCTAATATTCTAACTGATACAGCCGAATCATTTGATAAGGATCTTAAGTAAACAACTGCACCATATGCCACTAAGGAAGCGTCACTAAATGAATGAATTTCAAATGTGTTAGCTGAAGCAATAATTGCTAAACGCGGCACAGTAATTGATGTTAAACATGCGAGTTCTTCCCGAATTTTTATCCACTTATTTTTAATTAGAAGTGGAACTGGATCGTCCCATGCCAGATTACTTCGCCATAATTCCTGAAGTAGAATTTTTGCAGAAATTATAAAGGGGGCGATCCAACCAAATGGATCGAAAAATTTTGCTATATCTGACAATATGGATCTCTTTGTGACTTCTTTTAATGTTGGTTCTATGGTGACACTAATTTTAAAGACATCGAGATTTGAGTCCCATTTTAATCCTAACACCTTTATTGAGTTATCGTTTTCAATTGATAAATCTGATTTAGATTGAATTAAATTTTCAGGAATGTTTTTTAGTACACTAATGTCATTCGAGGCCCACTTGCGTAACTCAAATCCGCCTCTTTTCATTAATTCTTGTAACTCTGATATTAATTTTATAGCTTCTTCGGGAGATGATGCACCTGTAAGTAAGTCGTCTACGTAAAAATCACGTAATACAACATTTGACGCTAGTGGAAAATTTAATTTTCCATCCAACGCTAATTTCTGTAGAACTTTAGTAGCTAAATAGGGGCTAGACGTTAGTCCGTATGTAACTGTAGTAAGACGATAATGACTTATATCTTCCGAAAATTTATCCTTCCAGAGAATTCTTTGAAAATTTTGATCTTCAGGAAATATTTTAATTTGACGAAACATTTTTGCAATGCCAGCATTAATAGCTATAGCGTGTGTGCGGAATCTTAACAAAATAAAAAATAACTCTTGTTGAACCCTAGGACCTACAATTAAATTTTCATTAAGAGAAACATTTTTTGCAGTTTTTGCGCTACCGTCAAACACAACTCTAAGACGGGTTGTTGTACTAGATTCCTTGATTACTGGATGATGTGGCAGATAATATATTTCATTAACGGGTTTTTGAATTTCACTCTTTGGTATTTTCTCCATGTGTCCCATTTCAAGATATTCATTCATAAATATACAATAATTTTCATATAAATCGGGATCTCTATTAAATCGTTTTTCTAAATTTAGAAATCTTTTCATAGCTAACGATTTTGATTCCCCTAATTCTTTACATTGCTTTTTAAATGGCAAACGCACAATATATCTTCCATTAGTATCACGTGAATGAGTTGTATCAAAAATTTCCTCACAATATTTTTCTTCATTTGTGTGTATTTCTTTTGAGGGGATGTTTTCTAACTCCCAGAATCTTTTTACATAATCTGTTTCAACATTTGCAAAATTAACTATAATATTTGGTTTATTTTCTGAAAATATATCAATATCTCCTGTTATTAACCACCCATAATCTGAATTTACTGCAAAAGGAAGTTCTGGTTTTCCAAATATTTTTTCTCCTCTAATTATAGATAATGATAATGACACGCCAAATAATAAGTCTATTGGTCCCGGTTCATTCCACTTCGGGTCAGCTAGTGTTATGTTCTTTAAATGACTGAATGCATTAATATCATATGATACAACTGGTTGATTACTCGTTATCTTTTTCAAAATATAAAAAGTACCTAATCGTGTGTTTTGTTTATCAAAATGTGGAGAAAATTCCAATCTTACAACACCACGTGTCTCTTCGGAGTATCCCATTCCCAAGCATTTAATCTGTAAATTAGCAGAATTTCTTTTTATACCTAATAATTGTATTGCACGCTCACTTATAAAATTGCTAGTACTTCCGACATCTATTATACATCTCATAAATTTATTGCCTCCATAATTATCTTTCACATTAATTAGCGCAGTTGCAAGTATGCCAAATGATCTTGAATTTATTTCCCCAAGACATGAATTTATGGACAAATTTGTATTATTAGATGTTTCAAGAGCAGTCTCACTAGTATGATACGAGGACTGAGGCGTTACTTGGTTTTTTATATCTGGATAGTTAGTTTCTCGTCTTTCATAGTGTAATAAGCTATTATGACTCTTCAAATTACATTTTGAACAAACTCTTTTTGACTGACAATTGGTTAATTTATGGTCAGCAGATAAACATGCAAAACAAAGATTTTTATTTTTTACAAATTGCACTCTTTCACGAACAGACAATTTTAGAAACTCACTACATTTAGGTATTTTATGACTAGGTGAAGAACAATATTTACACTCACTATTGTTAACAGAAACATTCATCGCAATTAATTTAGGATAACTGTTTTTCTTA
This sequence comes from Maratus speculifer, assembly GCA_964019185.1. Lineage (NCBI taxonomy): Eukaryota > Metazoa > Arthropoda > Arachnida > Araneae > Salticidae > Maratus > Maratus speculifer. The sequence goes on from CAXHSM010000001.1 coordinate 3,297,766, forward strand.
TAAACACTATTTCCTTTAGCAGATTGTAATGAACGAGCATAATCTTTCAGAAAATTTATTAATTGATCTAACGTTGGAAGTTCGTCATTTTTTAACTGCCGTTCCCACCACAATTTAATATTAGAGTCAAGTTTTTGCAAAAGTAAATAAATCAACAAAGTTTCTGAAAAGCCACTTACCTTCTGATCCAAGATTTCGAAAGATCGAACACATTCATTCGTTATATCCACTAAATTAAGTATTGCTGCCGGTGAATCGCCTTGCACGAATGGAAAATTTAATAATCTTCTTATATGAGAATATATTAATTCTCTTTTATTTGAAAACCGTTCCGTTAATAACTGCCATGCTACATTGTATTTCGAATCTTCAATAGGTATTGATTTTATAATTTTTAACGCGTCTCCATGACACGATAATTTTAAATATTGCAGTTTCTGAGCAGGCGATAAATTAGCATTTTCGTGTATACTTGCTGTAAAGAAATCTTTGAAGCTTAACCATTCATGAATATTTCCACTGAAAGATGGTAAAGAAAGTTTAGGCAATTTCATTTCACTCACCTCCTTTTTTGGATTGTCCGTATTTATTTTTCTAGCATTAATTTCACGTTCAATTTTTACAGTTAATTCATCTAAGATGTCTTGTTGTTCATCCTTCTCTTCTATAAATAAATCAATGTCTTTTTCTTCACATGCATAAAAAATTGATTTAAATAAATTCTTTAACTCTTCATCTAATTTTTCAATTTCTTTTTTAAATAACTGAATTTGTTCTAAGTCACACACACTCAAATCAGTTTTGAAGAATTTATTTTTCACTCTTGTAATTGAAGATTTTAAAACTTTTTTATCAGTCAATATTTTCTTATCCATTTTTAGATGCGTTCGTAATTATATAATACGTAGCACCTATAGTGGTCGTTCAGTCCGTCCGTCTGTCCGTCCGTCTGTCCGTCTGTCCGTCCGCATATAACAACGCAAAAACTACCCAACCGAATCGTTTAAAATTTAAAATACATAATTATTGCATAATTTTGTCGAGTCATTTCAAATTTTATGAAACTCGGATGCATAGATCAATTACAGGGGCAATCAAAAGTATTCCATTACATTACGGTCAATGGGGAAAAAAGTTTCAAATGCATTTTAATTGTTTGAAATTTAAAATACGCAATTATTACATAATTATGTCGAGTTATTTCAAATATTTTGATAATCGTGTGCATAGATCAATTACAGGGGCAATCAAAAGTATTCAATTACATTATGGTCAATTAGGAAAAAATTTCAAATATATTCTATACGTTTGAAATTTAAAATACATAATTATTACATAATTTTGTCGAGTTATTTCAAATTTTATGAAAATCGGATGCATAGATCAATTACAGGGACAATCAAAAGTATTCCGTTACATTGCGGTCAATGGGAAAAAATGTTTCAAATGCATTTTAATCGTGTTACACTCATGCGAACTTAATAAAATTTATATGCAACTATAAAGTACATATTATAATATACATCATACATAATTTGTGGTGCAAAGAACATTTGTTATTGATTTACAAGGCCACACAAAAGTATTCCATTACATAATGGTATAGGGAGAACATTGTTTGATGAGCGTTTTAATTGTAATTCACTGTTAACAATTTTATGAGATTGATATATGAAAGTAATATTTTTAAAACTTCGTTATCGTACGAACGCACCTAATTTGCTACGCTTCACGTGCAATTTCCAACTTGTTTTTCTTGCGTTATTCTATTTGGCACAATTCCAATTAGCACATTTTACTTTAGAATGAATTTCACTCACGCACTATTCTATTAACTTTTTTACTTAAATTTCGCAATACTCCGGCTGCGATGCCGACCAAAATGTTGTGTCGATATATTTGAAGAAAGCAGTAGACTGTATAATCACTTTTCACATTATTTAATAACACATTTCACAAATAAAATCCGCTGAGGGAACACAATGCACATATCGTCGAGATTCACAGACTCAACATAAGGTAAACATAAGAGAACAATAATATCCCTGCACAGAGGGAAAAACACATATTATCCCTACGCAGAGGGAAAAGCACTGGGATAAAAGGCAGACGATTTTTTAATTAAACAATGATTAATACTCTGAAGGATTATAATTCATATTTCTAAGTAAGTTTTTTAAATTAAGTTGAAAGAAGAATATTTTTTGAACTTTTAAAAGAAAATGCAGAGAAAACAACATTGCAATTTTGCCCAACTACCTTTATTACTGTTAAAGGTATGAAGGAAGATCGGTGTTTGGCTAAACGAGACAGAGACACCCTATGTTTTGTATGGAACAAAGGGAATATGACCCTACGTCTCGACATGAAAGGTCCTTTTTTTATGGCTATCATAAACCGGTTATTCAAAAATAATGCGTGGACATGCCTTTAAAAAACATGCCTCAAAACATCTGCAAATACGCCTTTGTTGGAAGCCAGCTCAAAGTAGACGACGAAAATAAACCGAGGAATGGAACCCTACGGCGAAAACACGTTTTTGAGGAAACTATTACCTGGTGACTTCATTAAATTTAAACCGCAAACCAGAAATGAAAAAAGAATTCTTTTGTCGCTGGGTTTGTTTGAATAATGAGTTTTCCCGTTTTTCGAATACATTCAGGATATTGAACAACGCTCAATGGAAGCATTTTTGCAAAGTGTAGAGAAAAGGGTATGTTTAAAAAAGATGGAACTCATTACCTTTAAAAACCCTTTTTTTACATTTTTATGTTACATTCTGTTTTTATTTATTTACATTACATTTCACTGACTCATATCCTCAAATTTTAAAATGGAGTTTAGAAAAGAAATAGTGTCTCAAGCGAGGCATCGTTAAAAGTTTCGTTATATTTCGTAGAGAATGCATTTTTTAAAAAACTTCTAAAATTAATAAAATATATGTTACTTATCCCTAATAGCATACATGGTCACAATGACGTCACTATGAGTCACTTTGGTCACATCACATCCGTGACCAAAATGCCACTACTCAGTGACGTCACATTGTGACTGAGATGTGACTTTCTTTAAAATCTTTAGAAATTTATAAATATCCTTCAAAACATGTTATTCTCTTTAAAAAACATGTTTCTGGCAATTTAAATATCGTCGCTTTTGTCACAGTTTCGTCACAATGTTAATGTCGAATTAGTCACAAATGACACATTTTTCACAAATTTGTCCCATTGTGACCACTTTGTGAAACGTCACAAAAGAGCTCTAAAACGGCCATAACGACTTCACATTTTAGTCACTGTGACTTCACATCGACGTCACGCGACGTCACAACGACAATCGATGGTCACAAAGCCACAATGTGACTTCACAACGACGTTGCAGTGACGTCACCGTACTTTACGGGATGTTACGAAAGACATTCTATAAAACGGAAGAATTTTTGTTCTTTATTTGACATTATATTTCATGACATTGAAGTAATGGAGTGGAGTATGGACAAAAATGCTTTTTATTCTTTCTTGACGGATTCATAATTTAAAAACATTCTTTCATACATCTTAGTGGGGAACTGTAAATGATCCACAATGCGAAATCAATTTTCTGTTTCATGATCAAATAAAAAAATAATGTTAAAAATTTTGAAAATTTTTAAACCCTTTTGTATACATATTTTTTTTTAATTTAATTTAAATCTTTTAGAATAAACTCATCCTTAAAATATCAGAAAGTAAAAAATTTTTCAAGAAAAATATTTATTTTAAAATAATATTTTTATAAAGAAAACAAATTACTTTCTTTTTCTGCAAGTTTCGTTATGAAGCTATATGCAAGTGAGTAGATAAGAGTGGACATTAGAATAACTCTCGTAAATTATCAAGAAATTGTTCTTAAGTAGCAGTGATAAAAATTTGTTTATTTTTTTTAAATGTTAAATAATTTCATATAGGGTAACATCCCCAGTAACTGTATGGCACCAGTGATTGGCACATCCTAGAAAAATGTCCTAAAATAAGATTTATATTCAGTCTTTTAAAAATACAAGACCATATACTAGTTATATGCTCATTTACTTTACAAATTATAACTTTGATTTATGCTACTAAATGACAATATTGCCTAAGAAAGAGAAACAATTATGGCTTGTATCAAATTAGCCATTTTTGTTGCAAATGCTTCTTCTCTGGCTTAAGAAAGGCATGCATTTTAATTTATTATTATCTGATCTATAGGATATTTTTAATTTTAATTGACAACAGTTTTGTTTAGTTGAAAAGGGTTACTTTGATTGTGTAAAAGTCTAAGTGCCAATTACTGGTGATTACAGCAACTTTTTATAAATATATTTTTATAAAAATACTTTTTCAAATATTTTTGCTTTTAGTGGGCAAAATAGATGCACCGATATGCACTCTTTGATTTAAAAATATTTGCATGTAAATATTTTATTTCTTGGTAATGAAAATAGAAGTAAGTTTAAAGACAAATTCTTAATGTGCCAGTTACTGGGGATGTTACCCTATAATTATTGTTATTATTAACTCATCTTAAAAATTAAAAGCTTTTTGCACTGAACAGGACTGTACACCATCCAATGATCATTTCTTCAAAATTAACAATAGAACTTTTATTTTATTCTTTGGATTATACTTTAAAAGGTCGTTCATGTCCAAATAACTTGAAATGTGTCGCTGCTTCGATATCTCATTTTACGAAAATAATCCAATAAAAGTAACACGAAATGAGTTTCAATTGGATTAAAAGGGAGAAAACTTTCCAACTTTCTCACCGGATGAATATTTTGAGTTGTGCCTCATAAAGAAACTTGTTGAATATATTAAGTCAAGGTGCTTTTAAAAATTGATTCGCTTCTCATTTTCAGATTTTTGCGAACTCATTTACCGTCCGTTAATAGTTTTAAACTACCTTTTCTAACGCAATTAAAGTGCGGTAATACAAACAGGATCTTAATACAGGGCTGTTCAAAGAAGCATTTTGTATGACATATACGAAATTTGTGAAGATTTTTTAATTATGGATTAATGATTTAAATCTTTTATACGTGTACCTGTTTTGTTAAACTATTAGCACTTCCCTTTTTATTTATTTATGATGTTAATGAATCAGTTAGTAAAGTTTGATAATCTATTTTTAATGTTGTTGATTAAAATCTTACTTTTTTGATGAAATAAATTGTTTAAATAAGACAATTTTTTATTTTGAATATTTTTTATGTTGATGACGAAACATATGAATCAACTTTGATAAAATATTACATTAGAATAAATTTTGAAAGCCTTTTAACGAAAAGTGATTAAATTTTGAATGCTGTAGACGAATTAATGTTTTGAACAACATGAAGGATGTAATATTTTAAAATATGAATCTGACAAATGCATTTACAAGACAGTGCAAAAGAATTAAAATCAGTCTTGTCAGTGTATGTATTTTTTTACACTAAATTTATTACATTTTCACCAAAAGAAAAATTGCAAATTATTGCATTAAAAATATATTCCATTTTTCAAAATGAATATTTTTCTATATCTCGAAGTCTAATTAATTTTTTTCTATGTCCAAAAATGAGTACAACGTACGAAATTATTTCAAAAGGTGGATGCAATTGAGAGATAGATCCTTATTTTTAAAAATTAAATTTTGTGTGTGTGTGTGTTTTTCTGAATAATTTAACTTTAAAAAGAAATATATAAAATAATATACATTAATAGAAGAAGAGAAAGATTTATAAATAATTAAAAAAACCTATTTTGTAAATTTGAAAGTTTTGAGTAAAAAATAAAATATTAATATTATATTTTTCAGATCATAGAGTAAAATTAAAAGTACATTAGTAGTTTATTAATACGCAGATAGATTATGCTTCTATTCTTCCGGAAATGAAAAATAACAACAATAGAAACTAAAAAATATTTTTCCACAGATAGATACATGCATTTAATTCTCTATTACCGGGGGGGGGGGGAGGTTATTAAATATTCTGCTTCTGGTAACTTAATTTCATTCCATGGTCAAAAATAATTCAACGAAATCCACTCAATAGCCCTTTTTAGGTGCATTCGTAATTATGTAAATACATAGCACCTGTTGTTGTCGCTCAGTCCGTCCGTCTGTCCGCCTGTCCGTCTGTCTCTCTGTCTGTCTGTCTGTCTGTCCGTCTGTCTGTCTGTCCGTCTGTCCGCATATAACAACGCAAAAACTACCCAACCGAATCGTTTGAAATTTAAAATACATAATTATAACATAATTTTGTCGAGTCATTTCAAATGTTATGAAAATCGGATGGATAGATCAATTACAGGGACATTCAAAAGGATTCCGTTACATTACGGTCAATAGCGAAAAAAGTTTTAAATGCATTTTAATCGTTTGAAATTTAAAACATATAATTATTGCGTAATTTTGTCGAGTCTTTTCAAATGTTATGAAAATCGGATGCATAGATCAATTACAGGGACAATCAAAAGGATTCCGTTACATTACGGTCAATGGGGAAAAAGTTTCAAATGCATTTTAATGATGTTACACTCATTCGAACATAATAGAATCGGCATGAATCTATGAAATATATACTAAAATATGCATTCTGTACAATATGTGTGCAAAGAATTTTTATTATTAAATTACAGGGCCACACAAAAGTATTCCACTATATAATGCTATATGGGGGAAACATGGTTTGGTACGTGTTTTAATTATATTCAACTATTTCACATTTTATGAATAAGATATACGTTGCTGAGGTGTAATAAAAATTACTTCCTGCATATTTACAGAAACGTAAAGATTTCGACTACTATACTGTATCCGGAGTACGCTCTACTATATCAGCAAGATCTGAATATTTTTAAAACTTCGTTATCGTACGAACGCACCTCGTTTGCTACGTTCACGTGGAATTTCCAACTTGTTTGACTAGAATCGACGATTTGAAAAGAATTAGAAATTGCATATCTCTCTTTTTTTTCACCCCTATTCGGTATCATATAATGAATTTTAAATGTAGTGTTTTCACCAAGCACTGAAAAATTGTATTTTTTAATTCGGAATTATCGGATTCATTGGATAAAACGATTGGAAAAGAAATCTCATTAAACTCTTTTAAATTCTTTAAAATAGAATTTTTCAAAAAAAAAAAAAAAAAGTGATTATTAATACAATTTTTCGAAGAAATTCCGTGTGATTTCACTCAAGTTAAATTAATTTTCTTCTCCTGCATTTCCCCTTTTCACTCATCTAGGGAGAGAAAGAAGGGGGAGGGGGAGATAAAAGATTTATCTGTAATTCTCCGCTTTCATTTCTTCTTGTAGTCATTTTTTCTGATAGCCTGCACAGTGTATGTGACAGCAAAACTTTTACCACAACTTGTTATTTTATTTTTGAACAACGTAAAAAAAAAACTTTATAAACGAAAAAAAAAAAAAAAAAAAATAGGTTCAAACGCGGATCAAAGAATTTGTCAGCCCAAACAACAAAGCTATTACATCCAATCATCCTGTCCGTCTTTCATTTTATTACTTTCTTCTATCTTCAATGGAAGAAAGTATTGTAATCGAAATTTTTTCGACTTCCGGTTTTCGGCGGATTTAGGGGTCAGAGATTCCAAAAAACCTGTTTTTATAAAATGTCTGTCTGTCCATGTGTCTGTGTGTGTGTATGTCGCCATTCTACCATCAAAAAGTGTTTGAAGTTATGCATAGAATTGAACCAAATTTTTTGTGAATGTTTTTGGCTGTAGCAAGCAGGTCCTCCTTCAGTTTTGAAATATTCCGCCGGAAGGGGGCGCTGCAATCGCGATTTTTGTGCCATTTTCAATATTGTACCGACCAAAACTATATGAAATTATGCATAGAGTTTAACCAAATTTTTTGTGTAAGTGTATGACTATGGCTAGTTAGTCCCTCCTGAATTTGAAAATAATCCGCCCGAAGGGGTGCTGCAATCGCGATTTTTGTGCCATTTTCAATATTGTACCGACCAAAACTATATGAAATTATGCATAGAGTTTAACCAAATTTTTTGTGTAAGTGTATGACTATGGCTAGTTAGTCCCTCCTGAATTTGAAAATAATCCGCCCGAAGGGGTGCTGCAATCGCGATTTTTGTGCCATTTTCAATATTGTACTGACCAAAAGTAGATGAAGTTATGCATCAAATTGAACCAAATTTTTTGTGTAAGTGTATGGCTATGGCTAGTTGGATCGCCCTGAATCTGAAAAAAATCCGCCTGAAGGGGGCGCTGCAATAGCGAATTTTATGCTATTTTCAATACTGCACCGCATGAAAGTGTATGAAGTCAGTTCTAGAACTGAACTAAATTTTTTGTATATGATCATTTTCTGGTAAGGCAAGTAGGTCCTCCCTGAATTTGAAAAAAACAAAATCTGCCTATCATTCTACTGTCCATCGGCTCGTGCAGAGACGGAAATTCGTTTTTGCTCCAATTAATTGACTGAAGCAGAAATTTAAGATGAAAATCAAAGTTGGTATGGTATTGAATTAAAATTATTAAAGCATTAAAATGAGTAACTATTTTTTTTTTTAATATTAAAATGTACGTATGAGATAGAAGAAAGTTTTGGGATTGGCACATCCAACTAGTTTTAACTCACTATCATCCATTCTAACTCCAGATGACATGTATTAGGAAGAAACTGCAAACTTCAACCCAGCTTAATGGGTTTTCTTTTTTTTTTTTTTTTCAAATGCAATCAGTTTCTCCCTCTTTAGCTTTTCCCTTCCCAGAATGTCAAAGTTAATTAAATGCTGAATTGAAAATGGCAAGATTTCAAATAGTTGATTATTCTTGATTTCTGTGATGCTATCTTGAATTCGTGTGGGAAGGAGGCCGTCCAAAGTCATCTATTTCTTATAGACAAGAAGTCGGCAGCTCAGGAAATCACGTCATCGAGTTCACGGATGAAATTCCTGAGCGGCCAATGTTCCTAATATGGGCTATAATGCATATACATTAGGCTTAACTTGGAGAAATAGAAAATTTTAGGGTAAATCAACTTAAAATAACCTAAAAGGGTTAAATATAGGCTAACTAGGCTATTTATAGAGTAATTGGGTGATTTCCCTCCTTGAGCGGCCAATGTTCCTAATATGGGCTATAATGCATATACATTAGGCTTAACTTGAGGAAATAGAAAATTTTAGGGTAAATCAACTTAAAATAACCTAAAAGGGTTAAATACAGGCTAACTAGGCTATTTATAGGGTAATTGGGTGATTTCCCTCCTTGAGCGGCCAATGTTCCTAATATGGGCTATAATGCATATACATTAGGCTTAACTTGGGGAAATAGAAAATTAGTTAAATTTCGATTCGTATAGTAAAAACGCACCCAATCTTCCAAGTCCTATCTTTGTGAAAAACACATTAAAACGCAATTTTAGCAGTTGACTCATATCTGTGCTTTTCTGTTCTTAGTCCTCCATGTTGTCATACTTACGGGTCCATGTAAACCAACGAGTCAACCGCTAAAATTGGGTTTTCCGGTGTTTTCCACCAAGATAGGGCTTGATAGGGGTTCTCCGTGGCCGAGTGGTCACTAATCGCTTGCGAACGTAGGTGGCTTGTTGGGTTCGACTCCCCTGGCTCCATTGCACGCACTCTTTGTGTAGAGTTCCCGTCTGTTATTTCTCTTGTGGTGTAAAATTAATGTTGAGGAGTTTGTAAAATGATATAGATTGTGTAACTATGTCTGTGTAGAAATAAAAGGATCATTCGAGACGAAAGCCATTGTAGCTACCCGTAAAGCATGGTGACGTCACTGCAACGTCGTTGTGAAGTCACATTGTGACTTTGTGACCATCGATTGTCGATGTGACGTCACGTGAAGTCACAGTGACTAAAATGTGAAGTCGTTATGGCCGTTTTAGAGCTCTTTTGTGACATTTCACAAAGTGGTCACAATGTGACAAATTTGTGAAAAATGTGTCATTTGTGACTAATGTGACATTAACATTGTGACGAAACTGTGACAAAAGCGACGATATTTAAATTGCCAAAAACATGTTTTTTTAAAAGTAAATAACATGTTTTGAAGGATATTTATAAATTTCTAAAGATTTTTAAGAAAGTCACATCTCAGTCACAATGTGACGTCATTGAGAGGTGGCATTTTGGTCACAGATGTGATGTGACCAAAGTGACTCACAGTGACGTCACTGTGACCATGCATGCTATTAGGGTATAGGCCTCAAAGCAATTTCTGTCAATGTCAATGACCTATTGTGTTTTAATATATGCTAATCGAAATTTAACTAATTCTGGATTTTTATTCGCGAACTCGATGGGATGTGATTGCCTGTGCTGCCGGTCTATTATTTACTTGGAAAGAACTAAAAGCAATATATTTCTTCAGGAAGTTTTTTGTGGCTCTTTTTGGAGCACTTGACCGTCAAAATTTTAAAACCAAATACAATTGTACGACTGCTAATTGTACGGGTTGACGATTGTAACGATTATACGGGTACTAATTTCAAAAGAGAAAATGTTTGAATGATAAAATAACTGTAAGAAATTGTTTAATTTATCACACAAAAAAGAAATCCCTGGTAGAGCAATCTTATTTGAAAAACACGTACATGACTCGTTAAAAACGAAATTTCAAACTAGACCCCGGACGAGAATAAAAATGTATACAGATAAAAGAAAAACCATTTTGAATATTAAAATTGATTATGAACTGATGAATTAGCTGACACTCACGGAGTTCCTGATTCGTCAAAGGATATCATTCAGAAAAAAATTCTGAAAATCACAAAATATGTAAAAATCGCTGCATGAATTCGGAATAGCAATATTCTTGTAATAGACGATTGAAATCATACGCCCTCTTACTAATATATAAAAATTACAACGAATAGCAAAAACAACTAAAGATAATTAAGAAATTACACTAACTAAATTATACTTCATTCTATTTATACTAGAATAATTATTTGTTAAGAACAACTAAAATTAGTTAAGAAATTAAAATTATTAAAAGTCGACGAAGAAGACAAAATTTCCAGCATTCTTACTGCGAATGTGAAAGTTTGCGCACAGCGTGAAAATCTCTAAAAACACCATACAAAATTTGCAAAAAATTAAAAATTCGGATGAATTTGTACGATTTTCAAATATAGGCCAGTCAAATTGTCATAAATAAATGCAAAAATTCTGCCAGAAGATTTTATGTTTTTAAGCTGTTTATGGAGATGCTAGTAACAAGAATTAATGGTTTTCCAACAAAATATCTCGAGGCTAAATTTTGTGGAGCCAAAAAACCACAAAATTTTCTGGCTTTTTTCAGTTTTTTGCCAATAACTCAAAAATTATAAACTTTTTGCGTACTATATTCAGTTACAAAAAGAAAGAACATTAAATTCTCTACAAATTTCATAATAAAACTGTTTTTCTAAAGCCATTATTAAGCGCGCTACAGCATTCTGACTCTTTTACTTTGATTCTTTGACAGCATACAGACTCTTTTTTTCTAAATTTACGGAAAAATTGCAAAAACGAAAATTTGATACACTTTTAAATTATTTTATCCTCTTTAATGTAACTTATTTAAATTATAGGTATTTGCATTATACAAATCGTGATGAATTACAACAGTAACATTGTAAAAAATTAAGACCATTGTAACTTTTTTTGTATTTAGAGCTTTAGTGGAGAACCTTAATATTAGGTATTTAATTGATTGTAAGTAAAAAATACTTGCGGTGACATTTTTACATCCCTTCTTTCTAGATAAATAATGTCGTTAACATTTTCGTAGTTGATTCCATTACATGTTTTACAAATTGTTGAACATTTTAGTCTTAATTTATCAAAAGAACATACTTTGCTGCACTTTTCATTACAGCTACATGACATAGCATGGAGAGAGTATTCAGGTGCCGGGTTTTGGCACATTTCAACTGGCTGAAAGAGATCGTCCGACCTGTGAGCCCACCCCCATTCTTCAGGAGGGATGTTGTTTCGCAGCCTACTAAAATAATAATAATAATAATAATAATAATAATAATAATAATAATAATAATAATAATAATAATAATAATAATAAAACAAGTTTATTTGAATGTAAATTATTAGCTTGTTACTGATGATAACATCGGATAAAATGATGATGCGCAGCCTCTTGTGTTGGTGGTAGTCTTGCAAGATGAACATTCCTTTTTGTGGAAGATTTAGCAAATAGCTGAAAACTTAAGATGTTCAATTTCTGTGTAGTATCTATGCATCCACTATATAGCGCAGCATGGAATTTTTCTCCAATCTTGATGATTTCTTGACGGGTAGAACCTAATTTATAGAACACGCAGGCTTTTTCTCCAAGTTGATCATGTTTTTTCAAGGTGTTACAAAACTTTGACTTTCTTTGCCAAAAAAGAGCGGATGTTGTATCGCATCCGCTGATTGCATGAGTGAAAAGAACATTGTTGTAATTGTATTTGAACAACATGGTTGAAAACCATTTGGTTTCGATGTTACCTCTTCCTGGCTTTTGGAAAAATAGATTTTTGTGCTGATAGCTTAAGCTCATCATGATCACGAGAAGGTCAATATCTTTTCCGACAATTACGACGCTTTCAAAAGATACGGCTTTTGAAATGGCGGAGATAACTATCATGATATCAGCTTCTTCTTTTGCCTGCTCAGCTTGAATTCTGTTATTTTGAAATTCTTATTTTGAAATTTTTTATTTGTTTTAAGATATAAAATGAAGAAGCTCTTATTTATGTCATTGGCTTCGTCAACGGATGGTGCGAGTCGACGCTCTCTTTTCTCTCCACTTGTTACAGATTGATCTAGTTTTACACAACAAAAACTATGATATCTGCAAGTTAGCTTCGCATCTGCTAATCAGGTTTGTGCTGAATACGTTCAATTACCTTCTGGGACCATTCCTCCCCACGTTTTTCTGCAGCTTTCAAAATTGTAATTTTCGCTTCTAACTTCATTACTTTGTGCATCAAATTTCTCTTTGCTTAGGGCTTTTTTATTGATTTTCGTTGAAGTCACCAGGATTACCTTTTCCACATAAGAAGCAATTATCTTGAAACTTGAAAGAATTTCAGACTAGAAGTGTTCGATCTGAGGGACAAACAATAGTCTGTGTAGAATCATCACTCCGACGAACATATATGCTGCTATCATTCTCTCATTCGCATATGTTTTTCAGCAATCATCCTGTATTCTAACTTCATTTCTACTTTCTAAAAAACTGATGAATATTACTTTTGATGAATATTACTTTGACGCTGAACGCTATGTTCAAAGAGCGTGGCAGGTCCTTTCTGGCTCACAACGCGAGTATCACTATTTTAAGTCGTTTGGCGAATGAAACACAATTTTCGGTCGAGCTCACTCATTTTTCATTACTGTACGAAAAGAGATACAATAAACTGAATAGCCGCATATTAGAAGAGTATGTCTTTATGAAAAAACACTTGCATCTAAATCATTACGGCTCGGAAAAGTCACGTGGCCGCAATCTTCCATCTACATTCCCTTTTTTATCCCTGGCCCTCCCTCCCTTTGTAATTGTTTTTCTTATAGGCTTTCTAGAATTTGTGGTTCTTCTGCCTTACTTTCTTAAAACTTTCATTTCTCATCCATCAGTAGGTGTATTTAATTTTCATTGTTAGTCATGAAAAAAGTTTTTTGGGATGAGATTCGAAAAATAGGTCACTTTTTATAAAGTTAAAAAAAGGAATATTTTCAAAAAACCATAGCGCGCTTAGTAATGGGTTTAGAAAAACGTTTTTATAACAAAATTTATAGAGAATTTAATGCTATTTCTTTTTGTAATTGAGTATTTTGCGCAAAAAATTTTAATTTTTGAGTTATTGGCAAAAAACTGAAAAAAGTCCATTATTACAGTGAGCAGTGATACACAATAGCCTGAACTCTTATATGCCTGTCAAAAATTGGCGTGAAATATAAAGAAAGAGTGCTAAGAATCACATTTGAAAATTATTAAACGTTAAAAAATTACAGAGGACCTAGTACAAAATTTACTGTGATACTTTAAGCTAACAATTTAAAATCAAGCTCCTTTTACGAATGTCCAAAAATCGCTGTAAAATGCTAAAACTCGCATTAAAAAAATCTAAAAAAAAAAGTCAGAGAGGACGAAATTTACTATATTACGCTGAAAGTTTAAACCCGAAGTTCTTTTACAAATGTCATTAATGTTGCTTAATACGAAAAATTACAGTGAAAATTGCGTCTCACCGAACAATGGCATTAAGAAATCGTATAATCTCAGTTGTTTAATATTTCGAGCATAAAAGGGAATTTTATGTTTCCTTTTTAAAATAACCTCATATACATAGTTTTATAAATTATAATTGTGTTTTTCAGAAAACCACCTTGGGTGAAAATTTGAGCCAGTGGACTGGACATTCTTTGAGGTTTTCTATTTTAGCTGTAGTCATTCCTCATAAATGTTTTGAAAGGCAGTTCAGCAACTTACATTTTTATTTTTAATACCTGACCTTTTTATTATCTTTTATCGATCCGGACGGCCGGGTCAGCCTAAATTCCACATTATAAAGATCTAACATTTAGAAAAATGTTACATTACTTAGATTCAAAGAAAATGATGCGATTGTTGTGTTGAAAATTGCGTTTTCTACACTGGTTTCCAAAAATTAAGGAAAAATCACAAAAATAGCGATAATTCAAAATATTACATGTAGATTTTAATGAAACTCAGCCACAATATACCAGGGGTGCAGAATATGTCCGATCCGGCGATCTAGGATCGGGGGAAATTTTAACAAACTGGGGAAATTTTGCAGAAACATATACAATTGATTTCGATTTTAACAATGAATTCCATAATTCCCTGAGATAGAAAATTCACTGCAAAGAAAAATCCGCATGGTGACCTTCACAAAACTGATGTGTAGCATATGTTATGGGTGATTCTGTTAGGAATTTTCTGGGGGGAAAAACAAAACATTTATTAATCCGAAAATTTGGATATAAAAATACCGTGAATTTTGTCCAAGAATTACGGAAAAAAAACGCAAATTTCATCACGAGATCGAAAGATAACTGCATATTTCGTCTAACCTACTGCAAGTTTTGTCAAAAGATCACGAAATGAACACAAATTTTGTCAAAAGACCGCAAAATGAACGTCTATTTCTTCAAAAGACCGTGAAAAAACTGCAGATTTAGTCAATAGAACGCAAAAAACCCTCAAATTTCATCAAAAAATCGCAAAATTCCATCAAGACATGGCAAAACAACAACAAATTTCATTATAAGATTGCTAAAGAATGCAAATTTCATCTAAAAATGACGAAAAAACTGCAAAAGATTGCGAAACAGCCACAAATTTCATTAAAAAAATCTCTAAACGACCACACATTTCGTCAAAGCGGGCAAAACCCCCTGCAAATTTCGTTAAAAGATCGCAAATATCGTCAAAAGATCACAAAATAAACGCAAATTTTATCAAAGGATCACGAAACAATCGCAAATTTTGTTAAAATAGCACGAAATAACTACAAATTTCGTCAAACGATCGCTAAAAACAGCGAATTTAGTGAAAGGGCCGCGAAAAAAAAAGTTCATGCTGAGAGATTCCCGCCCTTCCTAGCTGTAACATTTTAGAAAATTTGGTGTGAATTTCAGAATTTTTTTTTCACTCAGAATCACTCTTGCCTTACATACTTACGCATAAGTTGAGAAATAATGGAAAAACGGATTTTCGATACATATGGTAGAACAGCATTTATTTATAACATACTGTAAAATTTTGGGGAAATTTTCATATGGATTGGGGGAAATGTTGAGAGTAGAAACACTTTCTGCACCCCTGCAATATACAACGCATAGTAAGGTATAAAAGAAATTACCAGACAATTATGGTGTTTCAAAAAATAGCATAATTATAAAATTAACAAAATCAGTTTGCCAGTTTGGTATAAGAAAAGTACCTTTAATATGCCGTATGATCACCCCTAGTAGCAATACAGCACATACAGTGATGTGTCATACTGTCAATTATGCGGTCGATGAGTTCGCTAAGAAGTAAGAGCCATTACTCTTCCAAAGCTGTTGTAAGCGTGGCAAGGGTCAGAGGAGGGGAATTGAGAGCAACGACACGTGCCCTAAAGCATCCCAAACATGCTCGATAAGATTCAAGTCCGGTGATCGAGCTGGCCATTCCATGCGCTGAATTGTCTGGTGTTGAAGAAAATCTTCCACGATGCGAGCCCTGCGTGGTCTAGCGTTGTCGTCCTGTAACGTGAAATCATTACCTATTGCACCGGCATAAGGTCACACATAAGCATCAAGGATGTCATTTCTATAGACGTGAGCACTCACAGTTCCATGTGGAAAGACATGGAAGTTTGTGCGTCCACCCCAAACGCAGACACTGCCTCCTCCGTATGAATCTATTCCACGAATGTTTGATGGATGATAGCGTGTTCCCTGTTCTCTCCAAATCAAACAACGCCAACTATCGCTTTGGAAACTCATCCGTGAAGGGAACACGTCTCCATTGATAAACCGTCCAGAGGACATGTTGACGTGCCCACATCAAACGTGACGTGAGGTGAGCGGTACACAAATTGCTGGTCGCCTCGCGTAAAGTCCACCTTCGTGAAGCCTTCTACGCACATTAGACGTTGACACCAACCTTCCAGTGGCTGCAGCAAGGCAGGATCTAAGGTGAGATGGGGTTGCGGTTCTATTCCTTCGTATACATAACCGCAAATATCGGTCATCGGCGCTTGTCGAAACCCTTGGCCGTCCTTGGCTGAACCTTCTTGAACCCGAACGAGTGGTTTGAAATTGTTGCCAAAGCCTATGAACCACTGAAGGACTCACAGTTAGCCATCTAACTACCTCTACCTGACTTTGTCCTGCCTCCAATCTTCCAATAGCTCTAAATCGCAGTTCTGCGGGAAAATGATGCCTCGAGGTCATTGTAATGAATTGGCTATCTCAGATTTATAATATCACTGTCACAGCGACAACTGCAACCTTACTCTCTAACATGCATTTTTATGTGCCTCACGGATGACACAATGCGATTGCAGCGCCACTAATTTGCATTTGGTATTTTTATTCAGCATCCTTTATTTAACCATATATGCAAATTTCAGACCTATTGCTTTCTTTTTGAACAAGTTATCGCTATTTTTGTGATTTCTCCTTAATTTTTGGAAACCAGTGTAGTTACGAACCCAAATTTTTAAACTGGTTATGGATGATTTGAATATGCAGAGTGTTAAAAAAAGCCTCTTTTTCCCTGACTGAGGTACCAGTAAAGTTCAGTCCACATTTTGAGCTAAGAAAAATTTGGGTAATATCATGAACTTTACAGATAATGTTATTCCATTTCTTTTCTACGCACTTTCTCAGATTGAAAATATTTGCCAATTTTTACTAACTTTTTTTAGTTCGAGCTCTAATTTTCTCTCCGATCCCAACACTTTTTTATATGATGGTAATTTCACTTAAGAAATTTAGTAAATTTAGAAATTTTCACTTTAACAACATCATCCTTTAGAAATATTTATATCTCAACGTATTCGATCTCACGTAATATTAATTTTTAACGGTGTTCAAGTTCAAATATTCAATACATTTCTTTTATTAGTAATCAATACTTTTAGGAATTTCTTTGTCTCAATGCCAAGTAATAAATAGTATAGCTAGCAATGAAATTCAAAAATAATTTTAACAATAATAATGACTTTCCAAATGTCAAAAATATTTTCTCAAATAATTTTTCAAGTTATATAACTAATATTAATATATCTTCTAGTATATGAGTAGTGATAATATGAGTGGTATGAAAATATACCTTTAAATAATTTCTCAAGTTATATAACTAATATTAATACCTCAACCATATGAATAGTGAAAAGGTATGAAAATATACCCTCAAATAATTTCTCAAATTATATAACTGATATTAATGTCTCAACCATATGCATAGTGAAGAGGTATGAAAATATACGCAGTAAAGCGATAAAAAATAATAAAGAAACAATAAATGTTTCTGAAAAACTATTATCCGTTCAACACGATTATTCAATTATTCTGCTTTCAGTAAAACATAAGTTGTTTATTGGAAATGAGACTTGTAGTGCTATTAAGAATGGTTGGTAAAAATTTAAATATTTAAAAACTTAATACTTACTTTAATATTTAAAAAAAAATAAATATTAAAGTAATATTTGATTATAGCAATAAAATTGAGTACAAAATCCAATTTCAATATTTAAATCTAATACAGTTTACTTTATGTATTAATTAATGTAGTCATTTATTATTCTAATCCAATTCCTCTCACTATGAAATCACTAATGAAGTTCCATAAACATTACAATGTTGTCCTGTCATCATAAAAATACCTTTAAACACAATTTTCACAATTCTATTCTGTCCATACCGTTTACAAAATACCATTTTGTACACAAAAAACAAAGTTGAATTCCATAAAAATGTATTAACATTAATATTTTACTGAATTTGAAAATGTTCTTTACTTTCTTCGTCACCTACTTAAACTGTTTAAGAGTTAAAATTTTATTTTGTTTAAAAAAAAACAGTAAAGAAACAATTAGGAAAAATACAATTTTTCCTTCGGTTCACTCACATCCAACATCATTTATGATGTTATTACATCAGCAACACTCATTTATTTGATTGAAAGAAATATTTTTCCGACTTTTCCTCTTTTGTAAAAGCGAGATCTCGTTTCAGGATCACTGTTTGAGGTCGGCAACATTGAGGTCGTGGGTGCTCTGTAAATATTGGAAAACATATCAGCAATAAGCGAGGAATCCACCCATTATTCTCCCATCTATGGAGACGGAGCTCCATTTTGTCTAAAAATGTACACAGAAACTCTAAAAGGGTCTTTTGTTTGCATTATCGATATAAAGTTCATTTAAAATTGAGAAGGATCGATTTTTAAATTTGAGCTTATTCTTTCGGGAGTGTGAGAAAGATTTGTGTTTTTATCTTACAGATTTAAAAAAGTTTGAGGTTGCTTGACTGATGATGTCAGTCTATCGAAAAAAAAAAAAAAAAAAGAATAAAAAATCATAATTTGGAAGCTTTGTAGATTTTTAATTGATTGTAATTTCTTAATTTCTTATCTTTTTGTTGCCCTAAATTACCCTACTATCTCAATAGTAGGCTTGAACATGGTCCCTTATGACTGCTGTGTTTATTTAAAAAATATTATTAAATATTATTTCTTATAAAAAACAACAGAAAAAATACAAGTTTATTTCAACTCTAACATCATTTATGATGTTACACATCAGCAACCCACATTTCTTTGATTGAAATTTTTTTTTTATCTAACTTTTCCTCCTTTATAAAAGCGGGATCTCGTTCAACAATACTTTTTAGCTCACAGGCTATCATAGCCTGAAAGCTTATGTGCCAGCCCGTTCTGTGTGTACGTTCGTACGTAACGTAATAACTCATGATAAAAATATCGGATGCACTTGAAATTTTGTATATAAATATATCCTGACAAGGCGCTTCCCTGATTAGTTTCTGGAGTTCATTCGATATGTATAAGAGGGGAAACGAAGGGCTCGTGCCCCTCTCCTTAATAGAAATAAATGGGTTTTTCATGCAGAATTAAGTTTTCGTTCAAAATTTAGATACAGGATTGAATAAGTATAAACAGGAGGAACGGGGGTCCTAATGCCCCTCCCTTTAATTTATATAAATGGGTTTTTCAAGCAGAATTGTTAGATTTCGTTCAAATCTCTGAATAGTTTTGGAAGTTTAATGGTTAAGTATAAAAGAGGGGGATAACACCTCTTAAATTATACAAATGCTAAATGGATTTTTATTAAGAATTATCCGATTTTCTCTGAATTTTGGATATAGATTTTTTTTATGATGAAGCATATCCTTGACAGTTTAGGAGGTTCAATGATGAAGTATAAAAAAGGGGAAAAAGGAGAGCTGTTTCCCCTTCTTAATTTGTTTTTCGAACGGAATTAACCCTTGAAAATATAAGTCTGTAATGTACAGTTAGTATGAGTAGCCTGTGAGCTCAATGCCATCAGTTTAACTGGGCAGTATTCTTCTTATAGAAGTCGTGGGAGTTCGATAAATATTTGAAAAGCTCATCAAAAAACATATAGAGAGTGATCGAGGAACCCACACCCTTGCTTCAATGTAATGAACCATTTTGTCGAAAAATGTGCACAGAAACGAAACTGTGAAATGATCCTCTGTGTTTGCGCTATCGATATAAGGTAAAATTTATTTAATATCGAAAAGAACGGATTTTTAAACTTGAGCGGTTTTTTTTTCTTTCTTTCGGGAGCGTTGGGGAAAGTTTTCATCTTCTACCTTTCAAAAGATCGAGGGTTGATTGTTAGACTGATGACCCTCTATTGGAATAAAAGAAAAAGAATACAAAATCATAACTTGGAAATTCTCTGAGATTGTAGATTTTAAATTGATTTTTCTTTCTTAATTATTTTTTTTTAATTCCCTATCTTTTTGTTATTCTAAATTTCTCTATTGACTCCATGCTAGACCTGAGCACGAACCCTTTAGACAACTGTGTTTTATTTAAAAAAAAATAGGTAGATCTGGAATTTTATTTTACTAAGAAACATGTGAATTTACTCAAACACGTTATGGTTATTTATCTTGTACGGAATCATTTTTAATAACTATTTGTCTCTTTAGCACCTTGAAGGGCGGTGGAACATATTATATCCCTCCTCCCCCCCCCCCCCTTTGAAGAATTAAATTTTGTTTTTATAACTTTGATGGAAAAAAAATGTGAAACAGCTTTTTCCGATTTTGAATGAAATCTTTTCTGAAATTCCAGTGTGGATTCAACATTGAAGAAACACAATTGCTTGCTTTTCAAAGGATTATACCCGCAGTACAGGTGTCTTCAATAATCACAATTTAACATACTATTGCCTCAATTGTGCAGTCATTTTTTTCCAATATTGCACCAGTATCGGATAGAAATAGTTTGCTGTTTTAAAGTTGATTTTTTAATTTAAAAACAACATATTAGATTAATTTGTAATGCAATTATTCAGTGGGCGAAAAAAGATTAAGGCTGTTTTAACTCCAAAAGACAAATTTGTGTTTCAATTTATTTTGTTGGGAAATGCATGAAACTAGCAAGTTTTGTTGTTCAAAAACTATCTAATCGCAATCATTTTCCCGTTTTCTTTTATTTTTTTTGAAACGCAATATATCTTTTATGTCAAAATGGGCATTTTGAACCGAATTTCCAGCGAAAATGAGAAATACCAATGAGGGAAAGGAGAAAAACAGGTTATCATGTGATCCGTAATCGCTTTTAACAACGATAAATAATTTATGGATCAAAAAATAAAAAACGCAGTTCGATTCCAAATCGCTGCCATAACCAGGCCTTCTAATTTTATATTTTTCCATTAAAAATGCATTTTTATATGTGTCAAAATGTATAACGCTTATTTAGCAGGGCAATTGAGAACAGCCTTAAGGGTTAATTAGGATTAAAAGTTAGTTGTGTGAATTAGGCCATGAGTACTAGTCCGGGATGGCTCAGTTGGAAGAACACTGGCCGCTTCAGCCAGTTTATTCCTGGTTTGAATCCCTGGCCCGAACTTTTTTCCCTCATTTGGAAAATTACAGCTGTTCTAAAGACAATATTTCACCCATTTGGACATTCTATTCAAAATTAATCCGCATCATTTTGAATTTCAACTTCCGATATCCATGTCCTTTCAGAAATACTCCCCTATGTCAAATGGAATCTGTTTCATTTTCTTCATCGTTTTGATATCAGTTTGTTTTCATTTCTTAAATCCTATGTTGTTAGACAGTAGCATTCAATGAACTGGGAATCCGATATGTCTATTTTTGATCGCTATGGGGCGGAAAACGTCTTTTGTTCCGAAGATCAGATTTCGGGAAGGGAGGAAGTTAATCTTGGAAAACTTCCATTATTAGGTGCGTTCGTAATTATGTCAATACGTAGCACCTATTGTTGTCGTTCAGTCCGTCTGTCCGTCGGCATATAACAACGCAAAAACTACCCAACCGAATCGTTTGAAATTTAAAATATACAATAATTACATGATTTTGTCGAGTCATTTCAAATTTTATGAAAATCGGATGGATAGATCAATTACAGGGACAATCAAAAGAATTCCATTACATTGCGGTCAATGGGGAAAAAAGTTTCAAATGCATTTTAATCGTTTGAAATTTAAAACATATAATTATTGCGTAATTTTGTCGAGTCATTTCAAATGTTATGAAAATCGGATGCATAGATCAATTACAGGCACAATCAAAAAGATTCCGTTACATTACGGTCAATTGGGAAAAAAATTTCAAATGCATTTTTATGATGTTACACTCATTCAAACATAATACAATTGGCATGAATCTATGAAGTATATACTAAAATATGCATTCTGTACAATCTGTGATGCAAAGAATTTTTATTATTAAATTAGAGGGCCACACAAAAGTATTCCACTACATAATGCTATACGGGGAGGCGTGTTTTAATTATATTCAACTATTTCACATTTTATGAATAAGATATACGTTTCTTAGGTGTAATAAAAATTACTTTCTGTATATTTACAGGAACACAAAAAAGATTTCGACTATTATACTGTATCCGAAGTACGCTCTACTATATCAGCAAGATGTGAATATTTTTAAAACTTCGTTATCGTACGAACGCACCTCATTTGCTACGCTTCACGTGCAATTTCCAACTTGTTTATTTAGGAGACAGGGGACAGAAAGAAAATCAGACAGGATAAAGAAATAACAAAGAAAAGATTATTGATCATCACACAAATTAAGAAAATAAAAATATGTGATTTTTAATGAGTGTGCTACCAAAAAAAAAAGCTGTCCATAATAACAAAACAACTCTCATTGGCTATGCAGCTTTGAGCCTCCTAGTGGAATGCAGATTCTGGACGCAAGCCTGAGCGGTAAAGTTTTACTGAAAATCTTTTGAATGATAGAATTTCATATTGAATACGTCGGCTTGGTATATCGCAGGATGTTCTCCCACACCAGGACTAGAAAATGTGTACTTAATTTAGAAATGACTTTCGGTTTTTTTAATTCTTGTATACGAGAAAAAAAATCAAAGACAGACAATGCAGACGACTACGGTCGTCTGTCACCACTTTCTAAAATAAAACACTTTTAGCATATACAGTAGAGTCTCTCTATAACGAAACTCCATACATCGAATTTCTCTATATAACGAATTTTTTGTAGGAACGGTTCCCTTTTCGCACGATTACATTAAAACCAGTCTCTATGTAACGAAATATCGATCTCCATATAACGAATTTTTTCATAAATTGGTCTTAAATTATTCAGTTTTAAAAAAGTTTCCAAATCATGTGGAATCAATTTTCCATCACTTATTTTTGATTTATCGTTCAGTGCTGAATTTTTTTCAAACATTACTTCTCTCCTTGTTCTTTAAATTCAACGAATTCATCCCACCTCCCACACACCTTTCAACATCCTTCTCTAAACAGAGTCAATGGGATTGTTACACATATTAGAGAGGAATCAATGAGAGGCACGTAAGAGAGGTCTTCAAATGGAGGAAAAAGTTTACTACAATTTTTCATTCCTTGCTAAAATTTGAGCATTTTTTTGAGAGCGTAACAATTTTAAAATCAAAACAACAAAAATTACAGATTTTTTCGTCTGAAATTAATGCAAGTCTTCCTTATTTGATTTTCATTAAGCTTTCAAATAAATGTCTGCTCTCTTTTTTGAAATTGCTTAAATAATTAAGAAATAAAATGTTAGGTTAATATTTACTTTTAAACATTTCAAATTCTTAATTCAAAAGATCAAAAATAATATTTGTTCAAATTTCACACATTAAATACGATTTTTAACATCATTTTCTATACATCGAATTTCTCTATATAACGAATTTTTTACTGGAACGATGGATTTCGTTATATAGAGACTTAACTGTACTTTGGCAACATTTGCTAGAGAAATGAACTTGAAAATTTATATTATAAAATACTGGGAAGAACAGACTATAAATATAATTAGCCTTGATAATACAAACAAATCTTGTGTTGTGTTTGTCTGCATTTTTTATACAAAGAATTGCTCTAACGATTTTGATTAAATGCTGTACCATTGTTTCGGGTACAGGAAGACCATTGGACTGTGTTTCATGTGCGAGAAAATTTAATGAGTTGGTCATTGGGGGTGATTACCAGTCAGTGCATTTACATGGGAATGAAAATTTTACCTTGTGTAAGCTTAATGAAATAATACTAAACCATACTAAAGTAGAAGAAGATAAAGCTTCGCCTGAACATTTGGATTTACATCAAACTTCATATTTAGTTGATCCTTGACATGAATTGATTTTGTTTACATCTTTGTGAAAATCGCCCTATACAGGTGGCGCTTCTATGCTGAATTTTGTAGGATTTACACAATTTTAGCGATTGACATATCTCAAAAACTAATGCACGGAATTGCAAATCTTTAGAATACTCATGATCGGCATAAAATACCATTTTTTTACATTGATATTAAATTTTGAAATGTTATCATGTATGAGAAAAAAAAAATAGGATTGCTACATCCGACAATTTTCCTATCGAGTTGAACCGAAGAATAATTTTGACAGAACGTTGCTTGATCTTCCCACTTGTTTCTATTTTATTTCATCATTAACGAATTTATATCTATTTACATTATACAAAATGGAAAAAGGTTATGTGATAAAAATACTTGTTCGTCACCCATGGCATTGTTCAAAAAGTGACGCCCCATGTCTTCAACCCAAAGTTTTCTTCATTTGAACAAATAGTAAATTGCACATAAAACATGGCAAATGGGATATTTTCGTACAAGCACACGCAATGTATGATTCATACAATCGTATAATTTATTTTATAAATATTCAGCTTTTGATGCAATAGGTGTTACACTATGGAAAAAATGCATAAACAGAAATTTTTTTACGATTTTTCGAATACAATTCAGTTATTCGGAAATAACGTGACGTCATCACCCTAGCGACCTAGAATCATGACCTATCATGAAATATCTTGAATGCATCCTACGTAGGAAAGATTTAATAGAATGAAGAAAAAAACTAACTTTTAAAAGTTAGATTCGATTTTTATAAAAATTTAAAATAACTCAAATCAATTCTGCAAAGGTTGTATACATTAAATTACAAATCACTTGGGTAGGTTGTTTTTGCGCTGTTACATGAGGACGGACGGACAGATCAGACAACGATTCTATGTGCTAGGTATTTAGATCATTACGAACGTACCTACAAAAAAAACGGATCGAATAAAAACCCGAAAGTGGATTGGGAAGATCGCTCATAGGAAGCCATTGACTTTCTAATATACGTAGACGCCACATCCCATTGTTCTCTTGGCATGGTTTCGAATCCAACATCTTTGGCGAAAAGATGCCGTTTTTTGGCGGTGATTGTTTTATTGGCATCTTTCAAATTTCACAAAGAGAAAAGCAGAAGTGCGGTCAACTCAAGACAAACATAACAATATGAGCTTCGGCGGAAGAAAAATCGGTTTGGCGCGCTGAATCTGCCCTCCGTCACGTGACGGAAGGCAAAGATGTCGGCCTAAGAAAAGATTGCCAATGTGGTGTCTAGGTATCTTAGATCATTGTAGGAAGCCTACGCATACGAGATACGAGCGCATAGCTCGTACGAGACTATCTTGGTACTAAAATACATTGTTAACAGCTGAAATTATATCTCAAAGCAAATGTTCAGGTGAAGCTTTATCTTCTTCTATAGTTTAGTATAATTTCACTAAGCTTACACAAGGTAAATACTAAGCCAATTTAGTATATTTTTACAAAGCTGAAAAAAAATAGTTCAATTGTAACCTACCTGTGTCCTTATTTATGCAATAATGCTAGGATCGCTATGAAATTAAATTATATTATTACGTGTCTCTTTATATAGTTTATGTATTATTGTGAAGCATGTTACTTTTGTGAGATAGATACCTATTTTGTAATTTGATGTGATATATCCTATTTAATTCAATGTTTAACAAAAATTATAAAGATTTTTGAGCAGTCTCTCTGTTTGTTAAACTTTCCGCGTTAACTACGCTAGATTTCGATTGTTGCTCGTTTGTAGTTGTGTTATCAGTGTTCAGTTTTAAGTCAATTTTACTGGTTATTCCTGCGATACCTATTCATTTTATATCCTACTTAGAATTCAATCTCAATAGAATTCGACTAAATAGGTGTGGACGAAAATTGCCGTAAATGAACTTTCAAGAGCAAATGCATTTTGAAGAGTTACTTGTTATTCAGCTGAATTCCATTTAATGGAACTTTTATATTTTACAGTGAATGACTGCACTCGTGTATCTTGCATCTAACTATCCTATATCTGATTTATTACGCTAAAACGTTTTGCAAGTTTGTAAAATTTTCCCTTTATCGTTCTTATCTAGACTGAGATTTACACTGATAACCAAAAATCGTCTTTTAATTTTGATATTACTCTTTTAACACCTCTCCTATTCACCTATCTTTTTTTTCAACGGTTTAAGTCACTGATCATTTTAATTTTTAATAATTATAATAAGCGAGAACCGAGGATAACAAACGATAGAAAGAACAATCACTTTCATCTATCCATTCGAGTGTATAAAGAAGATACCTTTTTAATTAAATAATGGAGGTTTACAATAGAGATTAAAGAAGGGATAATCGTTTTCGTGTTTCCATCCGAGTGTATAAAGATGACTTATTTTTAATTAAGTAACGGAGATTATTGACACTTTATGATGCCCCGTAACGAGTAATTAGAAATCTCATGAATTCAGGCAAGCTGAAAAGATCCCCCTTCCATCACTCGATTTTTCTTAGATGCAGTAATCGAAATCCATCCTCTTGAAGTGCATCCCCTTTCGCCGGGAGTGTTTTTACGAAAGATTCACAGCATTAAATTATTAGCACATTATTAGCGCATTTTAAATAAATGAACCACTCCATATTATACAAAAAAGTAATGACACTCTTTCGATATAAATGATACCGATTAGTTTTGGTTACTTTGTAATTCATTGTAAAATGCTTTCGCTCCAAAGGATAAGTTCTTAAAAGAGAGAAATTCTTCCAATAGCTGCTATTTGCCTCCGAAACGAACGCTTAAGGAGTGTGTTAAGCCGCTATTAGATACACCAACATTCCGTAAGACTTTTGAGCCAACACTGGATTTCCTCCAACTTATTGCGAAATATCCTCCCAACATCCAGTGTAATAGCAAACTGCAATGTCTCCCCAACTTTTTCCCACAAGTTCAAAAAAGTCTGGCCTAGGTTAGATTTTTCATCCAACATCGAACGTTTCAACGAATCAGAGATAAGCGATTGATACGAGTAGGCGATAAATATTAACGCCTGGCACGAGTAGAAACTGGTTTTTCGGCTTTTTCTCCAATTTTTTTGATGGGTGTAAAACCCCCACATCACTCAAACCAGACAATTCCGTAAAGAAAACTAACTATTGGAAATAAATTATAGAAAAAAAAAGGAACAGAGGACAGTTGATTGACAGCTCAGACAAGAAATTTATAGCGGCAATAAGACTGTGACGGACGGCCATAAATAAGATGACAAAACAGAGACACTTTCACTAAGAGTGTATTTACGACAGGGCAAAGGGGAAATCTCTGTGTGGGGTAATAATTATCAACCACATAGACACTCTGACGACTAGGCCTTTACAAGCCCCTAGAAAATTAAAATTAAGGGGTGTTCAAGTTAATAGTCAATTTAAGGACAGCCAATAACAGTGGACTGCCTTAAAAGAAGCACAAATGAATTAACGCGAAACTGGAAGGGGAAAAATATGTTAAAAAGAAAACTGTGAATGGTTGAAGGATATTCGACTACAGAATTATTATTATACATTTTGCTTCTTGAGTTTTTGGTGAAATAATGAGAGTCAGTCAGTCAGTCAGTCTACCAAGGGTGCTCGAGTGAGGTGTGCCAATATGGGAAACCAAAATGTTCCAGACTTCTCCTCATCTGCCCGGATATACATTTGCCTATGGTGTCAGCAACTTTAAAAAAAAGGTATGCAATTTACCGACTTATTTCCCCTTATATTTTGCCCACAAACATAGAGTATGATAGAACAATCAAATAATAGGGAAACACTTGCACGCCAATGATCCCGAAGGTTAATTCATTTTGGTGATGATTACTTGTGAATTTATGAAATCTATTTCAATGTTGAATATATCATGCTACAAAGCATAAAATGTAATTATGCAGAAATGCCAACAGCTATAAAAAAAAATAGATTTTGATTTGATTATTTTGTATTTTTGTAATTTATTTATGTGCATGTATATATTTAGTGTATTATG
This sequence comes from Maratus speculifer, assembly GCA_964019185.1. Lineage (NCBI taxonomy): Eukaryota > Metazoa > Arthropoda > Arachnida > Araneae > Salticidae > Maratus > Maratus speculifer. Next base: position 3,326,210 of record CAXHSM010000001.1, read on the forward strand.
TGTGTTCTGTGTTGTACAATAAAATGTTTTTGTTTTATAAATGACAAAGCATGGTAATGATTTATGGAGTATGTGTCGAAATTACTATAGGTGCATGCTGATCAACGTTTCATAAGGATCTGATAGCATCGAAATAACACAACGCATAAATTAATCTAAATTTTTTTTTGGATGAGAATATTTTTTTGTGTGTGAAATTTTAATTGGGAGTGTTTTGTGAGGAATGTTATCATTTTATTAGTATTATTATTATTATTCCTTATGACGCAGAAAATATTCTTTTCCCTGATCAGATCCTAGAAACATAATACGATCACTAACGGATTTAATTATAATTATTATAAAATAAAAAAAATAAAAATTGGTTGATCAAATTGATGCACACAATTTTGGGGGAGAGAAATCTCGGAGAAAAATCAAAGGTAATAAGGAATTAATATAATTAATACAAATTATTTTTAGGTATGTAAAAATCTCTCCATCATCTCAACCCCCCAAAAAATCGGTTGCCGTGATACCAGTTCCTTAATTATTTATTTTTTATGTATTTAATTTAAATGATTAAAAGAACGAACTTGGTTGATTTTAGTACTTTAATAATACGGTAGTATTGTTGTAATTTCTTTTAATTTGAGTACTTTAAAGAACCAAATTATTTTTCAAGAAATTAATTAGCTTCAATTTAGATATTATTACTGCCATATTAGAAGTAAATATTTAATTAATATTGTGATTATTTGAATTTTTTTAAAGAAAAAAAATTAATTTTGTGATTACTTGAATTCCTTTTGTGAAAAAAAAAAAAGATAATGAAATGAATGAATGATTCTGACAAATATACATGTTAAAGGAGATAATTAGATTGGAGATAAGATAGATTCTCTTTTTATTATAAGAAAATAGGAGTTGTTGTTAAAATTGGTATATATATACGTAAAATAATAAAATAAATAAAAATTTGTTTTTTCACATAATAAATTTTATGAATATGATACTAAACCGAGACATTGGCATGCAAGTGTATTTTTGTTTGAGATAATTGGCACATTTAAAAAAAAAAAAAAAAAAACTGTATATATATGTATGTTTACACTATTGAAAAAAAAAGAAAGGTTGTTATTTAATTTATGTATTTATGTGTCATATGATAGAAAGGATTTTATTCTAAAATTCATCAAATATTTTGATATTTTATGTCTAGTACATGTGGATAAAACTGTATAAATTAAAAAATAATAATAATAAGATATGTGGATATATTTATATCAAGTTGGTTATTTTAATTAAATCATTGTAGTTTTATTATTAAAAAAATTAAGGATAATTGAGTTTATGACTAAAGGAGGTACGAGGAAATCTCTCAGAAATAGCACGCGTTTAAGTGGCGTTAAAACAAGAAGGCAATTAAAAATATTATTAAATAAAAACGAAGAAATTTCGGAAGAGAACAAAAACGATAAACAAAGAAAAAAAGCAAAGAATTCGGGATCAAAAATTTCTTGGACAGGAAATATGGCAACTCCAAACGCAGAGCATTTAGTAGGATTAATTTGTCCGTTTGATGGTAAAAAAGAAACTAATATCAATTATTTCCTACTACAATTTGATAATTTAATTGACAAAACGAAATATAGCGATGAACACAAATTAACAATTTTAAAAGCCAAGATCATAGGATCGGCAAGGGAAACTCTCATGCAGGATGAATCATTATTTTTAGAAGCAGACATAGGAAAATTCAAGGAGAAGTTAAAAGAATTATTTTCCGTTAAATGTAATTTCGGGGGTGCTCAGAATTTATTTTTCAGCCTAAAGCAGAAACCCGATCAAACATTAGCTAATTTTATAAATGAATTTAATGCTACGGCAAATTTATATATAAAAAAAAGTGGTCAAAAATTAGAGGATAACAGCAACGCAAAATTTTTAGACCAAATGAAATTGGCAAGATTCCTAGATGCAATCCGCGCAGATATTAGTTTAGAAGTGAGAAAAAATGCACCCGAAAATTTTGAGGCAGCATGCAAGTCCGCACTAAGATTGGAAGAGGCTTACAATCAAGCAAATATTCCCGAAATAAATAGCATTACCGTTACTAAAGAGAATGAAATATTGGAAAAATTAAATAAATTAAGTGCAGACAGTGCAGAGCAAATTCAGACACTCGTCACCGAAATAAACAACCTTAAATTGAAATTAAATAATAGATCGGAGAGAGAAAAAACATGCTGTGAGGTATGCGGGAAAGAAAACCATGAGACAAAAGATTGTTGGTTCAGACAAAAATATAGTAATGATAAAGCGGCTACGAATATTAACAGATTTCAAATTAATAGAGGGTCGCAGGTCTCACGCACAAGAGGCTACAGAAATAACTATAAACAGCAACAAGGATTCCAAAATATGGGGTATCAGGGACATAATGGTAACAATAATTTTGGCAATTGGAACTATGGCTATGTAGCACCTCACTTTTCTACCCCCCTCCCCCCATATACAATTATATGTATCCACAGGAATATCACCATAATACAGGAGCACAGGGGTTCGCACAGCCTTCAAGAGGTCGTGGAAGAGGTGGCTATCATAACAATTTTAATAAATCCCAGACAGACGAGCAAGAGGACAATTATAATGAACAAAATAGCAAAAGGGAAAATAAACACAGAGGCCATTCCAAAAGAGGTTCATTCAATAACAAAAAACGACACGAAAAACAAGGGTCGGAAAACTAAATCAGAGGCTCGCTGAAAATAAACAACAGTATTTTAGCGACACAGGTGAGTCTCAGTTTAAAGGGTGTCGCAAAATAAACAGATTTATTGCCAGTGTTAGAAATGAAGGAGAAAATCAGTTACCCATCATTGACCTAGAGATAAATAATATCAAATTTAAATCGTTATGTGATAGTGGGGCGGCGGTCTCATTGCTTTCGCCCATTATTTTTGATAAATTAAAGGAAAAAAATGTAAAATTTAAATATCTAGGAAATCAAATACAAATACAAACTTTAACGAATTCAAAAATTTATTTTAAACAGTGTATTAGACTGGTTTTCAGAGTAAAGGGCAGTTTTACAACAGGTACATTTTACATCACAAATAAAGATTTCGGTCGAGAATACCAAATGCTTTTGGGATACGATTATTTAAGGGATAATAATATGATTTTGAATTTCAAAGAAAAAACACTTATTTTCAAAAATATAAAAATTAAACTGAATATTCCAGAAAAGGAAACAGGGATACAAGTTAATAATCTAACTTCAGAAACAGAAGACAAGGATAGGCAAGAAAACAATCCACCAGGGTCTTACGTAAAAGAAAAGAATAATGATAACAAGAAAAAGACACAGTCTATCACTAAGCAAAAAAATATGTATGCTAAGACCATAGCAACAATTTTTATAAATGCAAATTCAAAAAAAATAGTTAATTTACAGTGTCATGATGCCATAGCAGAACAAGAGGTAATATTATTAGAACCCTTGAAAGACGACTCGAAATTCACATTTCAAACTTCATTGCATGAAGTGCAACAAAATAGTAGAATTCATGTCATAATAGCAAATAACACTGACAAAAGAATAAAGTTGAATAAAGGGATAAATGTAGGCAAAATAACAAAAGATATAGATTTTAAACAGGATACAAAATCCGATGACATTGAACAAGGAACAATTTACGAATTAAATAGCTTAAATATCGAAGAGATCAGAAAATTAAGAGAAGCAGAGTTAAGAGAGACAGACTTTGATTTAATACATTTACCCGAAGACCTAAGAGAAAAATTAAAAAACATACTCATGAGAAAAGCGCATGCATTTTCAAACACTCTCAAAAAAACTTCCGTCTTTTCACAGAAAATGCACTGGCAGCACTGCTGCCAGAAATTGTCTGTATATTGACGATTTTCTGTTTATTTTTTTCTCTGTCAAAAGAAGAAAAATATCCGTCACTTGAAAAAAGTTTGGAAAAAATCAATGCGGAAGAGGCGGGGATCGAACCAAGGACCCCAGGATTACAAGACCAACGCTAATCCACGGCGCTACGGCTGCTCATGATGATTGTGCGTTAAAATAGAACCCTTCATTTCATATGGGTGTGGGTTAGTGTATTTCGTTAAAAAGCTTTTAATTATGCAGTTAATCTCGGAAAGATTTCATCTTTAATGAAACTGTGGCTGGGTTTTTTTTACGTTTAGTATTAATATAGTATAAAAATGAGAATTTTAAATATATTACGTAGAATGTTAGAGAAAAAACATGGATGTTCTATTTGTGAGAATGTTTGAACGAATAAAGAAAGTAATTGTTATTTATTTTTAAATTCGAAAACATTTTTGTCTTTTAAAACTAAATTAGACATTTTAATCAATAGAATATTTTTGTTTTTCATTTTAAAAATAAATTCGAACTTATTACTAACAGACCCAATGCGCATGCGTGCTGGATATAAACGGAAACTTTTCCTCATTTTTCGACGCTCGGAATGAACTCACAGAACAAATACGTTTTCTGGGAGAACAGAAATTATTTGTGAAAAAATAACGATAACTTAGTGTATATTGACGAATTTTTCTGACAGTGAAGTATATGATACTTTAGGTCAAACATCTTTAGTTATACCAAAATTTAATTTAAGTCATGACTACCCTATACAAACCAAACCTTATAAACTACCTCAAACGGTCAGACAATATGCGAAAACAGAGATACGGAACTTACTAAGAGCAAAGATTATTGAAAAATCAGACTCAAATTATGCGTTTCCAGTGATTTTTGTTAAAAAGAAACAAAGTAATAAAGAAAAGAAAAATGAAACCAAATATAGAATGGCTATAGATTATCGGTTATTAAATCAAATTCTACACACATACAAATTCTTTACTCGATCAGCGGAAAAAGGTACTACACGGTGTTAGATCTCCATAGTGCATTTTTTCAGATAAATTTAAGGCCACAGGATAGGCAAAAACTAGCATTTATTACTGAGGAAGGAAAATTTAACCCTTTAAGGCTCGCTTTTGGGACAAAGAACAGCAGCGCTTATTTCGCAGAATTAATTGATAAAGTGCTGGGACACTTCAACAAGTCCCAAGTGGCATACTTCATGGATGATGTGGTAATTGGTACAAATACAATCCAAGAAATGCTACAAATTTTAGAGCAAGTTCTACAGACTCTCATTGACCACAATCTGACCATAGAGCCTTCAAAAATGCAAATATGCAAAGAAGAAATAGATTTTCTGGGCTTCCAACTCAACCGATGGGGATATTCTCCAGCAAGAAAAAACATAGACAAAATTAAAAACCTAGTACGTCCAAAAACAAAAAAAGGAGTAAGATCACTTCTGGGTCTAGCAAACTACTTTAGATCTTTAATTAGAAATTATTCAGATATTGTACATTCCTTAGTAGAACTTACAAAAGAAAAAGTAAAATTCAAATGGGGTGAGGAGCATGAACAGGCGTTGAAAAACATACAAGAAGCAATAATACAAAACCCTACACTTAGACCCCCAGATTTTAACAAGGAATTATTTTTGATATGTGACGCCTCGAAGCTAGCCATATCCTCAATTCTGGCGCAGGAGTCTAATGGCATTTTATTGCCTATCGAGTTTTTTGGGAGAAAATTAAGAGGGGCAGAAAAAAGCTACCCTAGTATAAAATTCGAATTAATGGCGATTCATGAATCAGTCAATCATTTTAAACATATTTTATGGGGTAGGCCATTCACGATTCTGACGGATTCGAAACCCATTACACAGCAAATGAATTTAGAAGCGCAATCTGACATAGTCAAAAGATGGATGACAGATTTGGCGGAATATAATTGTTTTCGAGCATATCGAAGGTAAGGTCAACCCGGCTGATTTTGTGTCTCGTAATATTTGCAATTTAGAAACGGACTTACAATTACACAATACTCTATTTAAAGTCAACGAGGCTCTGTCTAATGACAACATTAAATCAGAACAATATGCAGACGAAAAGTTAAGAAAAATAATTGACAAAATAGAAAAGGGACAAAACAATCGAACAACAAAAAGATACATGTTAAATAATGATAAAATATTAATTCTGAGACCAGGTACAGAAAAAAAGGAACTACTCATTGCCCCTGACTCTTTGAAAATAGCCATTATAGAAGACGCGCATTCCCCCCATTTTGGATTCCAGAAAACTTATGACACCATTAAGGATAGGATATTTTGGCATGGAATGTACAGGGATATTAAAACATTTTGTGCAAATTGTACAGCGTGTCAAACAGCTAAACACCACAAAACGATAAAAGTACCAGTGCAAAGGGTGGTTAAAGACCATGAAGTAGGAAGTATATTACATATTGACGTATGTGGGCCTCTAACATTTTCTGTGCGAAAGAATAAATTTATTCTGACTATCACGGACGCAACTTCCAGATTTTTAGAAGCGGTTGCATTAAGAAATGTAGAAACACAGACAATTGTCAATGTGCTGAATAAGTACTTCAGTACTTTTGGAATTTGCAACAGCATATATCTGGACAATGCAAAATATTTTAGAAGTGATTTATTCAGAGAATATACAAAGGCGTTAAATATAGAATTACACTTTACGAGTGTATACAGAGCCAAGGCGAATGCAATTGCTGAAACGGTAAACCGAATTCTGAAGAGCTCCCTAATCGCAATGTCAAAAAGCACAACGGAATGGGACATTAGATTAGATTTTTTCAAACTACATTACAATAACACAATTCACAGGGCTTTAGGATTCGCTCCCGCACTCATTTTCTTTGCGAGAAAATTGAGAACTCCGTTTACATCGCATATTCCCACAGAAGAGGTCTCAACTAAAACTTATGTGGCACAGAGAATGGCACACACATTAAAGAAGTGAAACTACAAGCACTGGCCAATCAGTCACGCATGCAGGATGAGTATTCTAAAGAAGAGGACCTGCTACATACACCTACTCTGAATTTGGGACAAGTAGTATACTTAAAACGTATAAATCCGGGCGCTCTGGCGAACAAGTTTGACGGTCCTTTTAAAGTAATAAAAAAATTACGCAACAATAATTATTTACTATAAGACCTAACAGGTAATTATGCTCGGCCTATAAAAAGGAACATCGATTTACTATTCGCGCCTAAAGCAGCAACTCCTCATATAGACGTGAAAGACAGTACGGCAGAGGAGGATTCAGAGGGGGAAACATAACAAAAATTTAAAAAAAAAAAAAGAAAAAAAGAAAAAGAAACATAAGCCCTAACTATTATTTAAAATTTCTAGTGTATTTGTAATATATAGTGATTTGTATTATGTATTTAAGAAACAAATTTAATGTAGATAATTTTTTTTTCTTCTCTTTTTGAAATTAGAAAGTTATAATAATGCGTTTTTAAGACACCATATAATAACTTGCCTTTTAAAATCAAGCAACATAGAGAGAAAAAAAAAGAAAGGGATAGCAAGATGAGTGTACTATTTCCCTCTGAGTTACAATTGGGGAAATGTGCAGGCACACTCGAAAAAATTATTACATACACTAAATATTAAATAGGTACTTCACAGAACTTCATGTTGCATAAAAAAAAAAATATATATATAAATAAATAAACAATAATGATAATTGTACATTGGATGACTAGGACAGAAGCAATTGCTCAGAATAAATTCGTCTAGTGCATAATCAATGATACAAAAAAAAAAAAAAAAAAAAAAACTTTAATTATTTATTCTGCATATTTAAATAAAGTGGAAACAACTTGAAGAGAAATAACTCTTACAAACAACGCATATGCAAAATTGATATTAAAGTTATGTATATTGGTACATAAAAAATAAATAAATAAATAAATAAATAAATACAGATTTTCATATAGAAATTTGATGAGAAGTTCGGCGAAGTACGCAATAATAAAATAACATATAACAATGGCAAGGCAAGTTATTGACAAAACAAAATAACGTGGAAACTCAGCACATAGGATTCACAAAAATAAAGAACTCAAAGAAAAAAAAATAAGGTTTTCTCACCAACAGAAGACTTTCCGCTTGACGAGATTGATGGATCTGCTGACAGGTCTCGGGGGTTGTTAACACACCCCAGATAGAGGAGGGGGAGAGTTGCTCCCAAATGGGGAATCTTTCTCTAGGCAGGGCATGGCAGAAAGCTATAAAATTGAATATCAGATTTAGTCGCATGGCAGTTTTAAGATGGTTCGCTATAAGGTAAAATGTTAAGATTAGGATCTTACGAAAACTCGCGTGATATAAGCATTCCCAATAATATTTAATCGGCAGAGTAGGATATACATATAAAAAAAAAATAAATAAATAAATAAGTAAAGGTTTTTTTTTTTTTTTGGAGGACATTTTACAGGAATTTTTTTTCTTTTACCTTTGCCTGAAAATAAAAGGTATTACAAATTCTTTTGCTGCACGTTAGATATAAGTATGATGACATTACTCACGCAACGTAGTTTCAAAAGAAGATCTTATGGGATAGTATACAAAAGAAAGTTATAACAATTAGACTTCATCACAAGGCAATACTTAGTTACATTGGATAAATAACAGATGCAAAATTATTTAAGAGTCTTATCAGGAATCTATATAAAAGCAAATAAATTAGGAAGTTTTTTTTTAAATGTGAAGATTAAACGACACTATATATATTATTAGGTATATATATATATATATTTTTACCGACATAGGCGTATGGAAACATAGCAAGATTTTATAAAAAGTGTACAATTGCACATAAAAAAAAAAAACTAATTGTAAGTGGTACCGATTTCGCACTTTCACACACTTCATAATAATATTTATATAAGGCATTAAAATACAATAATAAAAAAACAATATAAAGGTTCATGTATGGATATCACATATGGCAACGTGAGTATGTATATTTATGAATATAAGGAAATCTTTCTGCGGGCAGAGAGTATTTCTCAAACCTGGCCAGGTTATTCACTAAAATGTATATACTCGATTGTCAATAATCCGTACAAATTAATATATATATGTAATAAAAAAAATAAAAAAAAAATGCGCCATTTTTTTTTGTTCTCTCTTAGCTTCAATTCTAAATTTGTGGAACATATTTCAATCTTAGTTTCGTAACTTGTAACAGCTAAAATTCTTTTTCTTACTTTAGTTATTAATAAATTATTACTTGCTTCTCAAAAAGGCGGGAAGTATTTCGTAAGCTTTTTACTTTCTGGCATATTCCTGCGATTTTAATTTTATTTTTTATTTTTAACATCGCGTGACAGGTGTTACTACGCGTTGCTAAAGGGCTTTGTCTTCCGAGGAAAAAATATAGTTCTTGCCAATAGACCACCTATTACGGCCAATTAGAATTGATCATTTTGTCCGTTAGAGGCTCGAGTCCATCCTGATTGGATTTTTAAAATGATTGACGCGAAGTAGGAGGGCTCTAGTTTTGTCGTGAAAATGATTTTTTCATTTGGCTTTTCAGGAGAACAGAATGCACCTTTTCTTTAAACTATCAAGACGCGCGTTTCATTGCTCCGCTGAATTAGAATGCATTTTTTCTTAAAAACTACTCGGAAGCCATGTCATGTTTCCCGAGAATGCGATTGACTTTCAAAAATTATTAGGATGCTGTTTCTTTTTTCTCCCCAAAATTCTAATATCGTGGAATGCAGCTTAATCACGAAGTTGGTGAAGTGGAAGTTATTCGATGAGAGTGCCAAGGTGATTGCGTGAAAGAACTTAACTTATTTATGAGTTCTAATAAAATTAATTTAAAGACTGCTTGATTGAACTTTCTTATGGGGAAATAGCCCAATAAACTCATCCACTGCTGGTCAAATTGCCGGAGCGACTGCTCAGCTCGTCCCACTGTTGATTCTTGGTAGTAGTAATCTGTTCTGCCTCATAGATGGTGTGCCACTGGAACTTGTACATTGTTATGGAACATCGCCTTCGTCGATTTATCATTACAGTGGAAGCCGGCAGGATTTTTCAAATGAACCTGCATACGTCTCTAGAGAAACCTTTTCGTCACAACGCTAATTGTGTACGCGTCATTTTCGGAGAGTTGGAGACTGGTTACTGAAACGTCTGACATCTTTATCTTCAACCTAGACAATCACTAGTTATCAAAGTGATGCCACTGGTGTTGCAAGGAATGCTGTCGAAAGAAAAAAAAAAAAAAAAAAGATCCCAGATAAATAGGAGTCTTTAAACGATCTTCATCAGAGCTTAATGATAAGGAAGAATCCTGTGAAAAAAAAAAAAAAAAAATCATAGGAAATATGTTGTGAAATTTTATTTGTGATCATTGTTGGCACCTACAGGAAGGAAATTCTTTGTTTGTGAATATGTCTCACAGTATTTTTTTTTTCTTCATAAGTAACAGCTACGAAATCATCTACTGATTATTACTTAATCCAAAGAACAACTGCGCGACAAAATTCAACATCATTTTCTTTTATTTATTTATTTATGTATTTTCTAGATAACAGTACTGAAATATTTTGATAAACTTTCATTTCATAATAAATGAACACCTGCAGCATGATTGCGAAACTACTGTTGATACCATCGGTAATATAAGTCAATTGAAATTTGCACCTGTGAGTCGTATCTACGAAGTGCTTTATTTTTTGTTTATTTTAATAGAAAATTAGGTATTTGAACAAGGCCACATCGAGCATGTCTGTAAGTTATTATTTATTATTTTATTGTTTTATTGATTAAGAAATTTTAATAATAATTTCTTTGTTTAAATTCTTGATTTTTTTTTCTCTTTTATTACAGATATTAAAAAATAAATTTGTTCTTAATTTATAATTAATTAAAATTTTCTGCTCATAGAAATTTTATTTAGTTTTAAAGGTGTTTTTTCTTTTTAATCGAAAGATGGATTAATTTGTTGTTAAAAAATACTCTGTTGCTAAATTTATTTTCCATACGTAAAGAAAAGTATTTTTGTTCTTAAAATTATTTGTTATTTCCCATGTATGGAAAACCGATATTTATTATTTTATTATTTTATTACTTATTTATTTATTATTTATTTATTTCACATGAAGTCAAACAGAATTGATTTATTTATTATTTATTATTTTTATTGTTATTTATTGAGGTATTTGAAGTATTTGAAGTATAGTAATTGAAGTTTAATAATTGAAGTATAGCATTTAAATTTTTTCCATATGAATTATCCTTCTTTCATGTATTAAGGTCAGGATTAGTAAAAGAAGAAAAAATGTCAGAAAATAAACTTGATATTGTCCCTTTTGAATTTGGGTCGGGCATGGATATTTTTAAATGGTTTAAACATTTTGATCGAGAATGTTCTGTAGAAAAAAAAGATAATGAGTGGAAACACCAAAATATTTCAAAATATTTAAAGGGGGAAGCGCTAAAAACTTATATAAATGATTGTTTGGATTGTGCTACTTATGAGGAAATTGTCGAGATTTTAAGTGAAAAATTCATTCAAGTTAGAGTTCCAAAATTTTCTGAATTTACTTCCTTAAAGTTAAATGATCTAAGTGATTTGGATTCTTATTTTAGAAAGAAAGTTGAGATTGGAAGGCAACTTCAGCTTGGGGAAAATTTAATTATACAGGGATTAACTGATGGACTTCAGCCGGAGTATCAAAATTGTTTGATGGTTAACCCTCCTTCCAATACTCGTGAATGGTTTCGCATTGCTAAACAATTAGCAGCGATTCCAAATCATACCTCTAATAACGGCAATAGAAATTTTCAACAAACTAGACCAATGCACAATCCCAATCCTCAGCCCAGACATTGGACTCGACCTACTCCAAACAATCCATTCCAAAATTTTAATCCTAGGTTTTTCACTCCTAGAATGCCTACGACTCATTGTCAAAACAACTACCCAAGTCGTCCGTGCAGAATATGTTTAAACAGAGGCATAGAAAATGCATATCATTGGGAGAGGAGTTGTATATTTAACCCAAATTCCTTTCAATCTCAAACTCCTGCTCATATTCAACCACCCCCTACTAATAATATTTGACAATTAATCATCCCTGGATATGTGGCAATAATAAAGTGTATTGTGTGGTTGATAGTGGATCAACTGTCTCAATTTTACCCCTCAAATTTGTTCGATATTTAAATGGTAATTTACATAATGTTACTCCTATTACTATCAGACAGGCACAAGGAACTCTTACAATTAATAAATCTTGTCGATTATGTATTAAATTTGGTAATATAAAGAGATATGTTAATTTTTTAGTAAGTAAACTTGATTTGGATTATGCTATTTTAGGTTTACCTGATTGTGCCAAATTTAAATTGAAAATTGATTGTGCAAAAAGCCAGGTGTTACAAGACAATATTTCGTTAAACCCATATGTCAACATATCCAGTGATAACTTAGAATTGCTTCATTTTGATATTATAAAAAATGATACTACTGTGCAACCCGATTATGGAAATACCATAACTCCTCAATCCTTGTCGCGAACTAATAATGATGATTATAATCTATTGGGGAATCTGAATGCTATTCAAAATAAAAATGTAAGGGAACTTTTAAGGGATTATTTAGATATTTTTGCAAAAAATAATTATGATGTAGGGAGAATTAATATTGAACCTCAGCGTATTTATCTTAAATCTGACCTACCAATATCTTTGAGGCCTTATCGTACATCCACTGCTGATGAAAAAGAAATATCTCAGCAAATCCAATCCTTATTAGCTGCTGGGTTAATTAAAGAAAGTTATAGCCCATACTCTTCTCCAGTTACATTAGTAAATAAACGAGATGAAGGTAAAAAAAACCGAATGTGTGTTGATTACCGAAAATTAAATTCTATCATGAAAAATGACGCTGAACCTTTGCCCCGAATAGATGAAATTTTAGACAAATTAAGTGGTGCCCAATATTTCTCTGCACTAGATTTAGCCTCAGGCTATTGGCACATACCTATTCACCCAGCCGATTCCGAAAAGTTAGCCTTTACTACTAATTGTGGGCTCTGGGAATGGAATGTTCTCCCCTTTGGTGTAAAGGTAGGCCCCCCAATTTTCAACAGGACAATTAGAAGAATTCTTACAAAATATAAAATAGACTTTGCTTGTTATTATTTTGATGATATAATTATTTTTTCTAAATCAATAGATGAACATATACAGCATCTCATCCAAATTTTTGATTTATGCCGAATAGAAAATATTAAATTAAAATTATCTAAATGTACTTTTGCTCAAAAACAAATCAATTTTCTAGGGTATGAAATCCAAAATGGAACTTTAACTCCAGCTAATACTAATATAGAAACGATTAAAAAATTAAAACCTCCTACTAACACTAAAGAATTACAAAGATTTCTTGGTTCTATAAATGTGTATCATAAATTTATTGACAAATATGCTGAAATTAGACACCCCCTAAATAAATTACTTAAGAAAGATACTATTTGGGAATGGAATACTGAATGTCAAAACTCTTTTCAAAAATTAAAAGATGCCCTCATTGCTAAACCAATTTTAAAGATTTATGACCCAAAATTACTCCTACACATGTTTGTTGACGCTTCTCAGGTAGCGGTAGGTGCAGTTCTTAAACAACCCGACCATAATAACTTTTTACATCCAATTGCTTATTTTTCTAGAGGATTGAGAAGTTATGAGAAAAATTATTTCATTACCGAACTAGAGTGTCTTGCTATCATTGATACTTTAGATAAATTTTATCATTACTTTCACGGTGTACAATTTACCATCCATACGGATCATGCATCTCTTGTTTGGTTAAAAAATGTCAAACATTTAAGAGGTCGATTATTTAGGTGGTCATTGAAGTTAAGTATGTTCGATTACAAAATAGAGTACTTAAAGGGATCTACAAATGTCGAAGCCGACATGTTGTCCCGAAACCCTATTTCTCATTTTTGTAAACCCCTTACTTTTCTTCTTGACGTTAAAGAGATTATTGAGATGCAAGAAAAAGAAAATGTGTGTGGATCAAATTATATTAATGACAATGGACTGATCATGGGCGTAGGAAGGGGGGGTCCAGGGGGGTCCTGGACCCCCCTAGAATTTTGGCTGAGCCCCCTAGAAATATTTTATAGTAAAAATACGACTATTTTTCAAAAAAAAAAAAACATTTAAAATAGCAATAGTGCTATAAATGGCAAATAATATTAACAAAACCGAATAAAACGCAACTATTAGTTTCTGTGCCATTGTTTAAGAGGGAGGGGGGCAGACTCAGTGTCTCGTAAATGATAAACAACAACAGATATGCCACATATGAGACTGATTCTTTGTGCTCTGGAACACAGAACACAGAACGTCTTGATAGTTTCATGCCTGAAGCTAGAAGGGGAAGAGGTACGTATTTCCGATAAAGCAACTCTGGCTTTTTCTTTTGTATGGATTGTCCTTGATCTTGTTGGTAGAACCAAAGAATGTCTAGCTACCCTCTCTTCGAACTGAATTCTAAGAAGTTACGTATAGAAATCAGGTCCTAGTCCTCCCTAATCTCAAAGATAGTAATCTAACTAAACCGTTTTGCGTTGGCTTAAAACATTCACTGTGAATTATTTGTACATAGAACGGGTGGGCTACCTGCTACCATCATCCATATAATTTTCAAGGGTATGGTGTTTTTTCATTAATTCTGTTCAAAGATTTTATTTTATATCACCGAAATTTTTATTGTATATTTTTACCTAATATTCATAAATATTTATCTAATTTTTCATTCCTAAGTTTGTTTTCAAGAGCGAGGGGTGATTGATACTGAGATATTTTAATAGGTTTCCATGCTAGAGCCCTGCTTATAACTATCAGATGGCCCTTTTTGGGACCCTTATTATAACTCCCTTAAAATTGGTCCGATTGACTATCTTTTTTTTTTTTTTTTTCCTAACAATTTCTGAGGTCCCCGAGCTGCTACATGAAAGTCAAAAAAAAAATTTTAAACTTCAGCTTCATCAATTTTGAATTATAATCACTTTCTTGGAGCCCTTGGTGCAGCTTTTTTGGAAAATGATCCGAGTTGCATGCATTTTTCTATAACAATATTCTAGTATTTTTGTATTATAAATTGTTTATAAATCCTTCCCCCTCCTTATAATTAGATTCTCATTTTTGGTTCCCTTTTTCAATGTAGTTGTTTTAACCTTTCTATATTCCACTTAACAGTCTGGAACACCCTACAATAACATAAATCCTATCCGGACTCCTTGATTTTTTTTTTTTTTTTTTTTTTTGTGTGTGTGTGTGTGTGGGGCATAAGTTTTTCATGTCTTAATTTTCTCACATTTTCAATGCAAACATTTAAAATTGAGTTTTAGATCCCTCTCCTCGGACCAAAACCCTTAAATTTTTACTGGGACACTTGGACTCTGTTCTAAGTTTTGATCTTCTTTTTTGTGCATGTTTTTAAAATTTCATTCTAATGATTAATTCATAATATGCTTAATTTTAACTAACTGAAGAACTAAAGTGCTGAAAACTATAACCATTTAACAAGTTTTCATGTTAGGGCTCTACTCTTAACTATCAGTTGACTCCCTTTGAGTCCTTTGTTATAACTCTTTTTAAAATTGTCTGACTCACAGGCTTTTTTTTTCTAACAATTTCTAAGGTTATCCAGCTACTACATGGATGACAAAAATATTTCTCAGACTTCAGCTACCATTAGTTTCGAATATTAATCTCCTTCTTTGAGATTTTGTTGCAGCTTTTTGAAAAGCAATCCGATTTAATTGCAATTTTCTGTAACATAGTTTAGCTTTTTCTAGCTTCTTTAACATCATTAACAATATCCCAATTAACATCCTGGCCTCTAGGACCGGTCCTTCTTTTTACTTCAGCTACTACTTTTTTTTTAACATTAATTAATCACCTGTTTGGGCAAATATGTTTACTCACTACAGCTGTAAATTAAAATTTGCTTTACTTTGAAGGTAATTTTAGCTAAGAGATCTCAGTCGTTTATTAAATATCGTGTTAATGTTAAATGAAATTTGTGAAAAATAACAAGGAGAGCCTTCAACCGTTTTAAGAAGCATTCATTAATTTAGTTCTAAAGGCCTAATTTCAATGAGATTTGGCTCATTCAACTTAGATAACAATTTGGCAGATGACAATTACGAAATTTTATGTTATCTTCAGCTAATAGCTTATTCGAACATTAATGGGGCATTATTTTTTCGTATTTTACGGACTTGATTTTTACGAAACACAAGCCGAGCACTTCCAGTGCAATCCGCCTTCGGTTGTGGGGTTCCAAATCCTATAGTTTCGTTCCGAAAGAGGATTTTTTCGGAATACACTAGTCGCTGCGGAAATCAATAAGATCCCTGAATTTAGATTCATTTAAAAGATTTTCAAAAGATGAAAAAAAAATAAAAATAAAAATTGATTTTTGTTTAAGGTCATTATAACGGGCCCCACTCAACGCTGGGCGGGCCAGTTAGTCTATTATAAAGCGCAAATGTGTCTGTACGTAAGTGGCAACAGCAGGCAATTAAATTTCGATTCTACTGTAATTTTTTAAACTTTTAAACCATGCATATTTTCAATTTTTATGCAGTTTAATGGGAGAAAAATTGTACAGTAAACTCTGTCTAAGGCTGAATCCATCGGAATCAAGAAACTTTTCCGCAGTAGGCAGTATTCCTCCTTAGACAAATTTTATTCTATGTCTATAGATTCACAGGGAATTGAAAAACTTTCAGAGTTAGACAGATTTCTTTCCTACACAGAGTCGGAATTACAGAGTGTTTACTGTACTTACAAATGTAATTTATTTCCAAACTGTATTGTAATTTATTCAAAAATTGTATTGCAGTTAACTTTTTTCTGATCCATTTGGAAAATGGTTGTTATTATCAGTCGAGTATACTCGATATATATATATATATATGAATCCTTGTGATGTCCGCGTTTATGGAATACTTACGATGACAAAAAAAAAAAAGTATTAAAAACTACAAAATAATAATAATAATAATAATGACTCAAAAACAAATTAAGAAACAGCTTTCGAACAAATTGCATTTAAAAGTTTGTTTTTTCCTATACGACGGTGCAAAAATTGAAAATGTGCGATATTTCTAAGTTTACAAATTTGCAGTAGAGAAAATTGTAAAACTGAAATTTTATTTAAAAATTGTAAGTGTTGCCATTTGCAGAAGGACATAAAGCAAAAATTTTTAACAAAATTTACTATTCAGATGTATGTAATATTTATTTTATTTAAAAAATTTATACAATAAGTATCGGAGGAAATTTTGGAGAAAAATCGGTTTGCAGGTGGCGTTGTGATTACGAATTTTATACAATTTCCAAGACGGGGTAGGAGCGTGATAGCAGTTGAAGAAAAAAGCATATTAAATCATCTAATTATTCTATTTCGGTTTAATTTTCATATTTGTAATAAGTCAAATATTTTCACGATTTTAGGCACATATTAAAAACTGATTAGACTTCCGTGTGAATTTTTTTTTTTCTTTCTCCCCCATTTGAAACATTTATTGAAAAAAAATTATGTGTAGCACTAAAATAAAGTATAAAAAATAGAAGAAAGTTCTGTCTGACTAGTTTCTTTGATCGACAATATGTCTGAAAGAACCAGTACCTTGAATGTATCAAAAGGTGAGTTTTCTGTTGAGTATTATTAGTTTTAATTAGGGATGCACCGAATAGTGATTTTGACAGAATACCGAATGTCGAATATTCGGCCTATAGGTGAACCGAATATCGAATATTCTGCTAGCCGAATAGTAATTGTTGGACGGAATACCGAATATTCGGCTTCAAATACTTTTTATATTTCAAAGTTTAAAGGTATTAAAATGTTGCTTTTTAAAACAATTTTACATAATATTTAATCAAAGAAACTTACATTTTGATAAATAAGAACTTTTTATAAGAGCATTTAGTATTGAAAAAAAAATCTGCTTGAGTTATTTAAGAAGCACATTTATGAGACTTTTTTAATTAATAAGATTTTTAATTTCATGATTTCTTCTATCAATTAAACAAACATTTTAAAATTAAAGAGAAATAATGAAAAATTGGTCGAAGGAAAACTTTACAGGCTCACGATTGTCCTTTTTAAATAACTCAAGGCAGATTTTTTTTTCAGTATAAAGTACAAATACTTTCAACTTAATTCAAAATAAAGGAATGTCTAGCTCATAGTTCTTTTGTTGTGAATGGTGGCATTTTCCACCTTTCTCATCATATCATATTTTACAGAAATCAAAGCATGTGAGTTGAAAATATAGTTATAGTACCTTATTTATTGTTAAAGCAACAAACGAAAACACAAGTTTGACCTAGAGTGAGATGAAATACAATGTATTTATATATGACTCAATAAATTGATTATGATTATGGTTTCATGAACAAATATTGTCTACCTTGATGGCTATTACTAATCTCAAAAGTTTTTCTTTCTTGTTTAAGGACTTTTATTTGGGAAAAGCAAGAAAAAGATTATTTACTAAACAAAATTTAGGAACTTGCATCTGCTCATCATTTATTCCTAAGCAGAATCCTCATAAATCACCCTTTTAATTCTTCTCATGGTTAATTTTCTTCAGTTATAATTTACAAATAGCAAATAAATAATGTAAAAACATTCTACTTTATTCAAATGTGATTTTCTTTCTAATTATTTTAAACATATTTATAAATTGACAATTAAAAGTAAAAATTGTGATAAGTTTTTAAAAAAATGTTTTAAAAAGTTTTATCAAGTTTTGGATTCAGCTGAATATTTTGATATTGGGTCAAGCCGAATTTCGGGCTTACCGAATATTCGGTAACATGGCCGAATACCGAATATTCGGTGCATCCCTAGTTTTAATAAAAATGTTTACTTTTATCGTTTGGAAATTATCAAAGAGTTGAGACTATGGCCCCCCCTAGAAAAATTATGTAGTTACGCCCATGGGACTGATCATAGTTAAAAGAAAAGGTTTTCGTAAAGTGGTAGTTCCCATGTCCCTAAGAAAAAAATTGCTTAATGTTGCTCATGAACAGTTTGGTCACCCTGGTGTTCAAAAAATGCAAAATTTAATTTCTCCTAACTATTATTGGCCAGATATGACCCAAGACATTACTAACTTTGTTAAATACTGTGATATTTGCCAGAAAAATAAAAAACCTAGACAAAAAAAATTTGGCTTATTACAAGCTATGCCCACTACAGATCAACCTTTTGACTGTCTGTCTGTTGATACTGTAGGAGGGTTCAATTATTATAATTCTACAAAAAAATATCTCCATATTATAATAGACCATGCCACAAGATATGTTTGGGCATTTCCTTCCAAAAGTGTCACTACAGAAACTTATACAAATTGTCTGAAACAAATTTTCAATATCAAAATCCCTCAACAATTATTCAGTTTTAGTAAGATTTCAAGTGTACAGTCCCCTCAAAAAATACTTAGTGACAGGAATGCTGCTTTTACTTCTTCAAGATTCAAAAAATTCCTGCGAAATCATAATATTAAACAACGTTTGACCACTGCCCATTATCCACAAACGAATGGGAAATGTGAAAGAGTAAATCAGACAATAGTAACTAGATTAAAATGTAAAGTAAACTCCACTACCTCTAAAATTCCCTGGACTAAGCTTTTAACTGAGGTAATTAATGAATATAATAATACACCCCATTCTATTACTAAATTTCCACCTGCTTACTTGCTTTTTGGCCAATTACCCTATGACTCCCCCTTACAACAAAATTATTATCCCCCTGTTCATGAAGCACTTAAAATTGCTAAAACAAGAACTGATGAATTTCATTTAAAAAATAAAAGATATTATGATAAAGATTATATCGAACCAAAATTTAAAATAGGAGATCTAGTTATCTATGAAGAATTTCAGTACCCTAATACTAGAAAGTTATCACAAGTATTTAGTGGCCCTTATAAAATCCTTAACAAATTATCCGAAGTAAATTTTGAAATTGATAGGCAAAACCAGTTCAAAAGTTCAGAAATAGTACATGTATCTAAATTAAGGCCTTATTATTCCCCTGATAAATTTAAATTAAGTCATGAGCAACAACCCCCTAATCAACAACAACAAACTCAAGTAAAAACTGTAGCTTAGACTATATCTCTAGTTTATCATTTTATAATTTTTTTCTCTTAAACAGTAAATTTCTTTTCATATTTTAATTCAGATAATATCCTGTAATTCTTACAGAATGGCAATGATATCTCTTGACTGCAGTGAGAGTGTCATTTGTCTGGAAATTTTTATATTTGTTTGTTTATGCCGGCGTAGACGAACAAAGTGGAAATTTCTTATTCTGTACTGAATTACCCTACTTAGAATAGTTTAATAACAAATAAATATTTAAAAATATACAAAATTTTTTTTTTCAACTGAACCTATTTGTAATATTAAATTTAAGCTATCAATTAATAAATTAATTATTTGCCAAGTAACAAAATTTTTATCACTTTATTTTAATTTTTTTTCTTTCTCTCTTTCTTTGCTTCTGCATTCCAGTCCAAGTACATGTCAATTATAATATAATTTTGTTTCTTTTTCTTTTTTCTACTTGTATCTTGCAATGTTTTATCACACCGAGAGAATATTTATTGCGTAATTATTTGACATGAATAGATCTTGTTTTTTATTTTTATCATTCATTAATATTTCTTTTTAAGAATCTTAGTAGTTTAAAGGTCACGTGCATTCTCAAACATGAACAAAATTTTTATTTATCTTTATTTTATTTTAATTTATCATATTATATTTTAATTTTTTTTGTACATATTCCTACTTAATCCTGTACTCGAATTACCAGATTAAGTAAATGATTTCGTAATTGATTGTATTTTTTATTTTATTTCACTTCTCTCTATATTTCATCCCAAAAATATGAGATGAGATAAACGAGATTAAGTATTTAAAGAATGTCTTTTGTGATATTTATTATTACTTATTAAGAGATTTACTTATACCCATTATGAGATTTACTTATACTTATGATATTTATTATTATTGATATTTTTCCTTATTATATTTCTTACTTATATTGTTTATTATTTACATTGTTAAAGTTTATTATTACTATATTATAAAATGTCTTACTATATTGAATTTGGACAATTAATAATGATATAATTAGACCTCCTTGAAAAGAGGCAATGGACTATACCACTCCAAATATGACTCTTGGACAAGTAATAAGATATAATTAGACTTCCTTGAAAAGAGATCATGAATACTCCAAATATGACTCTTAAATGGATTTTTGAAACAAACTTTCAACATTGATTTCAAGAAAGTTCTATTAAATTCCTTCATTTCTAGATTTGACATTGTTAAAAAAGAATTCAACGTTATTGTTTTTCATTTTTATGTTATTACTATGGGTAATTGCTTATATTTTCAAATTACTTTATGATGTGTACTTTAAACAAGATTATATCTTGTATTTGTATTGATGCCTATTTTATTGTATTTAAATTTGAAGTTATTCCACGCATCACCTTAGTGTTTTTAAATTTGAATTCTACATTTATATAAAAAAGAGAAATTAATTTAAATTTTTTTTTTATTTAGTATCTAATTATTATTACTTATATCAACAACTTCGTGAGCTAAGTCTGCATCATCTCCCTTTCTGTGAAATTGCAGGTCTCAGACCTACTTTTTCACCCGTCTTTCTGGGAGGGGGGATTTGTAATAAAATAAAAGAAAAAAAAAATTGCGCCACTTTTTTTGTTCTCTCTTAGCTTCAATTCTAAATTTGTGGAACATATTTCAATCTTAGTTTCGTAACTTGTAACAGCTAAAATTCTTTTTCTTACTTTAGTTATTAATAAATTATTACTTGCTTCTCAAAAAGGCGGGAAGTATTTCGTAAGCTTTTTACTTTCTGGCATATTCCTGCGATTTTAATTTTATTTTTTATTTTTAACATCGCGTGACAGGTGTTACTACGCGTTGCTAAAGGGCTTTGTCTTCCGAGGAAAAAATATAGTTCTTGCCAATAGACCGCCTATTACGGCCAATTAGAATTGATCATTTTGTCCGTTAGAGGCTCGAGTCCATCCTGATTGGATTTTTAAAATGATTGACGCGAAGTAGGAGGGCTCTAGTTTTGTCGTGAAAATGATTTTTTCATTTGGCTTTTCAGGAGAGTAGAATGCACCTTTTCTTTAAACTATCAAGACGCGCGTTTTATTGCTCCGCTGAATTAGAATGCATTTTTTCTTAAAAAACTACTCGGAAGCCATGTCATGTTTCCCGAGAATGCGATTGACTTTCAAAAATTATTAGGATGCTGTTTCTTCTTTCTCCCCAAAATTCTAATATTGTGGAATGTAGCTTAATCACGGAGTTGGAGAAGTGGAAGTTATTCGATGAGAGTGCCAAGGTGATTGCGTGAAAGAACTTAACTTATTTATGAGTTCTAATAAAATTAATTTAAAGACTGCTTGATTGAACTTTCTTATGGGGAAATAGCCAAATAAACTCATCCACTGCTGGTCAAATTGCCGGAGCGACTGCTCAGCTCGTCCCACTGTTGATTCTTGGTAGTAGTAATCTGTTCTGCCTCATAGATGGTGTGCCACTGGAACTTGTACATTGTTATGGAACATCGCCTTCGTCGATTTATCATTACATATATATAAATACAAATATTTAGGTATTAGTAAAAAAAAAAAAAAAAAAAAAAAAAAAAAAAAAAAAAAAAAATTCAATTTAACTCTAAACAACATAGTAAATTTTGGTAAAAAAATAATAAAAAAGATAAATTATTTTGATCAGTATGACATGCTGAATCATTTTAGTAATAAAATTAGATATAGAAGTCAATACATATTTCAAATGATTAAGTAATTTTGTTTTCAAAATGTATTTTTTTTTACCTCTATACTATAGTGTCTTTTAAAATTTTAAATAATCAAACTACAACAAGAAAAGGTAAATAAATGGATGATATATATACACATTTTATCAATATTATTTCATTTCACACTTTCTATTTGTACCCAGAATTGGGTGACAGGATTATTAATGGAGATTAGTAAAATAACAAGAAAATTGTGTTGTTCAGATAACTTTGATTAAAGGCAAATTAGCTTAGAAATATTCTTTTAGACTCTTCTAATGTAGCGTAAAAATTATAAACAAAAAAATATTTTAGGGATTTCACTCCCTTTTCCTTCATGTTTTGCTAGATAACCCCCCCCCCCTCAAATTAAGCATTTAGGAAACATATCAGATTTTTCTTTCGCTATTTTTTTTTAGATAGATATGCACGGTAAAGATTTACTTGCAGAAAAGTTTATCAACAATATCACAACCAGTACTGAAAAAGGAATTTTTTTTTCTTTAAATTTTTTTTTCTCTGGCGGCAAAATTTGACTTTAGTTCTTCAAGTTTAATTGCAATTATCAGCCAGTAAAATGAAAAGGCACATTGATTTTCCCAAATTTTTTTTTTCAAGTTGTGATATTATTCAACTTTAGCATTGTATATTAAAATCTTTCAGGCAATGTTCAGAATCATAATACAATTTTAAGAACATTGTTAAACGATTGCCTAATCGCTGTATTATTTCCTGAAAGGCAATCTCATTAGAATACTTATATAAGACTCCAAAATATTCTGAGGGAAATACGAGATTTGGAACACTCAAGCGTCCTTCAGCAGTTAACCAGTCTGTAAGAAGCCATTTTCCCTGAAAATACAAAATAAACAGTACACAGTACATGATTTTATAGCGGATATATGTCAATTTTATAGAATAAAGGGGTGAAAATTTACACGGAAGGCATGCGTAGCAGGTTATAGGTTAATAAGGGTTAGTTTCTTATAGTTTACCATAAGTTGCATGCAAAAGAAATATAATTTTTAAGACAAAAAAACGAGAAAATGACATACCTGTGTGTCTTGCAAGGACCATAACATTCGCTATCCCCGTTAAGCAAACAAGTTTTCCTCTATAGAGGGGTGACTTATCGGAGTTGTTTTCCAGGAAAGCTTATCCATTACGTTTTTAGGGTGTGAGGTACTAAACACGTCATTAGCACCTGTCAATCAAAATGCGCGCTCCTCATCGGATGCGTTTTTTTTCGCGCTAGCTCGTTTTTTTTTCCTCTTTTCTCTCATTTAAGAAAACGTTCACTTCTCGTATGGATAGCAATAAGGTATGCATTGAGCACATGTGTCTGTGCGATATCCTCTCTACCTCCTCCACGAGAATTATTAGGAATGTGTATACAACATTACCCATTTTATCAACACTTAACATAATTCAAATTTGTAACATTCAGCTATGATTTATGTTAATAATCTTGTGGATAATGTAGACTATACAAAACATGGTATATTTGTTTTTTTTTTAGATATTTCATATGATGTACATAAAAAAAGGTTTCTCAACATTGTATATATATTTTACTATTTCGATACTAATCCAGATATGTTATGCAAACAACATTGGTGTTGCTATGAATTTGTGTTGTTTTTTTTGTTTTGTTTTTGGTTATTACATATTTTACTTTATGTGTTTAAAATATTATCCATTTAAAATAAACAAAAAAATGTGCCAATACATCTCAAATTCAGGTTTAGATTTTTCGGAGCTTTTACATGTTATTTTTTTTTCTTCCTTAGTGTAGAAAAAAATTATTCCAAATTTATACTTGGCTTTGATTGCATGATTTGGCATTTTAATGGATTAATTTAATTATTGTATCAAAATTTGGGCATGGGGAAATAATACACAGAAGAGAAGATAATTGGACCTTGGAAGTGTTCACCAGAACTGAATCAAAATTCCAATGACTACGGATACAACATTTGCGGCAGTGTGGTGTACACAAAAATGATGTCTACAGACCTCATTTTTTTTTTAGACCCAGGGGATAGATGATGGGTGTAAAACCCCCACATCACTCAAACCAGACAATTCCGTAAAGAAAACTAACTATTGGAAATAAATTATAGAAAAAAAAAGGAACAGAGGACAGTTGATTGACAGCTCAGACAAGAAATTTATAGCGGCAATAAGACTGTGACGGACGGCCATAAATAAGATGACAAAACAGAGACACTTTCACTAAGAGTGTATTTACGACAGGGCAAAGGGGAAATCTCTGTGTGGGGTAATAATTATCAACCACATAGACACTCTGACGACTAGGCCTTTACAAGCCCCTAGAAAATTAAAATTAAGGGGTGTTCAAGTTAATAGTCAATTTAAGGACAGCCAATAACAGTGGACTGCCTTAAAAGAAGCACAAATGAATTAACGCGAAACTGGAAGGGGAAAAAAATATGTTAAAAAGAAAACTGTGAATGGTTGAAGGATATTCGACTACAGAATTATTATTATACATTTTGCTTCTTGAGTTTTTGGTGAAATAATGAGAGTCAGTCAGTCAGTCAGTCTACCAAGGGTGCTCGAGTGAGGTGTGCCAATATGGGAAACCAAAATGTTCCAGACTTCTCCTCATCTGCCCGGATATACATTTGCCTATGGTGTCAGCAACTTTAAAAAAAAGGTATGCAATTTACCGACTTATTTCCCCTTATATTTTGCCCACAAACATAGAGTATGATAGAACAATCAAATAATAGGGAAACACTTGCACGCCAATGATCCCGAAGGTTAATTCATTTTGGTGATGATTACTTATGAATTTATGAAATCTATTTCAATGTTGAATATATCATGCTACAAAGCATAAAATGTAATTATGCAGCAATGCCAACAGCTATAAAAAAAATAGATTTTGATTTGATTATTTTGTATTTTTGTAATTTATTTATGTGCATGTATATATTTAGTGTATTATGTGTGTTCTGTGTTGTACAATAAAATGTTTTTGTTTTATAAATGACAAAGCATGGTAATGATTTATGGAGTATGTGTCGAAATTACTATAGGTTCATGCTGATCAACGTTTCATAAGGATCTGATAGCATCGAAATAACACAACGCATAAATTAATCTAAATTTTTTTTGGATGAGAATAATTTTTTTGTGTGAAATTTTAATTGGGAGTGTTTTGTGAGGAATGTTATCATTTTATTAGTATTATTATTATTATTCCTTATGACGCAGAAAATATTCTTTTCCCTGATCAGATCCTAGAAACATAATACGACTAACGGATTTAATTATAATTATTATAAAATAAAAAAAATAAAAATTGGTTGATCAAATTGATGCACACAATTTTGGGGGAGAGAAATCTCGGAGAAAAATCAAAGGTAATAAGGAATTAATATAATTATTACAAATTATTTTTAGGTATGTAAAAATCTCTCCATCATTTTTCAAGGACAAAAGTAACCTTTTTCTCTATTTGAACGGGAAAATGTTGGAGTTAAAATCGTCTGAAAAGTTTGTCTCGCCTAAAAGTCCATGAATCTAATAGCAGCTTTAATAGCAATAAATTTGTTAATGCGATCACTCCTTGACTATTTTTTCGATTTTGGTTGCAAATACTTTTTACAAAGTTACTTTCACTTTCTGAACCGGTTCTGAATGTGAAAGTAATAGCTTTAGCTCGTGAGTGTCTTCGCGGGTAGGGACTGGGGCTTTAAGCTGTACAAGAATGAGGAAAAAATACAATTGTCTTGACCAAGGATTTGCCTAGTGTGAAAACAAAATATTCGAAACATTTTTGCTGACAGAGTAGTTCAATCGAGCTGGAAGTTTTTTTTTATGGAAAATTTCTTCAACAGAAATTTGCTTTTTAGAACTGTTTAAACGACACAAAGACATATTTTAAATGAATGAACCACTCAATATTATACAAAAAATAATGACACTTTCTTGTTATTAATAATATCGATTTGTTTCAGTTATTTAATTCATCATTAAAATGTTCTGGGTCCAGAAGATGTGTTCGTAAAATAGAGGCATTCGACGAATAGCTGCTCCCTGTTCCTCTGAAACGAACGCTTAAGGAATGCGTTAATAGGGGTGAGTATGATTAGGGTTCTGATTCGATTGAAAATTTATGGGTGCGCTGCTTTATCATACCGAGTGGATAGATTGCCGTCTCCTCTCAGAAGCATAACAAATGGGATTCCAATGAATTTCATACTTTTGGAATGGGTAAAGATAGGGATTGTAGTTCGTATTCAAGATAATAATAATAACTTACAACATCCTTACCCGAAATGGACAGAAATGGTATCCTATAAAAAGGGTTGTTCTCACATTTCGAAAAGTCCTAAAAAATGTAACACGTTTTTCTGTCAGAGTGTTGTTTGCAATACATTCTACAATTTGTGACAGTGTCGAAGATGTGTTTTTTTTTTTTTTTTTTTTTTCATTTCTTTGTTTTTTGCAGCCTTTTGGGGATCAGAGGTCCCGAAAAACATTTGAAAGACAAACATTGCGTCATAATATTAGTTCAGAGAAAAAAAAACTAGGTACCAAAATTTCAAATTTTGTAATACAGCCATTTCTAAAGACTATACTTTGAATTGCTTAATCACATATTTTTTTTCATACCATAAAGTCAATGTTCGGAAATTGTGGCATTTAAAATTTTGAAAAGCTTTGAGTAACAAATCTTCCGAAAATTTTCTAAGTTGCTTTCCAATACTTCTCCCTTTCCCATACCGGTCAGCCTTCCTTAAAACCTACTTCGAACTAAAATTTTTATACGATAAATAAAATCCAATAAGCATAGAACTGAAACAAGAAACGTTTTTAAAAACTATTTTATAAAATATATCTCCTGGTTTGGTGTAGGTCGGTGCTCCCATTAAAATTAGCAAGCACGGCAAATACCTTTTCAAAAGCGTTTGTGCTATATCTTCGATAAATCTATTAAACTGTGACCGTAATCTCTACTTATGATTGCCATTGATTAAAGAATGGATTCCCGTCTTTCGCATTCACTTGCTTTTACACCAATAAATTTATTTTGACGGGTACGAAGAAGAGTATAATCTCCTCGCCACGTGTGTTTAAAAACGACACTTGTTCTCAAACAGTCGATGATTTGCCATCGCGGCACGCCACTGAACGATCATGTGGGAGCAGAATGAAGCCCCTTCCCTCTCTCCGCCGCTGTTTCCCTCGGTTTCGTTTAACTTGAGACCTTGAGAGGTGATTTGAAAACTTTTTGGAAAATCCCTCCTTACAACCTCCCGTTAACAAGCGGCATTAAAAGGGATATATCCAGCCAACACATTATAAGCAGTTTCTGAAAGCCTCTACCCCACCTCCACCTTTCTAAAGCCTCTCTCAGTGTGTATTGATAAAAATTTAAATTTTAAATCCGGTCCACTTTCAGTTTTTGAAGCCCCTGCTACCATTTCCACAAGATTTAGAATCAATTATGTGGAAAATAGAAAATAGATTACAAATGATATTATTATTGGAGGAAAGTAAGATACGCTGTAAAAACAAAATACCCAAATTGGGTTG
This sequence comes from Maratus speculifer, assembly GCA_964019185.1. Classification (NCBI taxonomy): domain Eukaryota; kingdom Metazoa; phylum Arthropoda; class Arachnida; order Araneae; family Salticidae; genus Maratus; species Maratus speculifer. Next base: position 3,354,641 of record CAXHSM010000001.1, read on the forward strand.
AAAGATTTTTGGGTACAGCATTGTTCCAATTTGGAAAGTTCAGTTTGTAGCACAAAACCGTTTTAAAAAAGCCTGATTTTTAATGACATTAAAACAATTAAAATATCTTAGATAGTATATACATTATACCTCAGAAATTTTGATTAATTTAATGTTAATAAAGATCTTCTCTGTTTTGAACCATTTTGGGTTATCTATTTTGGGAACAATACTCTGCCATTTTGGAATCCTTACTGTACCATTTTAGGAACATTACTACACCCAGAAATCTTTCAACCCAATTTGGGTCTTCAATTTTTACAGTGTACGCGATTCTAAATTGTGTATATACATTCGACCATTATGTTACATTTTTTTGCCTTTAATATATATACTTCCTTGACCACGTGCTGGTGTAGAAGTCGTTTTACGGGTATCTGCGAATTACGTGTAGAGCCTCTACCGTAGACTCACCCAACACGTTTTATCATTAATAGAAAAACGAGCAAGTTTCGCTACTTAGGGATCGCGTGGTGGAAAGGCGCGTTGTTCTATTTCTACACTGTGAAAAAAAAAAAAAAAAAAAAAGGCATATGTTTCTTAAACTCTATAATCGCAAAAGAAACTATTCGACAGGCTTCTAAGGCTTTCTTTTCAACGTTCCTTTATCTTTAGAAGCCTTACAAAATATTTTTTATAACTTAAATAAGAATTCATAAACGTAAAATATTATAGGATATCCATCATTTTCGGAAACGCATTTTACAATGCATTCATCAGTTTTTTTAGCCGGAAATTCAGTTTTTCGGATGCTTATCAAAACTCAACTAAATATCATTTTCAGCTGCTTTACTGAAAAAAGTTAATTTTAATGTTAATGAGGTTAATTTTACATGTTTTTAATTAAACTTCCGTTCAGAATATGAAACTAGTGACTTAAGACCTCATAGAAAATCTGGTTTTCTGGGTACAGAGAACGAATAAATGAACTCTAAAAGCGATTCGGAAACGTTTTTGAAAATGATAGGCTACTCATAGAATTTATTTTTATAAACTTTTCTTTAAAGCTGAAAGATAAATTCCTTTGCGAGGTTAATGAAGATAAACGAACGCCTTTCGGAATTATGGGTGAATCGGAAGAGGTTATTATATATTTTCTTTGGTGATTCTAGTACATCTTCGTAAATTAAGAAACAGCTGCCTTTTTAGGTAACTACATAAACACATAGCACCTAGGGTCGTCCATTTATTTGCATACAACAACGCGAATAGTTTGAAATTTAACATGTATTATTTTAAATTTCAAAATCATCTAAATTTCATTTGTTGCATCATTTTGTCTAGTCATATAAAATTTCATGAAAATTGGATGTATAGTTCGATGACAGGGATAATCAAAAGTTTTCCGTTACAGGAAGGCCCATGGAAAAAAAATAGTTTAAATGCATTTTACATATGTTACACTCTTCCAAACGTAATAAAATGGATAGGAAATCTATAAAGCATATACTAAAATATATTTTCTGTGCATTCTGTGGTGCCTAGAATATTTGTTATTCATTGACAGAGCCAAACAAGGGTATCCCATTACATAATAGTATATGGGAGAACATTGTTTGGGTCGCGTTTTAATTATATTGAACAAGTTCCCATTTTATGAAACGGAAGTACATTGATGAGGTTTACTAAAACTTACTTTAAATGTAATATAAAATAGATAGTATTGACAGGGAGACACAAAAGATTTTGCATACGAGATATGATTTTTAATTGGATTCTAATTAAAAGTCTCGGCATTTTCCGTAAGAGATATTTCTCCTTCGAAAAGAAAACTCCCGTAACCGATTTGGGGTGGGAAAAGAATGGAAGAAAACACGACTCACATCGGAAATCAATAGGGGTGGTCTGGGAGTAGGGGGGGGTCGGTCACACAGAGAAGCGGCGCCGAACGTCACATCCTAAACGTCCTGATTCCCAGATTTACGACCACTCTTGTCTTTTCACCTAACATCGAAATAAAAATCTCGTCAGAAGATAACACGTTTTCCTTGTGTCGTTCAAAAAGATTTGGTAAATATTTTTCACTTGAAAGAATAAAAGAAAAAAAAGGACAGAAAGCACATGTTGTCATAAATATAGGAATAATATAGAGTGGTGAAAGAGTTGCAATTTTTTTTTTTTTTTTTTTACTTTCAAGCAATTCCTAACAACAAAAACAAAGGGAGTAATCAAAATTAAAAAAAGAATGCATCTTTTGATTTACGACTCACGCTATTTTTAGGTGCGTTCTAATTATGTAAATACGTAGCACCTATTGTTGCCGCTCAGTCCGTCCGTCTGTCTGTCTGTCCGTCTGTTCGTCCGCATATAACAACGCAAAAACTACCCAATCGAATCGTTTGAAATTTAAAATACATAATTATTACATAATTTTGTAGAGTCATTTCAAATTTTATGGAAATCGGATGGATAGATCAATTACAGGGACAATCAAAAGGATTCCGTTACATTACGGTCAATGGGGAAAAAAGTTTCAAATGCATTTTAATCGTTTGAAATTTAAAACGTATATTTATTACATAATTTTGTCGAGTCATTTCAAATGTTATGAAAATCGTATGTATTGATCAATTACAGGAACAATCAAAAGTATTCCGTTATATTACGGTCAATGGGGAAAAAAGTTTCAAATGCATTTTAATGGTGTTAAACTCATTTGAATATAACAGAATTGACATGAATCTATGAAATATGTACTAAAAACACATTTTGTACAATCTGTGATAATTTGTTTAAAAGAATATTTATTATTAAATTACAGGGCCACACAAATGTATTCCACTAAATAATGTTATACGGGGAAACATTGTTTGGGGCGTGTTTTAATTATATTAAACTACTTCACATTTTATGAATAAGATATACGTTAATGGAGTATAATAAAAATTACTCCCTGCATATTTACAGGAACACAAAGATTTCGACCACTATACTGTATCCAAAGTACGCTCTACTATATCAGCAAGATCTGAATATTTTAAAACTTCGTTATCAACAGACGCACCTCATTTGCTACGCTTTACGTGCAATTTCCAACTTGTTTATTACTACAGATAGCTTGTTTTTGCTTCGCACACATATGTAAATATGGAGTAGTGTAGTTGTAGTGTTAAAAAAAAAACAGAGGTTATTCTGTCTAAGTAGAAGGTATATGCTTAAGGCAGAGGGTATATCTTAGAATATATATACTATAGATTTTTTAAGAAACAGAGGATATATGGTGGTCCTGAAAAAAAATCATATAATATACTTCGTATACCTCTGTATATTAATCACTACATCCCTGTAGATAAGCATTGAATGTTAGCTGCTGTAATTTCATGAAGTGAATTAACCAGTCATCTTCTATATCTATATTCCGTTATGAAATCAACATAGAAAAGGCTTGTTTACGTTATTATTGTAATCTGAGAACGATTTAGAATGTACTTTGAAAAAGAAGTCGCCCCAAATAAATAAATAAATGAATAAAAATATATTTAAATAAATAACATTAATGGAATTTCAATTGATCGGGTGGTCAATCCATTTTACATGAAAATTTGTCGAATGCAAATCTCACTGGAGACGAGAAAAAAACTGTTAAAAGAAACTGTTTTTTTTTTTTCATCAATAAGAACCTATCTTAAATTGTTGCTTCTCATTAAAGAGGCTTCGTCAAAACAGGACATGCATTTGTGAGAAGAATCTAATTCCTTCCCTCCAGCATCAAGCGATCCTTTCCTTTTATCTGAGTTATGGTGAGTAAAGCTGTTATCAGATACACGGACTTTAGGCGAGACAAATTTTTCAGCCGATTTTAAGCCCAACATTTTCCCATTCAAAGAGAAAAAAAGGGTTACAAATGTCTTTGACAAAGTTGAAGAAAAAGCCGGAAAATCTGTTTCTACTAGTACCAGGCGTTAATATTTATCGCTTATTCGTATCAATCACTTATCTCTGATTCGCTGAAATGTTCGATGTTGGATGAAAAATCTAGGCTAGCCCAGACTTTTTTGGAACTGTGGAAAAAAGTTGGGGAGACATTGCAGTTTGCTATCATACTGGCTGTTGGGAGGATATTTCGCGAAAAGCTGGAGGAAATCAAGTATTGGCTCAAAAGTCTTACGAAATGATGGTGAATCGGATAGCGGCTTAAGGAGCTACTTCAGTCAAATGAAAAGACCCATTCACTAATGCTAATCCTATGGAAGAAATTTATACAGATGTCTCGGCTGCATTTCAATATTTTTAAATGATTTTTTGGCTTTGGATATCTGAGATCGATCTGTATGCATGTCGTTAGTTACTTTTTTCATTTTGTTTACAGTTATTTTTTACGAAGACGCTTTCATTTTCGGAACCGGTTTGGAAAGCGAAAGCAACCCCATAAAAAATATCTGCAACCAAAATCGAAAAACTAAAAAACGACCTCCATTCAGATCCATCTGAGTTATCCAATGCAAAAAGAATCATCTAAAAATATTAAAATGCAACCGAAATATCTTTATAAATTTCTCCCATAGAGTTAGCATTTGCGAACGGGTCTTTTCATTTGAGTGAAGTAGCCTCTTAAGGAAGAGCATCCGACTCGAGGTATTCCTCACCCGATACTCCCAAGAGGCGAACTCAGCTTGTCTCTTTGTGTTTGTGGATCAAGGATAACTGTCTCAGAATGCTTCCCTTTACTTGCAAATAAGGAGAGTACAAGAAGGAGGCTGAATTTATTCCGCTTAGAAAAAATAGCAGTAATGAATTCCGGAGAAAAAGGAAATCAAGCAGAAAAAGAGAAGAGGAGTAGAACTGATAAAATTTTCAGTTTTATAAACCCATCATTTTCGAAAATGTTATTATTCTCACTCTCATGTCTCTTAGTGAGCTTGTTGCTCACGGACACTGCTGTAGACGTAAAAAAAAATTAAAGGTTATATGGTCATAAAAATAGGAATGTCATGCTTATACGTACACGCAAATTTGAGAAACACGAGTACTCATTTTTGATTCCACGCATATGTTCATGTTATGAATCGTTATGTACTGCTCTCCCTGAACCTTCAAATTAAAGTAAAAATGTACTGACATTTATTTACTGTTCAAAATTATTAATAAGAAACGTTGAACTGGTCATTTATTAAGAAAAATAACAAAATGACAAGGCAAGATACCTAAATAGAATATTTTTATGACAAGAGCAGGGCCTGACTTATGCAGGGGCATGCGGGGCAATTGCCCGTGCCCCCCGGCTTGAGGGTCCCCCTTAAGAACAGATATAGGTTTATGAGTTTTTCATTAAAATAGTGTCAAATGATAAAAAATGGCCAAAACTGACCAAAATTCTTTTTTCCAGTTTTAAGGTGCTCTCTTCTCCTATCCCCTCTGTTTCCATGCCCCTTAAGGCCTCACATTTATCTTTATATTCCTGTAACTGAAAAAAAAATTGAGTTCTGTAGTTTCTTAAAATTATCTTTCTTCTGCTATTATATATGTAGATGCGAATAGTCCTTGGTATGAAATTTATGAACAGATACAATAGGTATGAATTTACATTCTAGTCATTTCAGTTAAATTAATGAAAAAATATAAGACAGAAGGGCCCCCCCCCCTGATAATATTTGCCCTAGGCACCCCACTGTCTAAGTCGGGCCCTGGACAAGAGCACAATTTGTAAGCACTTTTTAATTAATTTAAAATACTGTGCCTAGTTTAATATTTACATCAAACATCATATATTCCACCATAAACGAAATAAATAATTACAGTGTCTTAGAAATATCATTTTGTTTGCATTTGATAACATGTGATGTTTCAAAATTGAGACAGCAATGTGTTAATTTTTTATCCAAACATACTCAATTTCATACTGGTACCTCGATTTACAATTTTTGAGTACTTAATTTTTGTCAATGAACTTATTTCTGTTTTTATTTAAAAATAGATAAAAAGCTTTTTTATATTAAGGGGACAGTACACCTTTACAAGCCGCAGAAAACGTAAAATTGTATCATGTGTTGTACATTTTTTTAAAAAAAGAGTAAAGTCTCTGGAAACACAAAAATTTCAAAATATCTTTATATGGTATTGAACTTTCTTAAAAATTTTTAGTTTAGATATAATACAGCAATTTTTTTTTATGGGGTCGATTTCGAAATGATATTTTTAAAAAATTACGACGCATAACATTTCACTGCGCGCAAGATATCTTATGCAGTTTTCATGCAATTTGCATACATTTGATCTTAAATTAAACATAATACCTTGGACTACAATTTGAACTAGAATGTTTATGAATGGCTAATTAGATACAGAGAAATTAGATTTTAATTATAGAAAATATAAAAATAATGAATTTTGGCATACATTAAACCTTGTAATTTTTTTCATATTGAACACAACTGCATAATTCTAGTTCATTTTCTTCATTATATGTACATGTAGGCAGGGTAAAAATTTTGAAGCTATACTTTGAACGGTTTTGGAGATATCATGCGCGCAAGTGTAAAAAACACACATTTTGAGTAAAAGCCGTTTAAAGATTAAAATGTATTTTACAAATATAAAACTCATAAAAAAAGAAATAAAACTATTAATAATATAACATATTCAGTATTAAAAATAAAATTTGATGCTTGTTTAAATTGATAAATAAAAAAATTGTTTGTAAAATGGAGTAAAATGTAGGAATTTGTGAACATGTTTGCGACTCGCAAAAAATACAAAATTCAATTATATGGTTTGCAATTTTTTTTTTTTTTTTTTTTTTTTTTTGTAAATAATACTGTCCCTAGATGCACAGAACTTTCAAAATATCTTTATATGATATTGAACTGCATTAAAAATATTTAATTTGGATATATAATGTGCAAAAAATGCCAAAGAGTAGGTTTTAAAATGATTAAAAGCAAAAAAAAAAATGACATCGAATAAGCGTTGAACAATCGCTTACTGCATGCATGATATCTAATGCAGATTTCATACGATTTGCATAATATTTGTCTTAAAATAAACATAATATTCTAGACTATTATTTAAACTTAATTTTATATAAATGGTTAGTTAGAAAAATAGCAATTACTTTTGAATTATAAAAAACAGAAATCATTATTCTTTGCATATGTTCAATCTTATAATTTTTTTCCAACTAAACACAGCTGCATAATTCTAATTTATTTTCATGTTTATATATATATTTTGATAGGATAAAAATTTTGAAGCTATACTTCGCATGGTTTTGGAGATATGATATGCACAAGCATGCAAAACTTCATTTTGAGAAAAAGCCGTTCATTTTTGCACACATTCAGCCCTATAATTTCTTTCAAACTACACACAGCTCCATAACTTTATTTCCTTGTCATCTTTGTATGAACATTTAGGTAAGGTAAAAATTTCGGAGCTGTACTTCAAATGATTTTGGAGATATGCGCAGAAGCGCAAAAAAATACAAAATCGGAAACGGGGGAGTGATGCTTGGAACTTATGGAGTGATGTTGACATTTTCAGCAATATCTCGGTAAATAAGAATCGCACAATTAAAATATTGGTATCAAATTATTCAGAATAAAATTATCTTTATAAAAAAAAATAAAAATTGAAAAATCGATTTTTTGACCATTTTAAAGGTGTACTGTCCTCTTAAATAAATTTTGCTACACAAACAGTGAAAAATTTGCCAAATTTCGATAGCTCGCGAAGGACATCTGGTCAAAACCCCTATAAAGGAAATTTACCTGAAATACATACCTATTAGACAGCACTGAGAAAAAAAATATACCGCCTTCACCTTGAATGAATAGTTAGTCACTTTCTAAATACCTAAACTAGAATTATAGATGACCGAAATATGCGAATAGGTTGAACTACTAAGCTGAATCGCCGAAATGACCTAACATTTCTAGTCTCTTGTTTTCAAGGTCACGAAACGATATTGACTCGTCTCAGTAACGAGAAATTATAGCTTGATTTCGGAAATAAGGTACCCTGGGGTAATAACGCCACGTTAAGGTTCTACCAATTTTCACGGCTTAGTTTTAGATTGTATTTTTCAAACAAATATAGGATTTGATACAGCAACTCATTGACTATCTATATAAAATAAAATAATTTAACAGATATGTATTCATAAAATGTAATGGCGTTTTTTCTTGACCAATGCTATTTGGCGTTATTACCCACCTATATGGGTAATAACGCCATGCAAACAAAACTATGAAATAAGATGCAATAATTGCGTGTAGATAGCCCAATTCTAAAAATACAAACTTTACAAACTTAGAAATTGACAAATTGCATTCTAAGCTATTGAAAATGTTCAATTTTTTGTGAAAGTGTAAGAAAAATAAAGGTGTGGTGTGGGAGGGGGGGGTGAGGCAAAAAAATATCAAACCGTGAGCTTCTTTTTGCTTAAAAAGGACCGCTTAAATAGAAATATGAGAAACATTGCACAGTTTTAACTGTGTTTATTTGAATCAGTATTTGGGATGTAGCTCGGCCACTGTAGGGAATCAACTGGGGTATTAATGTAAGGGATTGGCGTTATTACCCCGGTATAGTTATTGCGCAGTGCATTTTAAATTACAAATTATCTCGAGAAGATATCCAAAATCTTCAACAACATTTTAAAAGTACATGAAATGCACTACAAATTCATGTAATTAACAAAGTATTTCCGGATAAAAAGATAGTCTTCACATCACAACACGTATCTCGCAAATTTTAGATCAAGCGTTAATTTTAGTTGTTTGTAAAAACAATAAGACCTAAAAATGAAACAAATTAACTTGAAGCTGTTTTTTGCGATCTATATGACTCAAAACCCTTCTGCGCAGAGCACATGGGTGTCATTTACCTGATTATTTCATAATTATGCAAAATATAAGCACTTGGCGTTATTACCCCGCCTGGCGTTATTACCCCAGGGTACCTTAGTTTCAAAAGCTAGAATTATAGTTACTAAATCAAACATCTTGTGTTCGCATCTATTTGCTGAGATTTTTAAATAAGTATTACAACGAGAATAAAGGAAAGCTCTCTTGAATTCTTGTAGTAGATTCTAGAACTCTCATATAATGTCAACTAGAATTTATAAGGATGACATGGTACTATTTTTTCTAGAGCCGCCATTTAGATTCTAGATTCGAGAACTATATTTTTTTCTCAGTGCGAGAGGCGGCGGCACAGGTAATCATCTCATCGATGAAAATCTAGGATTATTTAAATCTCGATTTGCATATTACAATGCAATCAGATTGCCAAGTCATATCTTGTTGGAAAACGCCTAAAAGCTCAATTTTAGCGATTCACTAATAGGTTTACTATTGTATTTTCCTGCTCCCAGTCCTTACTTATGGGTTCAAGAGAGCAGAATGATAAACTTACGTTTAAAATCGGATTTTAAGGGTTTTCCACCAAGACTTGGCAAGCCGTTTGCGTTACATTATGCGAATCGAGATTCAACTTATCCTAGAATTTCATGAGCAAACTCGATGAGGTGATGGTCTGTGCTATGGACTCCCGGTCTATATATAAATAACTATTGTAACCTTATTTGAAGGTCTCGGGTGTCGTGTGCAAAATATGTTTTTAATATTTTCCCTTTTCCTTCTTGGACTGCTTCCTGAAATTCTTTTAAAATATTTATGACTCTATACAGGCTCAGTCAAGAAGGAATTTTAATAAACAAAACGAGTTTTTGTAATTGTAATTCAACGAGTCCATCCTAATAAAATCATTCGGATTATAGAGAATGCAACTGAAGATTTAGTCTTAAAAAAAAGCCACAAACAGTGTTGTCAATTCTTTTTTTGAGTAATTTCGAGTTTTCACCAGGAAATTTTTAACAGTAATTTCCTTTTTTTGTGTGTGAGAAATATCAGTAATTTTAATAACCATAAATAGCTATTGAAACTCCGCTGATCAAAAAAGACCTCATTGAAGAGCCCACACTGGTCACTCAAGAACACTGAGAAAAAAATAAAGTTCTGGAATCTAGAATCTAAATTGTGGCTCTAGAAAAAATAGTCCCATGTCATCCTTATAAATTCTAGTTGCCATTATATGAGAGTTCTAGAATCTACTACATGAATTCAAGAGAGCTTTCCCTTATTCTCGTTGTAATACTTATTTAAAAATCTCAGCAAATAGATGCGAACACAAGAGGTTTGATTTAGTAACTATAGTTCTAGTTTTTGAAACTATTTCCGAAATCAAACTATAATTTCTCGTTACTGAAACAAGTCGATATCATTTCGTCACCTTGAAAACAAGAGACTAAGAAATGTTAGGTTATTTCGGCTATTCAGCTTTGTAGTTCAACCTATTCGCATATTTCGGTCATCTATAATTCTAGCTTAGTTATTCAGAAAGTGACTAACTATTCATTCTAGGTGAAGGCGGTATATTTTTTTTCTCAGTGAAGACCCAAATATTTGTACATGATTTTTATTTTGCATAGGATACCTGAGGGCGATCTACAACCGGGGTAGTTTCTATTTTTCCATTTTGGTTTTAAATTAAAAAAAATATATTACTTAACTTTCGAAACCGGTTAGAACCGGTTCTGAAATTGAAACTATCATGACATAAAAATTATATAACCCAAACTGAAAAGGTAAAAGCTAGCCCGGTTGTAGATCGTCTCTAGCTGTACTATGCAAAAGAAAATCATGTAAAAGCATTGGTATTTGAGCTGGAAAATAATGCCCTCATAGACTTATCGTTATCATACGGGTTTTTTTGAGTGGCATCTGAACGGCGTTAAGTTGCCAAGTATGGGGGTTGGAAGGAGAGAAACAACCATAAATAAATTCTTTATTTCAACTGCAAATGCATTTCCTTTTTCTTCTTTTTCACATCTTCATTATTCTGGTGAACTAAGGCACAGTAGAAACAGCCAGTGTTCTCGCTGTCGCTCGCCAATGCGCCAAATTGCGACTAAATTCTTCATTTGGCGAGTAAACAAGCGATTAGATTCGCCAAATTGCTAGTGATCGATTTTTGCTGTTGCTTTTTTTCTTTTTCGTTTTTCATACATGTGTATATATATACATATTTTTTATATTTGTAGCGCAAAGTTGAAATTAGAATAATAACAACCGCTGTCACAGTTATAAAAACTTAGATTATTTTAGAACATATTGAAAAAAAAGGGGGTACATTAAAGGATTAAATATAATTTTTTGTGCTACACGGCGAATCTATTTGGCTAATACTTTTCTCATTTGGCGAATGTATTTTATTTTTTAATTCGCCAAATTACTAATGTTGGTCAAATGTCAGCGAGAACACTTGAAACAACGGTATGTACTGGACGTGTGCAGGAAAGGGGACATACTGAACTGAGAAAATAAATTGAATGGAAGGCTGGGATGAAGAAGAGAACGCTATTCAACGTTGCTAATAGTTTTTTCAATCAAAAATATCTACCATAATTTTCGTATAAAGACAGACAATTCATGATTCAGTAGAACAAAAATGATGAGTCTAAAATTCTGGTAGTTACTTTTGCATTAAAATCACCGCGCTCAACGGACTATAACACTGTTACAAATCCGAAACTGTTGCTCCATCGTCATTACAGCGCTTTCATAGAATGTCATACATGTTCGGGATGATGGCAGGGAAAATCGGAAGCTTCAAAGCCCCGCCTACCCCTAACCGTCTTTCAACATCTTTAATTTGTCTAATTTTTCTGTTAAATTTGTCCGGTTTCAATTTTTCTTATTTTTTTCCTTTTCTATTTAGAGCCCAAAGCTCTTCGGGTCGTAAATAAAGGATTTTGGCGCTATCCGTGGTGATCTAACGGCGACAGTGCTTCGCGCAAGAGACTAGGTCTATTCGGGTCATGGGTAGGGGTCGCCGACGAAAATTGGCCGCTCACCGCGGCGGTGATTTACATATATGTCACTATATCTCTATTTTGACTAATGAGAATTATCTATAATACAATGATAAAGTCGTTTTTTATAAAATAGGTGATTTTTTTTATTTAGAAAAACTCCTGTTTAGAATTTGATACCGTTTTTATTATGTTGGCAATTGTTCAAAACTTTTTAACGAAGGGAAGGCCGAATTAGGTACAAGGGAAAGTGAATTGATTTTTAACTCTAACTATCGATTTTTTCTTATAAAATATAAAATAAATGCTGGAAATTTACTAATAATCTTTTCTTTCTTCTTGTACCATATTTAAAAAAAATGTTTATATTTTCTCCGATTTCGAATAGGCACGTGTCTTTATCGGAATGGAATGTGCTAAACCCGTGTTCGATTCTAATAGGAAAAAAACATCAACAAGAATGATGATTCGATAAAAGTATCGAATTGAACTGGCATTTTTCTTACTCTTACACTTCGGTATTGTAAAACAATTCCATAATATCGATTGAAAGAGTTAAAAACCGGAAAACTTAGATCCTCGTGTGATCTCTTATTTTTTTTTTTTCAATAATGAAAAAATAATTTTAATTACAATTTTGAACAACTTCACTGTAAAAGAAAAAACGGACGATTTCACAGAGATTGTACTGGTAATCGGCACGCCAGTATAATTCACAGATTTTTAACGGAAATTTCCCGTAAATTCCAGAAATTTTTCCGTTTTTTCCTGGAATTTAAAAGAATTTTTCCGTTAAAGAACAGTAAATTGTACTAGCGTGTCGTCAAGATTACCACTGCAACCACCGTAGAATCGCCCGATTTTTTTTTTTTTTTTTTTTTTTTTTTTTTTTTTACAATGTAATACTTATTTGGAATGAGAGGCATAAAATATATATAAATTACTTAAACTAGAAATAGTATTTAAAAAAAGGGAATGAATTAAGACGATGACAACAAATAGGGCTAGATGCCACCAAGGAATGGGCACGTGACTTGCTTGTTTCTGGTATTTTCTACAGCTCTGGAGGGGTATTCTTTTTGGCATAGGATTCGCTGTAGTGCATGGGTAGTTAAAATTTTTGGAGGAAAAAAAGCTAATATAAAATGTTTCCTGTTTCTGCAGCATTCAATCAGTTGGCGACAGTGAGCTGCATAAAGTAGGGAGCGTTCACTCTCCAAACAATTTTTGTGCCTAGACTCCCATCACCTCGTTCATGAACTCGGATAAGGATAATTTAATAAGAATTATTACATTATCCTTATCCGAGTATTCATAATTAATAATTCATTATAATAATAATAATTATTCATAATAATTCATAATTATAAGTCGGATAATGAGTTTCTGTTTTTAGATCATTTTGAGTTTTATCTACTGGATAATCTTGTAAGCCATACTGATTGAATTTTCGATTTCTTGTTAAGCTTGCACGACATTACGACCATTGGGTGGTTACAAAATTTTCTATTCTAATTTCAGAGCAGAATTATTTGCTTTATTAAGTGACTTATCGAATGAAACGTATAAGAGCATTCGGAAATATCGGTAGATTTTAAATTGAATAAACTCTTTCAATTTTCAGCGTAGATATCCACATTATGTAAATATATATGTGTTACTTTTTAATATAATAAAAATAATTAAAAACCCTTATTTGTTTGTCATTAAGGAAATATATAAACAAATGATAGCATTATCGAAATTTTTTCCAAAGAAAATCTATTCGGAAAATATCTTCCTTTATAAATAAAATCTGTGCATTGACCTTACTTTCTCTCTGAAATTTACGCACATTAAATCATATAATAACAGAAACTGTAGAGAACGAAATCCTATCCCAGCTAAAAATGAACTGCAGTATTTTTGCAGCAGTAAAATGTTTTTGAAGTTTTTCTAAAGTTAACTGTAGACTTTCTTTAGTGCAATCTCAACTACAAAATCACTTCAGTTATTTTGCAGTTAATTGGATGGGATTTTGAATCATTTATTTTAAACATTCTGTGAGCTATTAACTTTAAAAACACTGTAGTTTTTATAAAGTTGTTGTATAATCAAAAATTAAAAATTATACAAGACTTTATAACTGGAGAATCGCTGCAATGCGTGTGAAGATATTTTCCAAAAATTAATTTAGAAATACATTTTCTAATGTATCTCTAGTATATCTGTAGTTATTGTCCCATAAATTCATAGTCTTTAATCGGAGAAAAATAACTTTAATTATACTTCAAAATCGAATGAGGGATTTCCCATCAAATCCACCCAATCCTTATCGGAAAAATTATTAGTTCCTACTTTATTTTGTTACTTGGAAATTACAAATTTCAATATGTTAAAATCCATTTTTTTAAATTCAAGCATGAGCGTACTTATCTATGCTTCCTTCCCCCTAACTTAAAATTCTTAGATCCTTTCCATCCTTAGATCCCGAACTAGCCATTATAATAAACACAATCCGTAAAATGATGTCCATGGAGAATGGAACCGAAGGACTTCGTGGCTGAGTGGTCAAGACACCATGCAGCTCGTTTGTGAGCGTAGGAGATTGTGGGTTCGAATCCCGCTGGCTCCGTTGCACGTGCTCTTTGTGTCGAGCTTCCGGCTGTATTTCCTTCGTGTTGTGAAATTCCTTTCCGCTATCTCGTCCCTGTGTATTGACGATGACTTATGAGCAGGCTTTTATGTCGGGCACCAGTGTTCTCGCTGACATTTGACCAACGTTAGTAATTTGGCTAATTAAAAATGAAAAACATTCGCCAAATAAAAAAAGTATTAGCAAAATAAATTCACCGTGTAGCACAAAAAAAAAAAAAAAAAAAAAAAAAAAAAAAAAAAAAAAAAACTTTAATCCTTTAATGTATCCCATTTTTTTCAATATGTTCTAAAATAACCTAAGTTTTAATAACTGCGACAACGATTGTTATTAATCTAATTTATACTATCTGCTACAAATATATTAAAATATGCATACACGAAAAATCTGTATATATGCATATGTATGAAGAACGAAAAATAAAAGAAAGAAAGAGAAAAAAATTGAGCACTAGCAATTTGGCGAATCTAATCGCTTGTTTACTCGCAAATGAAGAATTTAGTCGCAATTTGGCGCAATGGCCAGCGACAGCGAGAACTCTGTCGGGTACACAAATCAGATTTGTGTATTCAATAAATAAATAAGATGAAACAGACGCCACGAGTCTGTTTCATTTACTGGACTCTATTCCTTATGGTCTTTCTACTCATCAGCTCCTTATTTCATAACACATGGAAATGTCCCTTGCTCCTCTTCTCGATTTGAAATTCTAATTAAATCTTGGGAGAGAATCTCTAATTCGATATTTTTGAGTAGCATCCTAGCAGAAACTTGTGGCGTTTATCTACAAGGAGAGGCATTCTCAACTCTCTCTTTTATGTTAGGCATTCGGATTTACATAATAAACGGTCGCAAAAGCAATGCGGCGAGTAACAGTTGGAGGGAGGGGGGATGATTTTCCATCCTTTAAGGTCTACGCACATAGCACAAACTTCTTGCGCTATCTTTGATCTTTCGTGTCGGCGCTTTGATGTATAAATTGCACTTCTAGTGCACTGAATCTGAACTTCAAGAGAGGAATCTAACGCGGAATCAGTTGACAGCTTTACGACTGAAGATAAGGTAGCTAAAAGTTCCCCTTCCTTTGTCAATTTGGTAAGGTCAGTCCCTCAAAAATCATTTAAAGAGATTTCACCCTTGTTCCGTTCGAAAACAAAGATTGATTGACTGCTCTTTTAGTGTAATAAAAACTAGTGCTGTTCGCTCGCAGCCTTAGCTTAATGCGTTTATTAATGGGTTTATTTACATCGTACAAAAGGATTGTCTTTAAATGATCACGAAGAAAAAATCCTTCTCGTTTTCCTCGAAATAAACAGGTGCGGCTGTAGTTAAATATAAAAGAGCTACTTTTTGACACCTATTTCAATTCATTTCTGTTTAGAAATTCATAGAAATCTTAGATATTCTTAATTAGAAATGATGTTATCGAATGTCGTTTTCTATTGGTTCGGTAAAGGGAGAAATACTATCCAACTTGGCCTTTAGAATGGAATTTTTGACGTGGCCACTCCAGAAAGGGAAAAGTACCTTCACATGACAAAAATGGCTTGTCACGCTATTCTTCATGGATAGATCGAAAAATGGAGAACACTCTACGATTCGAAATCGATTCGCTAGTCAGGACTGTCCATTTTGTGCCATTTTTGAAATGCGTCAGAAACTTTCGAATGATCGAGGAAAAAATTTCAGAACCACCCCATTGCAATTTCGATACAAACGAAACAAAACTGATTTTATGTTTTTCATCTCCTATGAATACTCGATTTCTTAGTCTAATTCAGTTTGAAAATTTGTGTTTTCTGTTGCTTGCAGAATTTGACTTGACTCGCCTATGAACTCGGAATTTGGATTTTGCAAGTTTATACGTATTCCCTCATTCCAAAAATGTATGCCACCGGAAAAAAAAAGGAAAAATTTTAGTAAATGTAAATTTTTAGAGTTTTAAGAATACCCTTTGTGATATTTACTTATACTTATTATAATATTTACTTATATTGATATTTTTACTCATTATGTTTCTTTATTATATTGTTTACTTATTACATTGTTAAAATTTATTATTAGTTGTATTACTCTGTTATTAAGTGTTATTATATAAAAATATGATTTATAAGAAACTTTTTATAAAATACCAAAAATGGAATATAGCGCTTACAGTTGTATGAATCCTATTCAAAAGCAAACTGACTAGTCAGAAAGACATTATGAATTGTTATAACATTATGAATTATGAAAGTCAGTCATAAGACAGAACAACCATCCATTAAGGAACAACTTAATGAGGTAGTTAGACCTCATTAAAAAGAGGACTTTGAATTTCAAAATGTTGACTTTTTGGGCTGAAATTTTGAACTGAGATTATTAAACTGATTTAATGAGCCTCGTAATTACGAACTTTTTTTTCTAGTCAAAAAGGTTCTTTGATGTCAAGAAGTATTCAACTTTATTGCTTTAGTTTTCATTTTATTGTCAAAGGGTGTGAAAACAAGATAAATTAACTATGTGCTATGTGTAATTGTCTACATTTTCAAATTTCTTTTATGATGTGTATTTTTGTTGATTTTTGTATTTTATTTGTAGTTTCAAAGGTTACTGCACACATCACATTAGTAGTCCTAAATTTAATTTCCTTATTTTTCAGAAAAAAATTATTTATTATTTTTCTATTTATTACTACTTCTATCCATAACTTTGTAATCTAAGTCCGTGTCACCTACCTTTCCGTGAACTTGCAGGTCTCAGACCTACAGTTTCACTCGTCTTTTTGAGAGGGGCGGGTTTGTTACATATATATATTCAAATTACTTATTGAGCCTCTCTACAGTTTCCCTAACTATATTTGCGAATTTTTAATGATATTTAATGTGTGGGTCAATAGTCTTTATGACTTCCCCGAATCAGAACTTTTCACGTTCCATAGTTGACGACTGAAATGTCGATGATACACAGACACTGGAGTGATCCTATAGTGACTCCGTTTAAACAGTTTAAATACAGATCACCAAAAGAATTAGATGACGAAAAAATACAAATAGGCTTGAATACAAAAGTAATATGATTACTAAATGGTGTACAAAATATTGCAAAAAATTAAAAACATTAAAGAAAATTTATTAAATTCATCGTTTCTACTTTCATCTGAGATCTTCGTCGGGAAAACATTTTTATACGGCTTCCAAACAGTATTAAAAAAACATTCTTGAAATTCAAAAGTTCATTATGTTTGAATGCGCCTGTTGCGACTTTTCTTGTTACATCTGAGCTCAGTAGCATAAAATTTAAAATGGGCGAGTTTTTTCTCTAAATTTAATTTTTACAAGATTGTATTCTGCTGTTTTTTTTCATACATTTTCGGCATTTAAACAGAAATATCTCATACATTTTATCAAAACAAAGTTTTTTTTTTTTTATAAAAGGAAAGCATAACTATCAAAAGGATGAAAAAAAACTTTTATCTTTATGAAGGTGGATTTAATTATACTTTAAAATTTCTTTACGTTTTTCATTAACTTTTATATTGATGAAGTTGGATTTAATTATACTTTAAAATTTCTTTACATTACGTTTTTCACTAAAAAACTTCAGTTGAAAAAAAAACAACTAAATCTACTGAGTAGGTTAATGTATTTTTTGTGACTACAGTTGTAAAAAGATAAAAACTAGCTTTTCTTAAGCTAAAAATTTGTTAAATTTAAAAAAAAAGTTTTTTTTTCTGCGGACTATGAAATGTTATTAATCTAAACTAGTTTTAGGCGTTTCTTCTTTTGTAATTTTCTACTTTGTTACAAAAATTCATTATTAAGCTCGATTTAAATTTCGTTAAGGGAAAGAAAAAGAGGGAGTGAAGAAAAATAACCCTCAATAAAAATTTCATTTTCACTGCATTCTTAAGCAAATATTTTCTAATCTGTATACTTGATTTTTTGCTCTTTGTACTTGTATCAGCATAAAAAAAAACAAGCTGTTCATTTTTGAAATTTGGTTTTTCAATGTTCAATTCTAGTTTCTACACAACAAAATTTTATTGAAACAATGAGGTCAAAATATAAAAAGAAAAAATGAAAAAAATTAAAAAGAAGATTTTGTTTTAGAAATTAGTTTTTTACGAGTTTAATTTTGTTTACTGCACATAGTGTTTCTTCTATCCTAAGATCCTGGGGATTTAAAGTTCTCATACATTTTATGAAAACAAACAATAAAAAAGATAATAAAACACAACTCGAAAATAAGATTATAAATCCTTTTGCGCTCTTTTTTTAATTTGAAATTATTCAAAATACCAAATAAAAAAAATTAAAATCTTCCGCATTTCGAGAGATTATTTTTTTAATATTTTAAGTATTTTTTGAATTGTTACCAATTTTGAAAATAGTGCAAATAATATTTCCTTGAAATTAAAAAATTATTTACACGTGATAGTTATAAACAGTAATAAAAATAAATTAGAATGAAATATATCCTAAAAGCAGAAAAAAATTTAAAGTTACGTTGTAAAAACTACATTCACACGTGAATTTTAAAACACAAAGAAAAATTTTAAATAATAAATTCATTATTATAAATTAAAAGTCGTAAATGGAGGAAATTGCGCCAGATTTAAAACGGTCAAATAAATAACCGTTCGGAGAACAGTTTATATTTAAAAACATATTTGCGAGAGAAAATTTATTTCACATTTTGAGTAGTCTTTTTAACTATTAACCAGAAATCTGTGACAGCGCAAATAATAGTTCCTTTCTAACAGCAAAAATATTTACAGTAAATATTAAAAATAAAAATAAATCTTTGGTGAGAATTACGCCAGATTTAAAACGATACAGCACTTTCCAAATATATTTACAGGAGACATTTATTTCACATTTTGCGATTGTCCTTTTAACTACTATTCTGAAATCTGTGTCAGTGCAAATACTTTTTCCTTTCTAACAAAAATATTTTCTTGCAAATATTAAAAATAGAAAGTAAACTTTGGTGAGAATTACGCCAGATTTAAAACGATACAACAGTTTAAAAATATATTTACAGGAGACATTTGTTTTAAATTTAGGGATTGTCTTTTTAACTATTATCTCGAAATCTGTGTCAGTGCAAAAAATATCCTCTTTCTAAGAACAAAAATATTTTCCTGTAAATATTAAAAATATAAAGAAAACTTTGGTGAGAAGTACTTCTGATTTAAAACAAAACAATACTTTCAAAATATATTTACATTTATTTCATAGTTTCAGATAATCTTTTTAACCACAGTTTTGAATTCTCAGACAGCTTAAATATTTG
This sequence comes from Maratus speculifer, assembly GCA_964019185.1. NCBI lineage: Eukaryota > Metazoa > Arthropoda > Arachnida > Araneae > Salticidae > Maratus > Maratus speculifer. The sequence continues at coordinate 3,374,404 of CAXHSM010000001.1, forward strand.
AACCGTGAGACAAATGCTCTGTTTATTAATTAATTTTGCATTATATTATTTTCAAATTTTATTTTTTTAAACCAGAGAGAGAGAGATTTGTTTTTATGAGATTTGTTGTCGCTGTTAATAGATACAAACATTGTACCTATTAACAGCGGTTGATTTGGCTTTTAAAGTCTCTAATCAGAAAGAAATAAATGGAAGCCCGTTTATAGGGCGATCGCCACTGTTCTTTAAAATTATGATTCAGTCTATTTAAAGCCGATAAAATTCGCGTGCTTTTAGAATGTGAGGTGTTTAAACGGGGGCTGTCGGGTGTAGCTCGCAGGGGGCAGAGGCCCTAATACTTCAAAAGTAATTACAAACAATACTTCAATACTTTTACTTCAATATTAAATTCAGTACTACACAAATTTTGATTTCTATCTTAAATTTCTATTTCAGTCAATGATTCGGAGTAAAAAAAAAGTTCATATCGATCATGGTCTTTATTGAAATCAATTATTTTCCTTTTTCTGTCGTCATCAGCTGTATGCGAATAGCCAGCTTAGACTGGACACGAATTGCCGTTGCTGCACGTGCCGACTACGGACAACAAAACTACGAAAAATTTGTACAAAATTGCTGTCCCACGAAATGTTTGCAAATTCATGTAGGACCTGCTAGCAATAGAAAAAAGCATGCAAAAAAATTGCATTAACTCTATGCATTCTTTCATACATTTTTCGATAATACAACGGCGACACACGGACAGACGGACATTTCGCATGAACATGTTTTTTGGTGATCTCAAACCCAGAGCTGCCAACTTCTACGCCTTTTTAAATCATATAAACGTGTTTCAAACCAGAAAATTTATTTAGTAATATACGTCCTGAATTTATTTCATGATATGTAGTACTGCATAATTTTTTAACTTATTAAATAAAATTTCTGGTTCGAATGTATTTGTTTGGCTGTAAAAAGGCGTAGAAGTTGGCAGCCATGCAAACCCGTCAAATTGGGTTCTCAAACGGGTAAATTCGTCAAAAATCGGAAGTTGAAAAAATTCAAATCTGTTGAAGATGGAAGAAAGTAAAACAGAGCATATTTTCCGATTTTTATTTTTTACCTTTTCGAGTTTTATCTTTTTTTCCGAAGTCGAGGTTCATTTTACTTGAGGACGATGAAAAATGGTTTTAGTTTTATTATCCAGCATTAGTGTGTCTCCGAATAAATAATTTTAGCGGAAAAAAGGTAGCCGAAGGAGTTAATATATTTCTTCGAAACCTCTTATTTACATGCATAAAGAGAAGGACAAAATTATTTTTCTCCTAGAAAGAAAAAAAAAATCAATAATGACAAAAAGGCGACTGTTCTTCAGCATTTTTTAAAAACTTTTTAAGTCTCTGTAAAAAAACAAAACTTACAACATTCTATTTAAATTAATTTTAGGTTTCTTTTTCCTTGGAATTCCACATTGTTTGAAAATGACATTATCAAGATAAATTTAATTTTTCAAATTTTGTTAATGAAAAAAATAGAAAAAAAAAAAGCTCCTCCCACACGGAAAATTAATTTTCCCAGCATTCTTAAGCAAATATTTTCTAAATTTTACTTTGAATTTATTATTCTTTGTAATAAATTTAAGCATGGACAACCAAGCTTTTGATTTTTTAAGCTTGATTTTTCAGTGTTAAGTTCCAGTTTCTACATAATAAGTTTTGATGAAAAGAATGAGAGTAAAAAATAGGAAGCAATAAAATTGAAAAAGGGAAATTTTCCTTTAAGAAGTCATTTTTTACCAATAACCATTTGGAAAATGGTTCTTGTTCTCGGTCGAGAATAGCTATATCACAGACATATCTGAATCCTTATGGTGTCCACATTTTTGGAATAGTTCTGTTGCTTCAATGAAAAAAAAAGTGTGTGTGGCACTCGGGGACTGCCTCGGTATGTGGAAAATTTCGAAAAACCCTGCGCCGCTTAGCTAGACGCGCTGGCGCCTGGGTCACGTGATTCACTAGAGAACTGATATTAAAAAACATTCTTTTTGTTCTTTTAGTTTAGTTGGTTTTATGTTTTGTGCTTGGACGCAGTAGAAAACTGCGTATTTCGTGGCCTTCCAAAATCGGAAGGAAATAAAAATATTGTTTCGTTATTAACATGAAAAAGTTGCTAGAATATTCCTTGTAATTTAGAATCCTGATTTCTAATCAAGCAACTAAATGTATTCACCTCTGATATATCTATGTAAATATTGTATATACTGTACATTTCGATTTAAATATAATCTACAAAAGTTTGCATGAAGAATATTATTTCGAAATGGTATACACAAAGCTTCAGAATACATGAAACTAAATATTGAACAGTAAATTAAGAACTTGTTTAATTTATGCTCTCCCACTTCTTGATTTGACATTTCGTGGAATACATGAAGATAATCATTATTCTTTGGTGCCGAAACCCGGGAAAAAAGGTAAGAAATACCTTTATTATTCTGCATGACTTTGAACATGATTTAGTGAATATAACTTTTTTTCATGATAATATTTTTTGAACATTGAATTAAAATTTTAACATGGACAAGCCAGAAAAGATTAAAAGTAAGCGAGCTGCTGTTCGCGCAGCAGTTACTAAATTAATCACAAAATGTGATACATTGTTGTTGGTAGATATAGATAAAACTGATTCCGATTCTTTAATGGAGTCATTAGAGCTTATAAATGAAAAGGAAGCTCAACTAAAGGAATTAGATAAGGAGATTGATGAGTTAATTCAGGATAAAACTGAATATGAAAAGGAATTAAAATCAACAGAAGAATATTCTGAAAAAATATCAAGTATGAAATTTAAAATTAAGATGAGATTTAAAAAATGCAAAATCGAAACTGAACCAAAAGTTTTACTCGAAACAGCTAACGGTTCAAAAATCGGTAATAAACCAGTTTCGGCAGTGAAGCTGCCTAAGTTGAACATAGAAAAATTTTCTGGTGATGCAAGCCAGTTCTTAGAATTTTTCAATTTATTTACTAGTGCGATAGATTCAAATGAATCGTTATCAAAAGTTGAAAAATTCCAGTATCTTAAATCTTTGTTGTCTGGACCTGCATATAATATTGTAGCTGGTTTCGAATTGAATGATCAAAATTATTCTACATGTTTAAAGTTGTTAGAAGAAAGGTATGGGAAACGGGAAAACATAATAAATTGTTATATGAATAAAATTTTAAATCTTGAACCAGTAAAATCTAGTAATAATGTCACTTCGCTCAGAAAGTTATATGATAATATTGAAACTTGTATAAGAAACCTTGATGCTTTAGGAGTAACATCAGGCTCTTACGGTCATTTATTACTACCCATTTTATTACGATTATTACCTGAAAATTTGATTCTAGAGTTCCATCGTAAACGTGATCCCGATAAGGATTGTGAAATCACAGAGTTAATAAATTTTATTAAAACGGAATTAAGATGCCGTGAAGCTACTAATTTAGTAAATAATTCCCAATGCAAGTTTTTTGAAAATTCTAAAACCAAATCTGAAAATTCTTCAATTAAATATCAAAATTATCCTCAAAAGAAAAATATACCTTCAGCTGCTGCTTTAAATGCATCTACAAAACAGTTTTGCATATTTTGCAAGTCTTCTGATCATGTAGGACTAAACTGTTCAAAATTCACGGATGAGCAAAAACGATATAAATTAAAAAAGGAAGGTCGTTGTTACAAATGTTTTTATAAATCCCATTTATCTGATAAATGTAGAACAAAAATTAACCCTTGCTCCAAATGTGGTAACAGTTCCCATAGTTATTTATTTTGTTCTAAAGAAACAACAAAAGAGAATCCTGAAAAAGAAACGAAAGGTGCAATTGTATCTATGATGTCAGAACAAAACTATGAGCGAAATAAATCTACATTACTGCAGACTTGTACAGTTTCTGTGTCTGCCGGTAAACAATGTCTCTTGGCTCGCGTTTTATGTGATAGCGGTTCTGAAAAATGTTTCGTGAAGAGATCTTTAGTTCAAAAATTAAAATTGAAGCCATTGCGAAAGGAAAATTTATTGATTTATCCATTTGGGCGGAGACGCCCTTATGAATCATGTTACGAAGTTGTTGCTCTTGAATTATCCAGTATTGTGCAACCTATCAACTCGTTAACGATCGAAGCTCTTGTAGTTGACAATATAACCGGAGCTTCCGTAAAAACCTTAGAACCGGAACTTCTAGACATAATGAGAACAAGGGGCTACAAGCCTGCTGATACAGGTCTTGAACAAGAAATAAATGTTTTATTAGGGTCTGACTTTTTATGGAAAATATTAAAGGAAATCGAGGGAAAACTTACAAAAGAGTTATATGTTGCAGAAACTATTTTCGGTCATACAGTGCAAGGGCAGATAGAATCGAATAAAAAAGAAATAACTTGTTTTCGTGTTTCGGTTGAAAATATTAACACTCAGCTGAAAGCATTTTGGGATCTCGAAGCAATTGGCATTGCTGAAAGCAATGAGAAGAACATTACCGATCTTGAGGTAATAAAAGAATTTAAAGAAAATCTAAAATTTGTAAATGGGCGTTATGAAACAAAATTATTGTGGAAAAATTCTCGTGAATTGCTTAGAAATAATCTTGAAGTTGCAAAGAAGCGGTTTTTCTGTTTAGAAAATAAATTTCTGAAAAATGACTCTTTACTTAAGGAATATAACTCCATTTTGCTAGAGCAACTTAATGAAGGTTTAATCGAATTGTGCACTGATAAAGATTCCAATAATTCCTATTATATGCCACACAGACCTGTTATCCGTGACGACAAAACTACAACAAAAATGCGCATCGTTTATGATGCTTCTTCCAAATATGGTGATTCTCTATCATTAAACGAATGCTTGAATCATGGCCCTAATTTGAATCCTAATGTTTTAGATATCATTTTGAAATTCCGTTTACACAAAATTGCTTTTTCGGCTGATATTGAAAAAGCTTTTCTTCAAATATCAATAGACGAAGAAGATCGCAATTATCTTAGATTTTTATATTATGAAGATTTTGATAAGAATAAAAGCATAGTACCCTATAGAATGACCAGAGCTACTTTTGGTGTCACCTGCAGTCCCTTTATCCTCGCATGTACTATTAAGCACCATATTAGTAAATATAAAAGCTCTCATAAAAACGCATTTGAAATTCTAAATTCGTCTCTGTATGTAGATGATTTGTTTTCAGGAGAAAACGGTGTTCTCGAAGCTTTTAACTTATCTAAAGAAGCTGTTAATATTTTGAAAGAAGGAGGTATGAAGTTAAGAAAATTTGAAAGTAATTCTGAGGAACTTAGGAAAAAATGGCTCGAAGAAAACATACCCCTTTCGATTTCTGACTCCCCAAATACTTCTCTAAAAGTTCTAGGACTTATATGGGACAATGTAGAAGATAATTTGGGACTAGAATTACGATCATTGTTGGCAAATTTAAGCAATGATTCTTGTACAAAACGCAATGTTTTGAAATTTGCAGCTATGTTATTTGATCCAGCCGGATTTATTTCCCCTTTTATCATTCGTATCAAATGCATTTTACAAAAACTTTGGCTAATGGGAATATCATGGGATGAAATTTTTTCTGGTGAACTAAAAAATAATTGGCAAAATTGGCTTTCTGAAATTCCGGATCTCACATACTTGAAAATTCCCAGGCACTATTTTAACAGCATGATTATAGAAAAGGAATATCTTCAATTGCATATTTTCACTGATGCTAGCCCTAATGTGTATGGTGCAGTAGCATACTTACGGTATCCAATTTCTAAGAATAAATTTAAAACTAGTTTTCTAATGTCTAAGTCTAGGGTTGCTCCCTTGAAGAAGTTAACTCTGCCCCGTCTGGAACTCATGGGAGCACTTATTGGAGCCAAAATGGCAAAGTTTATTACCAATATTATTAAATTAAACAATACTATTTTCTGGTCGGATTCAGAAATTGTTCTTCATTGGCTTAAAGGGCCAAAGGAAAAATGGAAACCATTTGTTAGTAATAGAATCGCTGAAATTCATCATTTGTTTGATCTCAATTTATGGAGACATTGTGACGGCAAGCTTAACCCGGCAGATTTGATAACGAGAGGTTGTTCTGTGAAACATTTAATAAATTCTCAAAAAGGGTGGTTTGGGCCTGAATTTCTTTCCCTTCCTGAAAATCAGTGGCCTAGGGTTAAAATTGCTGCATCACAATTACCTGAAGTTGCTGAAGAGAAGTCTCGAAAAGCAGCAACCATTTCTTGCATTGTTCAAACAAATAAAGCTGATGAAATTCCCATTTTTAATCTAGAAAAATATAGCTCACTAAAGAAATTGTATCAAGTAACTGCATGGGTATTTAGATTTATTTCTAATCTGAAATCAAAGGTAGAAAAGAGAGATTTATTAGAATTATCTGCTGAAGAAATATTACATGCTGAAAATTTTTGGTTAAAACTAGTACAGGAAGAAAGTTTTCATGAAGTTTTAAAATGCTTGAAATATAAAAAGATTATCTCTAAAGAGTCGAGTCTTCTTCAGTTAAATCCTATTTTGTCAGATGAAGGTTTTCTGTTGGTACGAGGATCGTCACAAAAGTCCGATTTCTCATTTTGTGAAAACTACCCTGTTGTGATTCCGGAAAAACACAAATTTACTGAATTAATCATGAAAGATCTAACAATTGTTCTTATTTCTTTGTTTTCGTGTCTTCTTTATGCAATCAGAGCTACTAGGACCTTTGTCAGCTTATCATCTGTAATATCAACTGGAATTATCTTTCTCTGGAGCAAACCTGTTGCATTTTATACTTCAAGAATGTTGAATTCTTCATGTGAACTTGAACGTGCATAGACAGAAGTTGACTTAGATGAAATAGTGTTGAAAATTGTGCATTTTCTATATTCAAATACTTGCCAGACTGTTGTTGGTGGTTATGATGAACATTTGTTTTCACAGACAGCTAAAAATCATCTTATCGTTGCAGTTTTCTCATTTTGCTTTCCACTAATGCAACATTTGTTGCTAACATACACATCTAAAATGACTTTCCTTGAACAGATTCTCATTATTATCTCTGAACTTCATGACATTAGAGAAATTGATCAAACTTCAGAAAAAATTTATCAAGAAAGCTTGCCAATAGTGCAGTTATTTGATGTACTGACTAAAGTTATTTGTGTTACTACTGGACAAAATCAGAATTTTTTCATAATCATTCTTGTGAAAGCTTGTGAGGTTGCAACTATGGATGAAACTAATGTTTTACTTTCAGCTCTTCTTCTGTATGAAGTAAAAGCCAGATTTGCTGTACTACTGGGTTTAAAGGATCTAGAAGTAGTTTTACCTGATGCTGACTCACATCATGAAAATGGCATGAATGTTGTGCAGCTCCTATTTGTGACTTGTTTTGATCCAGCAGAGCAAAATGCTACCACTACACAAGATTTGTGGAAGAGATTAAACTTCTCCAAAATGCTTGACTTGTGTGAGCATATTTTACATGATGTGATCAATAATAAAATTCTGCTAAGACAAGCTGCTGCTGATGCTCTTGTTGACCTCATCTATGACTTTCCTGAATATATTGAATCTATCATTAAAGACTGTTTTATAGACTCAAAAATTGCATTTGACTTTAAGAAGAGAAAAAAAAAAAAAAAAACTTTGAACACCTTTTTTGCTATTGACTTTTAAAGACCTTTTTATGCTTTTCACTTAAAAAAAACTTTTGTTTACTAATTTTAATTTTTAATTTGATTTTGTCTTGAGTGTTTATAATAATTTGTATAGATTTAAATTGTTTCTTTTTTTCTAATTTTAGTTGCAGACCTCTGTCTAGAAAAAATTAATAATTTAACTTTATTATTTTGTTTGAAATCCTATATGTAAGTATATATTTGATTTGTATTGCATTTATGTATAATTGTTTATTCTAGAATAGTTTTATTTTCTACTTTAATTATTTTGAATCCCCTTTTTGATGAACCCTTGTTCATCGGGGGGGAGTTTGTGGAAAATTTCGAAAAACCCTGCGCCGCTTAGCTAGACGCGCTGGCGCCTGGGTCACGTGATTCACTAGAGAACTGATATTAAAAAACATTCTTTTTGTTCTTTTAGTTTAGTTGGTTTTATGTTTTGTGCTTGGACGCAGTAGAAAACTGCGTATTTCGTGGCCTTCCAAAATCGGAAGGAAATAAAAATATTGTTTCGGTATTAACATGAAAAAGTTGCTAGAATATTCCTTGTAATTTAGAATCCTGATTTCTAATCAAGCAACTAAATGTATTCACCTCTGATATATCTATGTAAATATTGTATATACTGTACATTTCGATTTAAATATAATCTACAAAAGTTTGCATGAAGAATATTATTTCGAAATGGTATACACAAAGCTTCAGAATACATGAAACTAAATATTGAACAGTAAATTAAGAACTTGTTTAATTTATGCTCTCCCACTTCTTGATTTGACATTTCGTGGAATACATGAAGATAATCATTACGGTAAAGCTACTGCATAACATTTTTTATCAACTTATGCAAAAATACCGCGTCAATGTCTGCCGAAGTCTGCCGAACTGAAACGTCGTTAGCTGGAGTGTTAGGATTTTTTCTCGTTACGGAATACCTAGGTTCGGTCACCGCTCTCAAAGCCCGCGATAAAAGCTATGCAATAGATTAATAAATTACCAAACAAAATTTGATCGCGCTACGAAACTTAGATTGCGAGTTATAAGCATTTTAAATTTTTCGACCCTCACGGTGGAAGGGGGGGGGGTCTCCTGTCACCAAAAATTAACACTGTCTCATAATAAATTACCAAACAAAATTTGGCCACGCTACGAAAATTAGATCATAAGAAACATAAGTTTGAGACTTGATATCCTAATATCTGAAAAATACCGCGTCAATGTCTGCCGAAGTCTACCGAAGGATACCGTGCCGAAGTTTGCCGAACTGAAACGACGTTAGCCGAAGTGTTAGGTTTTTTTCGTTACGGAAGTGTTAGGTTTTCTCGTTACGGAATTTCTAGATTCGGTCGCTTCGCTCAAAGCCCGCGATAAAAGCTATGCAATAGCTTAAAAGTATTAAAAACTACCAAAAAAGAGTAATAAATCAAAAATAAATTGAGATACAGATTTCAAACAAATTGAACTTAAAAGTGCATTTTCCCCTATACGACCGTGTGAAAATTGAAGATGCTTAGAAAATTGAAGATGCTTAGAAGTTAAAAAAATTGCGGTACCGAAAATTATAAAACTGGAATTTCCTTCAAAATTTGAAAGTGTTACCTTTCGCAGAAGGACGTGTGTGTTAGGCACAGATATGTTTGTCCTTTATAATACAGATATAAGAGATATAAGAAAGCTATAAGAAATATAAGATAGAGATATAAGAGATATAAGAATAGAGATATAAGATATAGATATAAGAAACGGAATGAATTCAGAAAGTTCTATATTTTATCTTTAAAAAATGAATAAATCCATCGGGATAAAATAATTTCAATTGTAAAATAATCATGTCTTGTTTACAAAAAGTGAGGAGAATATTTTTTTATTAAATGTAGAATTCATTTATAAGTTTCAAAATTTAGTTTATAAAAAAATAGTTTTCCAAATTGTTGTTGTAATTTGTTAAATTATATATTTTATTTTATTTTATTTTATTTTATTTTTTTTCATTTGCAGATTTTTTTCTGATCTGGATATTGAAAAAAAAAAGATCCCGCACATTTTACAAAATCATAGATTAAATGTAACAACAATAAAGCCCAGCTCAAAAAAAAGAGTAAAAAGTCTTTGCCATGTTCTTTTTAACACTTTCCAACAAGTTGCAAAGATTTTATTCATTCCGTTTGTCTGTCCGTCTGTCTACGTCCTAATTCCCGTCAATAGACTTGGATTTTCTTGCAACTGATAATAGTTATTGAGGATCTATTAGGGATGTTTGGTATTGTATAGGATTTAGGTGGGATAAATAGTTCATTTACAGGGGCAACCAAAAGAATTCCATTACATGATGGTCTATGGGGAAAAGTCGGTTCCACAGTATTTTAATAAAATGACGTGCTTTCAAATGTGTTGAAACTAGCATAAATTAATGAATTTCACTAAATTGCGTTTTAATCCATTTACAGGGACACACAAAAGAAATCGGTTGCAGTAATGTCTTTGAGCAATAACTGATGGAAGTACATTTTAAAATTATGTACGTGCTTTTAATTTTTTTTTTTTTTTTTTTTTGTATGTTACTTTATCTTCATAAATTCTATACTTCATATGCACGGCTGTACAAAAGAATTTACATGCAATTCTTCTTAATAGCGGAAATAGAAGTAGAAATTTTAAGTAAAGTATATATATATCTTCCTTATCTTAAATCATTTTCGCGTGCAAGTATCTAAATATATACCAATTGCTGGAGAATATCGTATACATTATTGCTCCAAGAAACAACCCTGTATATGATGTACAGATTTGTATCTATTAACAAGATGCATTCCAAAATTGAGTTCATTTAAGAGATACATATATATTTCAGATGGAAGTTCCGATACAATAATTTCCTCTAACAAGGCGTATGCGTATGACATGGTATGTGAATACTTTTATGCAGCCTTGTATAGGAGGTATAGAATTTATATATAAAGAGTAATACGAGAAAACTAATTAAATTTAAAAGAACATGCCGAATTTTAAAACGTATAAAACACCATTATGACGCAAAAACAGTAGTGTAACCGATTTCTTTTGAGACTCACTGTAAATGAATAAAATACGCTATGATTGCTCTGTTTTAACGTGATCGCAGTGATATTTAGTGATTTATATCAGTTTCGATACATTTGAAATAGCATCATGACACTAAAATACTCTCCAAACGATTTTTCGCCCTATACCATGATGTAATTGAATTCTTTTGAGTGTCCCTGTCAATGAGCTATTCATCGTAAATACTTTGATGACCCTTAATAAGCTTTATCACTTGCATGAAAATCCGAGTCTATTTACGGGACTAAGAGCATGGACAGACGGACAAATAAACCGATTGCATAAGCACTTTTCAATTTTGTTGGTAAGTGTTAAAAAACTGACATACCAATGGATTGAGGAAGGTTAAAAGAATTTTTTAAGTCAATAAAACAAAAATATATTTTTTCAAAAACATTCACTCGTATCTCCCCTTAAATCTAGAGATCTAAGTGAAAAACATTTTTAGTACATATTGTGTCCGAATGGTTTTTAAATGTATCTTATACTATAATGCGAGCAAAAATTGTGTGTGTGTGTGTGGGTAAATTTTATCTCAAAAACGGCTCTAACGATTTTCTCAAAAATTTGGATTTTACCATTTTCGGGCACGAGAAGACCATTGGGCTAGGTCACATGTTCGAGAAAATTCGATTAATGGGTCATTTTGGGTCATAATGGGTCAAGATCAAGCTATATATATCTAGAGAACGGCTGGATCGATTTTAAGGAAATTTACTATCCAATCGTTTTTTGGCACGAGAAAACTATTGGGCTGGGTCACATGTTCAAAAAATTTCGATTAGTGGGTCATTTTTGGGTCATTATGGGTCAAGCCATTTTTATCTAAAAAACGGCTCTAACGATTTTGACCAAATTTTATATTGTATCGTTTTAGATTACAAGAAGACCATTGGGTTAGGTAACATGTTCGAGAAAATTCGGTTAGTGGGTCATTTTTGGGGTCATTGCGGGTCATGCTATTTTTATCTAGGGATTTTCTCACGCAATTTTGACTAAAAATTGCATTCTATGGTTTTCGGGCACGAGAAAAACATTGGGCTAGGTTACATGTTCGAGAAAAAATTTTAATGGGTCATATTGGGTCATTAAGGATCTGGGTCAAGCTATTTATATTTAAAGAACGGCGTGATGGATTATAACGAAATTTTGTATGTAACAGTTTTTTGACATGAGAAAACTAATGGGCTAAATCACATGTTTGAGAGATTTCGACTATCAGGGTCATTTGTGGGTCATGATGGGTCATAATGGGTCATGGTCAAGCTATATCTAAATAACAGGTGGATCGATTTTAATGAAATTTTGTATGCAATATTTTTTGGCACGATAAAATCATTGGACTAGGTTACATGTTCGAAAAATTTCGATTAGTGGGTCATTTTGGTTCATTAAGAATCTGGGTCAAGCTATTTATATTTAAAGAACGGCGTGATGGATTATAACGAAATTTTGTATGTAACAGTTTTTTGACATGAGAAAACTAATGGGCTAAATCACATGTTTGAGAAATTTCGACTATGAGGGTCATTTGTGGGTCACGATGGGTTATAATGGGTCATTGTCAAGCTATAGCTAAAGAACAGGTGGATCGATTTTAATGAAATTTTGTATGCAACATTTTATTGGCATGATAAAATCACTGGACTAGGTTACATGTTCGAAAAATTTCGATTAATGGGTCATTTTGGATAATAAAGGGTCTGGGTCAAGCTATATATAATTAAAGAACGGCAGGATTAATTTTAACGAAATTCTGTATGTAACAATTTTTAGAAACAAGAAAACTAATGGACTAAGTCGCATATTCGAGAGCTTTCGATTATAAGGGTCATTTGTGGGTCATAATGGCTCAAGGTCAAGCTATATATAAAGAATGGGTGGGTCGATTTTAACAAAATTTTGTATACAACATATTTTTGGCATGAGAAAATCATTGGGATAGGTCACATGTTCGAGAAATTTCGATTAGTGGGCCACTTTTGGGTCATTCTAATTTTATCTAGACAACGTTTCGCGCAACTTTGACTAAATTTTGTATTTTATCGTTTTCGGGCACAAGAAAATCATTGGGTTATGACAGATTTTTGAGAAAATTCGATCAATGGGTCATTTTGGATCATAAGGGGTCAGGGTCAAACTAACTATATCTAAAAAACGGCTCAATCGATTTTATCTAAATTTTGTATCTAATGTTTTTCGGCATGCTAAAACTAATGAGCTAGGCCACACGTTCGAGATATTTCGATTATAAGGGTCATTTGTCGGTCATGATGGGTCATCCTAATTTTATATAGAAAATGGTACTCACCATTTTGACTATACTTTGTATTATATCGTTTTTGAGCAAGAGAAAACCATTTGGATGGACACATGCTCGCGAAAATTCGATTAGTGGGTCATTTTGGGTCTTAATGAGCTAGGGTCATTCTAATTATATATAACAACGACTCAATCAATTTTACCTAAATTTTGAAACCAAACGTTTTTGTCACGAGAAGACTATTGGGCTGAGTCGAGTGTTAAACAAAATTATATTAGTGGGCCATTTTGCTTCATTGCTGAATGCTGCCAAGCTAATTTTACCTAAAAAATGGCTTAAAAGATTTTGATTCAATTTTATATTCTACTGTTTTTGATTACCTGAAGACGATTGAGCTATGTCACATGCTTGATCAAATTTGATTAGTGGCTCATTTTGGGTAATACGGGTCAGGGTCACGAGAATATGGCAAAAGCCAATAACTTGGTGATATTTGAAAAAATATCGGCGACATATGGCTAAAAAATCGACTATAAAAATTACGAAAACCAAAACACGTATTTGGAGCCAAATGAAAGAATGCCTCCAAATTTGGCTATATCTTGCAGAAAATATAGTCTTTCAGAATGTAAAGAATTTTTTTTATACATTCTTAAGAGGATTTTAGATGCATGGTTAAACCAATCAGAGTCGAGCTAAAAAAGTGATTTATATCGATGTCCTTTCGTTGTAAATTTTAAAATCAAGTAAAATTTATAAACATGCGTATAAAAACATAGTTTTCTTATTGATTGTTTTTCTAAATAAACAACATGTTTTACAGTAATAATACCGAGTGAATGACACAGTGAAAATACTATATCGAGTTGAACACAAAGTTAATTTTGACCGAGCTAAGCTCGGTCTCCCCTGCTAGTTTTATACTATAATGCGAGCAAAAATTGTGTGTGTGTGTGTGTGTGGGTAAATTTTATCTCAAAAACGGCTCTAACGATTTTCGCAAAAATTTGGATTTTACCATTTTTGGGCACGAGAAGACCATTGGGCTAGGTCCCATGTTCGGGAAAATTCGATTACTGGGTCATTTTGGGTCATAATAGGTCAGGATAAAGCTATTTATATCTATAGAATGGCTGGATCGATTTTAATGAAATTTTATATCCAATCGTTTTTTGGTACGAGAAAACTATTAGGCTGGGTCACATGTTCGAAAAATTTCGATTAGTGGGTCATTTTTGGGTCATTATGGGTCAAGCCATTTTTATCTAAAAAACGGCTCTAACGATTTTGACCAAATTTTATATTGTATCGCTTTGGATTACAAGAAGACCATTGGGTTTGGTAACATGGTCGAGAAAATTCGGTTAGCGGGTCATTTTTGGGGTCATTGTGGGTCATGCTATTTTTATCTAGAGATTTTCTCACGCAATTTTGATTAAAAATTGCATTCTATGGTTTTCGGGCACAAGAAAAACATTGGGCTACGTTACAGGTTCGAGAAAAAATTTTAATGGGTCATATTGGGTCATTAAGAGTCTGGGTCAAGCTATTTATATTTAAAGAACGGCGTGATAGATTATAACGAAGTTTTGTATGTAACAGTTTTTTGACATGAGAAAACTAATGTGCTAAATCACATGTTTGAAAGATTTTGACTATGAGGGTCATTTGTGGGTCATGATGGGTCATAATGGGTCATGGTCAAGCTATATCTAAAGAACAGATGGATCGATTTTAACGAAATTTTGTATACAACATTTTTTTGGCACGATAAAATCATTGGACTAGGTTACATGTTCGAAAATTTCGATTAATGGGTCATTTTGGGTCATTAAGAGTCAAGCTATTTATATTTAAAGAACGGCGTGATAGATTATAACGAAATTTTGTATGTAACAGTTTTTTGACATGAGAAAACTAATGGGCTAAATCACATGTTTGAGAGATTTCGACTATGAGGGTCATTTGTGGGTCATGATGGGTCATAATGGGTCATGGTCAAGCTATATCTAAAGAACAGGTGGATCGATTTTAATGAAATTTTGTATGTAACATTTTTTTGGCACGATAAAATCATTGGACTAGGTTAAATGTTCGAAAAATTTCGATGAATGGGTCATTTTGGATCATAAAGGGTCTGGGTCAAGCTATATATAATTAAAGAACGGCAGGATCAATTTTAACGAAATTCTGTGTGTAACAATTTTTAGAAACGAGAAAACTAATGGACTAAGTCACATATTCGAGAGCTTTCCATTATAAGGGTCATTTGAGGGTCTTAATGGGTTAAGGTCAAGCTATATATAAAGAATAGGTGGGTCGATTTTAACGAAATTTTGTATACAACATATTTTTGGCATGAGAAAATCATTGGGGTAGATCACATGTTCGAGAAATTTTGATTAGTGGGCCACTTTTGGGTCATTCGAATTTTATCTAGACAACGTTTCGCGCAATTTTGACTTAATTTTGTATTTTATCGTTTTCGGGCACAAGAAAATCATTGGGTTATGACAGAGTTTTGAGAAAATTCGATAAATAGGTCATTTTGGATCATAAGGGGTCAGGGTCAAACTAACTATATCTAAAAAACGGCTCAATCGATTTTATCTAAATTTTGTATCTTATATTTTTCGGCATGCTAAAACTAATGAGCTAGGCCACACGTTCGAGAAATTTCGATTATAAGGGTCATTTGTTGGTCATGATGGGTCATGCTAAATTTATATAGAAAATGGTACTCACCATTTTGACTATACTTTGTATTATATCGTTTTTGAGCAAGAGAAAACCATTTGGCTTGGACAAATGCTCGCGAAAATTCGATTAGTGAATCATTTTGGGTCTTAAAGAGCTAGGGTCTTTCTAATTTTATATAACAACGACTCAATCAATTTTACCTAAATTTTGAAACAAAACGTTTTTTATCACGAGAAGAGTATTGGGCTGAGTCGCATGTTAAACAAAATTGTATTAGTGGGTCATTTAGCTTCATTGCTGAATGCTACCAAGCTAATTTTACCTAAAAAATGGCTTAAACGATTTTGATTTAATTTTATATTCTACTATTTTTGATTACCTGAAGACGATTGAACTATGTCAAATGCTTGATTAAATTTGATTAGTGGCTCGTTTTGGGTAATACGGGTCAGGGTCACGAGAATATGGCAAAAGCCAATAACTTGGTGATATGTGACAAAATATTGGCGACATATGGCCAAAAAATCGGCTATAAAAATTACGAAAACCAAAACACGTATTTGGAGCCAAATAAAAGAATGCCTTCAAATTTGGCTATATTTAGCAAAAAATATTGTCTTTCAGAATGTAAAGAACTTTTTTATATATTCTTAAGAGGATTCGAGATGCATGGTTAAACTAATAAGAGTCGAGCTAAAAAAGTGATTTAGATCGATGTCCTTTCGTTGTAAATTTTAAAATAAAGTAAAATTTATAAACATGCGCATAAAAACATAGTTTTCTTATTGATTGTTTTTCTAAATAATACTATAATAAACATGTTTTAAAGTTATAATACAGAGTTAATGATACAGTGAAAATACTATATCAAGTTGAACACAAAGTTAATTTTGACCGATCTAAGATCGGTCTTCCCTGCTAGTTAATGTTATGCAAAGAGTAGAGATCTTACATCTTCTAATTCAGCATACAATTCATATCATTTCTAATTTTTTTCGCTCTTTTTTAGCACTTCCCAACAAAGTTGAAAAGTGCTTATGCATTCGGTTTGTCTGTCCGTCTGTCCACGCTCTCACTCCCGTAAATAGATTCGGATTTTCATGCAATTTATAAAGCTTGTCTAGGTTCACCAAAGCATGATTGGTTTCGAATAGGATGTCTCTACGATTCATCGTTCATCGACAGTGGCACTCAAAAGAATTCGATTACATTATGATATAAGATTGAAAATCTTTTATAGAGTATTTTAATGATATGACGCTATTACAAATGTATTGAGATTGATAATAATTACTGAATTTCGTTAAGATCAAGTTAAAACAGAGCCTTCATAGCATTTTTAATTCATTTACAGAGACACAGGTATTCGCTTACTATTCTCTTTATTTGAAGAAATTTCCGAAAGGTAATTTTCTGAAATATATGTATCGCTTAAAATGAACTAATTTTGGAAAGCATGTTGTTAATAGCTCCAGTTCTCTATATCATATACAGGGCTGCTAAAAAATTTCGGATAACTTTCCGATTGCAGATGGGAACATCTAAACTTCGGTTTTGAAATGCGTTACATATTTCCATAGGGTGAAATGAGACGTAATAATTTATTTTTATTATACGGTGCAGTTTTTATACATTATTCTGAATGTGTTGAAATGTGCTTCATAACCTATGCTTGACTCATGATGTTTTCTTTCTGGTTTCCTCATGTAAAAAGAAGTTTCGAATGCGTAAACAACAATTTTGTTCATTCATTAGATGGATTTTAAAAAATAAGAAATGATGCATTTGAAACAGGGAAATTTCCCTTGGGAATTTAAATTTTACAGATTATTTTCCTTCGTTGTTTTTCTATCTTCAATCAAAAGAAAAATTTCGTAAATTTTACAAAAACAAGTACTTTCCAAGAAAAAAAATCCCTGTCGGCTTGGCCTATAGGCGAAGGTAGATTTCCGAAGAATTTTCATTTCAACAACTTAAAAATAAAATATTATTAGCGATAAACCCAATTTAACTGCTTTATTTTGCTGCTTTTTATCGCGTTTTTTCGGTTTTCACAAAAACCCTACCTATTTCCACTCCCTTGGTCCGATTTTGCCCATTAACGAACTCATCCGAGATTTTACGCTCCTTGATTTTATGAAAAGTTTGAAGAAGATCTGAGCATAAAATTATGAAAGTTATCGTGTCCAGAAGAAAGTGATATACACCGTTAGATAGATAGATAGATAGATAGATAGATAGATAAATACTTAAACTTTTTTACTGATGTTTTGGAGTCTAGGAGTCATGATCGGCTTAGATCTGCAAAAAGTTTTCAGAAATTCCAACATGGGAGAGAATGCAGTAGGTAGTATTTCATACGAAATCTACCTAATAACTTAACGAAACTAAAAATTCTCTCTTCGAGTTTTATCTTCTCCGAACTAGTTAGTTTAATTGAACATTAAGAGCGCTAAAAACTCATTACAATAGTATTATGTCGGATACAAAGGAACCTTGGCTGAAAACAAAAACGCTAATTTGGTTAATTTGTTTCTTTTTTTTTCTTTTTTGTGATGAATTTGAAAAGAAAAAGATAAACACAACAATTAGAAAAGAGAAAAACAAAAAACGTTGTTAATGGAAAAATAATTCTTTCTTGCAGCTTTTTAATTTTTTTTTCAAACTGAAAAAATAAATAAATGGAGACGTTTGCAACTTTGAGCATGAACTAATTTTAAAAATTTTCAGTTGTAAAGTGACTGGAATTTTAATTTCTCAGCCGGGTTTGATGATCAAATTTTGTTCAGCAAAAATGTTTAAAGCAAACATAGAATAACAAAAAACAAAGTTTCACTTTCGCAGCTTCGCTAGACATATCTATTTCTTTTCTTTGATTTAATTATTCTTTAAAGATGATAAATAATAAAGGAGCCTTTTTTATTATTATTATTACTTTTTATACACTTGTTTAAAGTTACATTCCAGTTTAATAAAATATTTTGAACTGAGAGGATAAAATAAAAGGATTTTTAATCCAAGAAAGTAAAACAATGGCAACACGCGCGCATTCCTTCCTTATAAAAAGCTTTCATACACGACGAAAGTTTAAACATAATGCAAAAATTAATTAGTTTAATTTGTTTCACACATGTTAAAATCGCCATTACTGTAAAATGGCTTAAAAAAAGTTCGCCAAACGCTTAAAAACATAAACCTTAAGTTGTCATGTATTTTGATTGTATTCCGGCATTTTGAAGTTTAAACTCTGTTTGTTTAATTGTACTTTAACAGCGCTAAAAACTCATTACAATTGTATTATGTTGGAAGCCAAAAAATCTCGGCTGAAAAAAAATGCTAATTTGGTTAATATGTTTTTTTTTTTCGAAGACGACTCTGAAAAGAAAAAAGCGAGACACAAAAATTAGTAAAGAGAAAAACAAAATTAAATTTTGCTCTACAAAAAAGTTGTTAATGGAAAAATAGTTCTTTCCTGCACCTTTCATTTTTTTCAAACTGTAATAAAAAAAATGGAGATGCTTGCAACATTCTGTCTAAATTAATTCTAGAATTTTCTCCGTTGTAATTTGTTAGGAAATTTAACTATGCAACCGGGTTTGATCTTCAAATTTTGTTAAACACTAATGTTTAAAGCAAACACAGACTAACAAAAACAAACAAATTCACTTACATAGGCATATATTTTCTGATCTTTGCTTTAAATATCCTTTCTAGGACCTTTAAACGTGAGAAAAATAAAAGGTTCTTTTTTATTTTTATCATTATTTATACATTTATTTAAAGTTACCTTTTATCTTAATAAAATATTTTGAACTGAGAGGATTATTAAATAAAAGAAAATTTAATTCGAGAAAGTAAAAGAATGGCTCTTGTGCGTATACTTTATAAAAAAGTTAGCTTAAACACTACGAAAATTTAAATTTTACACAACTACCGCAATGTTTGTCAAATGTTAAATGGTTAAAGTCGGTAGCATTGTAGAATGGCTTTAAGGGGGTCTCAGAACTCTTAAAATTGGAAACTAGTCGTTGGGGGCCACCGTAATACTTACCTATCATGGATATGTTTATGAAAATAAAACATGGGAAAACTATTTATACAATGCATTGCAATTCATAAAACAAAATCTAAATATTGTTAAAGTACATAGTAATGCTCTATTAAAGAACTGCTGATGTACCAATTTCGACAAATTATATAAAACGCCAAACTACTCAAGTAGTACCGAACTGCGTAAAAAAAACATCCTTATAACTCCAAAAATAATAATTCTATTAACTAACAATTAACTGCGTCGAATTAAGCGTCTCATTTCCAATTAAAATATACTTCTGAATTGAAATTTGAATGAAATACAGGGTCATGAAAAATCGAAGAATGTGGAAAACAAGATTACACATATCTCGGCAACTAATAATCCGATCGACTTCGTTCTATATGCAAAATGTGTGTTATTTTATATCCTTTTACGTCCATTCCTTAGAATAAAAAAAAAATCGAAAATTTTTATGTACCTTTCATCAGAACGAATTTTTCGAGAGTCCGAAAAAATAGTTCCGGATAATCGAGGTTGTTCATATTAAATAGGGTTCGTCCCATTCTTACATACTAACTACATACAAAATTTCAAGTCTCTATCTCAATTTGTTCGGGAGACAGAGCGTTTACAGACAGACAGACAGACGGACAGACGGACGGCAATTTTTTTTTCTAAAAATATGTTTTTCGGAATCTCCACTATCTAAAACGTGTAAATTCGTCAAAATTTTTTTTCGATTTTCAAAACTATAGCAAGACTTACCCTATACTACGTATGATGGGTAAGTAAAATTGAAAAAAATTGAGACCATCTTGAATATTTAATATTTTAAAATGTTTACGAAACACAATTTTTTGTTGAGATGAAAGATATAAGTACGTTCTTTCATTTTATGCCTTTAAAAAATTGCAAGATGCAAAATTAGCATTTACAGAGCGCTCCAAACTGTGGGACATTTGAAGAGCAGAAAGTTGACATAACAGCTTACGCGCACAACTACAAAATAAATATTGCAACTAGAATGGAAATTTTTGTCTTTACTTATACGTCAGATTGTAATAAATATCTTGAACCTAAATAAATTTAACTAATAATAACACATTGCTCAGTGGTGCACAAAACAGGGAAAACAGGAATTTTAACATACATTTGTACATATTAAAATAAAATAAAACTTTCAACGTTTCGCGCCGTCTTCTGCGGGCGTCTTCAGGAAAATATGGTAATGGAAGGACTACGTTTGCATCTTGTTCGAGAGATATTATTTCTAGTAAATTAAAATCTAAATGAATTAAAATTTTAAAAAATGTTGCCATTTACACGTGAGTAAAAATTAAAATATTGCAAGGAAATAAAAAAATTTAAGATTTTATGATGTTATGCCATATTTTTGGTATATTGTAGGATAAATTATCATTACATGGTTTATTTTCTCGTGCTATGATTTCGATGGATTCTCTTATTTTAACTTGAACTGGGTTATTGCATGGAACTATGATTTTGGCTTCCTCAATATTAATATAGCAACCCTTGTTCGCCAAGTAGAAGCGAGCAAGGGCAGTATTCTGCTTATATTGTACTATATCTCTGCGATGCTCTTTAATTCTAATTAAAAGTTTCCGCGTTGTCATGCCGATGTTTATTTATTATTAGTTAAATTTTATGGTGCAACTGTCCTATATATATTTACTAAATAAATTTATATTGAAAAAATTTTCTATTTTTAGTACAAAGTTGTATTTAACTGATAGAAAATTTCGAAAGTTTCAACAAGATAATCACCGAAAAAATAAACCTTTTTTTTTACAATAAAAAGAAAATTTTAGGTTCAATTTATTCAGATTAACATGAAATATATATTTTGAAAATTTTATGAAAAAATATTTACAAGATTTTGAGATATCGTGCGCTCTATGACCAAAAATGTAATTTGGAGAAAAATGAAACGCCGCTTTAGCTATTGAGCAGGTAAAATTCTAAAACCCATAACTTTTGTTCTAATGAGAATTTCGTGAAAACAATTACATATAAATGTTCAGAAATGTTAGCAGTTTAACATATAAAAAAATTGAAATTTCGAAAATTTGAAAGCTTTAAAAAATCCTGAAATCCCTTAAAAGAAACCTTTCTAAACACTGAAAAAAAACTTTAAATTGCCATTTATTTTTCGTTCATTATTTTCACGCATTTTCAAGTTTATTCAAAGTATGGGAATGTCGACATCTGCTTGCAAGTTGGCCTGGCAAGTAGCGGTTTCTTTAAAATTAAAAGGGATGTTGTTATGTACTCATGGTTTTTTTTCTAAAGAGAGGGGTGGTTTTCTGACGCTGCAATTTTTTTTGTGTCTTTCCAAGGGAGGGAGGGGAGACGTATTTTGTTTTTTATTCATTTGTCTAGAGTCTGAAATAAAAAACTATTTTTTTTTGTGCCGCCATGTAAATAATTTATAGATTTGTATTAAAATTTAGAACTTATATACTCAAAGTTCTCAATTCTAATTATTACTTCTTCTGATTTTTGGTTTACAAAGTCTTTCCATTTTTCCTGTTACTTACCCATCATACGTAGTATAGGGTAAGTCTTGCAATCGTTTTGAAACGTCGAAAAAAATTTTTGACGGATTTACACGTTTTAGATTGTGAAGATTCCGAAAAACATATTTTTAGAAAATTTTTTTGCCGTCCGTCTGTCTGTCAGTCTGTCTGTCTGTAAACGTTCTATCTCCCGAACAAATTGAGATAGTGACTTGAAATTTTGTATGTAGTTAGTATGTAAAAATGGGACGAAGCCTATTGAATATCAGCGACTTCGATTATCCGGAACTATATTTTCGGACTCTCGAAAAATTCGTTCTGATGAAAGGTATATAAAAATTTTCGATTTTTTTTGTTCTAAGGAATGGGCGTAAAAGGCAATAAAATGACACACATTTTGCATATAGAATGAAGTCGATCGGATTATTAGTTGCCGAGATATTTGTAATCCTGTTTTCCACATTCTTCGATTTTTCATGACCCTTTATTTCATTCAAATTTCAATTCAGAGGTATATTTTAATTGGAAATGAGACGCTTAATCTGACGCAGTTAATTGTTAGTTAATAGAATTATTCTTTTTGGAGTTATAAGGATGTTTCTTTTACGCAGTTCGGTACTACTTCAGTTAGTTTGGCGTTTTATATAATTTGTCGAAATTGGTAATCAGCAGTTCTTTAATATAGCATTATTATGTATATTAACAATATTTAAATTTTGTTTATGAATTGCAATGCATTGTATAAATAGTTTTCACATGTTTTATTTTCATATACATATCCATGATGGGTAAGTATTACGGTGGCCCCCAACGACTAGTTTCTCTTGTGGAACCCTAAAAAATAAATAAAGTACAAGATATCAGAATTTGGTAATGTTTTTTTTTTCATAAAAGTATAGGTATACGTTAATGTTTAACTGATTAGAGAAAGGCGTGTATTTAAATAATCACACGCCCGCAGGACTGCATAATAAACTAAATTTCATAGCCTTTATAAAACGAATTATTTTAACGTTAATAGACTTTCCAACGAATTAGAAATCTAAACACTTTGACACATTGTTACATGTGAAACCACACCCTTTACAATAAAATGGTAAGTAAAAACAACCACCTAATCATTGAACAACGTCTCGAAATGAAACCTTTTCTATAAAGTAAAAGATTCCTAGGGATCGGCTCCCCCTAGTAATAAAAAAAAATAAAATATAATAATAATAACAAAATTGTTATTTAAAAAATTACGACGACTATTTGGAACTACTCGTTGGGGGACCACCGTAATACTTACCCATCATGGATACGCATAATATAAAATAGGAAAAGAAAACGCATGTAAACTATTTATAAAATGCACTGCAATTCCAAAATAAAATTAAACACATATTTAAATAATTTTAATATACATAGTAATGCTCTATCAATGAATTGCTGATGAGCCGATTTCGACAAATTATATAAAACTCTAAAATACACAAGTAGTACCAGATTGCGTAAAAGAAACGCCCTTATAACTCCAAAAATAATAATCATATTTACTAACAATTTACTGCGTCGGATGAAGCGTCTCATTTCCAATTGATATATATCTTTGAATTGAAATTTGAATGAAATACAGGGTCATGAAAAATCGAAGAATGTGAAAAACAGGGTTACACATATCTCGGCAACTAATAATCCGATCGACTTAGTTTTTTATGCAAAATTTGTGTTATTTTATTGCCTTTTACGTCCTTTTCTTAAAATAAAACATTTCGAAAATTTTTGTATACCTTTCATCAGAACGAACTTTTCGAGAGTCCGAAAAAATAGTTCCGAATAATCGAGGTTATTGATATTAAATAGGCTTCGTCCTATTCTTACATATTAAGCACATACAAAGTTTCAAGTCTCTATCTCAATTTCTTCGGGAAATAGAGCGGTTACAGACAGACAGACAGACACACAGACGGACGGACGGCAATTCTTTTTCTAAAAATATGTTTTTCGGAATCTCCAGTATCTGAAACGTGTAAATCCGTCATAAAAAAAATTTCGATTTTCAAAACGATTTACGAGAAACCCATTTACCCTATACTACGTATGATGGGTAAGTAAAAATGATATTTAAAAAGACTCAAATTTTAAAGACTTATTAATAAATTCTACACTTAAATTAACAATAATAATAAACGTCATTTTTAGGATAATTATAACGAATCCCGTATTACCTACGCCTTGCATTAAATATTAATATTCCTAGACCAATGATATAAAAAAGACAGTAGATTAAAGATTGAATACTTTAACTGTTTAAAATGCGCATTTTTATTGGATGGAGTTAATCAGACTGACTTCTGAAAGCCCCCTATTACGTACGACATGGATTAAATATTAATATTACTAGACCCATCATAAATAAATTTTAAATGAAATTTTAGTTTTGCAATTTTCGGAATTGTAAATTTTTAAACTTCCAAATATCACTCATTTTAAATTTTTACACCGTTGCGTAGAGAAATTCGTATGAAATTTGTTTGAAATCTCTATCACAATTTGTTTTTAAAATTATTATTTTTTTAAAGTTTTATTGCTTTTTTTGTCATTGTGGCAACAAAAATATTCCATTTTTGGACATTAAAGTTGAACCAATCAGGAAACTAATAAAATTAGATAAGTTTCGGAATTCAATCAATAAAAACAAGTTGAAAATTGCACGTGAACGTAGCAAATGATGTGCGTTCGTCCGGTAACGAAGTTTTAAAAATATTCAGATCTTGCTGATATAATAGAGCGTACTTCGGATACAGTAAAGTAGTCGAAATCTTTGTGTTTCTGTAAATATGCAGAAAGTAATTTTTATTACACCTCAGCAACGTACATCTTATTCATAAAATGTGAAATAGTTGAATATAATTAAAACACGCCCCAAACAATGTTTCCCCGTATAGCATTATGTAGTGGAATACTTTTGTGTGGCCCTGTAATTTAATAATAAAAATTATTTGCATCGCAGATTGTACGGAATGCATTTTTTAGTATATATTTCATAGATTCATGCCAATTCTATTATGTTCGAATGAGTGTAACATCATTAAAATGCATTTGAAACTTTTTTCCCATTGACCGTAATGTAATGGAATCCTTTTGATTGTCCCTGTAACTGATCTATTCACCCGATTTTCAAAAAATTTGAAATGACTCTACAAAATTATGTAATAATTATGTATTTTAAATTTCAAACGATTCGGTTGGGTAGTTTTTCCGTTGTTATATGCGGACGGACAGACAGACAGACGGGCGGACTGAGCGACAACAATAGGTGCTACGTATTTACATAATTACGAACGCACCTAAAAAGATTCAAATATACTTTAGATTTCCCAATTTTCTATTGAGAACGACAACTATTTTTTTCCAAATAGTTAATATTAAAATACCTCTCTCTGTTTTTGTGCGGAGGGATGAATCTCGGGAGGGCGAAACGGATTACGAAACAAACATGATAAAGGAAATACCGATATGCAAAAAAGCGGTTACAAATATCTTTCCTATTTTTCTTCCCATCTCCTCTTCCCAGTCTAAAAGTAAATAGTCTGTGTAAGAAATCTATAGCCTCCCGATTTTTCTTTCGTAAAAAGTCATCCATTACGCCTTTCCATAGAATGATGTTTCCATTCGGAGTTTCTCCGAAAAGACAGACATCTTTTCAGACTGGCTTCTGTGTTTTGCTCAACCCATTTAAATAGCATTTTGCATGTACATTTATTATATTACTAGCAGGGGTGACCGAGCTCAGCTCGGTCAAAATTAACTTTGTGTTCAACTCGATATAGTATTATTACTGTAAAACATGTTATTAATAATAGTATTATTTACAAAAACAATCAATAAGAAAACTATGT
Organism: Maratus speculifer; assembly: GCA_964019185.1. Classification (NCBI taxonomy): domain Eukaryota; kingdom Metazoa; phylum Arthropoda; class Arachnida; order Araneae; family Salticidae; genus Maratus; species Maratus speculifer. The sequence goes on from CAXHSM010000001.1 coordinate 3,400,597, forward strand.
TTGTATGCACATGTTCATAAATTTTACAACGAAAGGACATCAATCCAAATCACTTTTTTAGCTCGACTCTGATTAGTTTAACTATGCATCTCGAAGACTATTAAGGGCCATTCCACTGTCACGTGCGGGACAATCAGACACCATAACTCCACCAAAATTATGTCATAGGGCTTGTTCCATGTAGGCAGACGATACCGTGCTACCTATAATTAAAATCTCAGTGTCCAGAAACTGAAGAGAAGTGAAGTGTTTTTTCTGTTTTTATTCTAAAGTTGTGTTTGAGATAAATGCAGACGATAATGCAGCAGTGAGCTGCGAGTGAGTGTTATTCTTTTAATAAAGTGTTTTTTAATATAATCAGTGCCTATGGAATAATTTGTGTAATGTGCGCATTATTTTACATGGTCCGTCTCGGAGGAGGTGAAAATGATTATTTATTTGAGTGACTAATCTTCGAATTAACTATGTGCTGATGTTATGTTAAGAGTTCTATTAAAGATCTGTCCAACGTTCAACATGAGAGTCTTCGAATAATATCGTGCTTAAATTAGTGAAGTGTTGTGCTCAAATAATGGAAGTGTTGTGTTTAAGAAGATATTGTTTTAAGAGTTAATGAATATTTTGATACCGATCGCTGGAAATTTTTTTTGGAACTATGTTTTTTGGAAGCAGTCAGAAGTTTAGATGCTGTTCTTCATATTTCGTGAAAATTTTCTTTGAAACGACTTTTCCAATTAAAATTAAAGAAATCATATGTTGGTTAAATCTGAAGATGAACTGTTTAAATTATTGTGTGATTAAGATATGCACAAATAAGTTGGCCTTTTGTATATTGAGTGAACTTTTTGCATATTGAGAGAATAAAGTTTTCAGTCTGTTTTCCTGGGATGTGATAAGAGGAACTGTGCTGATTTTTTTAAAAGTTTATCGTCTCCAGAGAGACAGTGCTGGTTTTTTCTATTAGTGTGAAGAACGACGATAAGACCTGAGTATGGTCTGCGTCCCAAACATTGGAGTTTATGCATTTTTGTCGTGAATGTCATGGTGCAGCAAGTGAAATGTGTGGGCAGTATGAAAGTTTGATTGCCCTGAATGCTCACAAAAACCTTTCAGCTTTGTGTTTCTTGAACTATGCTCTACATAGCCTGTGACGACTTTGCCCAGTTGGACTTTTTGCTGTGATGTCTTATGGTGCCTGAGAGGACTTCATCCTGATGAGTTTTTTCCTGATGAGTTTTGAGTTCATGAACTATGATCTACAGTGCTTGAAATGAGTTTATGAATGAGCTTTTGTTCCAAGGAATCATGGACTTAGTTGTGATAGACTGTATCCTGCATACCTTCAAGAGCTCTGATAAACTGGGAGTCTACTTGGCCATGACGTTTTTGCATATTTTCTCGACAGAACTACTGGTTCTGGTACTTTGTGTGATGGAGGACTTCTGCAGTAAAAGTGAAATTTTTAAAATTCTTTTTATTGAAAATGAAATGATTTTCTTTAGCTTAATAGAAAATAATTAAATGGATAAATTTTTAAGTAGTTTATGTGGAAAATATTATATAGAGATATTTATTAAAAATGAAGTGTTAAAACCTTAATAGTTTTGCTATATTTTTAAATTTAAACTGTTAAATTTAATTTTGAAGTTTAAGTATAATGAAGTTAAAAATTGTTACATCTATATATATATTTTTGTTTGAATTAACAGGCCTGCATTTGAGGATTTTTGAAAAATATAAGATTTGAGAGTATATTTGAACTTTGAATAAAGTGTGTAATGTTTTAATAGACTCTTTTATATATTTAAAATTTTTAATAAATTTAAAGTTTTTAAAAAACTTATAAGCTGCTTAAATGGTCGGAAATCAGTTTTTGGTGCTGTCTACGGGCGGAGATTTATGAATTATTAATGAAAGTTTATAGATATTTTTGAGTAATTTAATATTTTAAATTTTGTTTTGTGATATGGCTCCAGAGGTTTACTTGATCTTGCTGATTTCCTGGAGTTTATGTTCTATTCTTTTTAGTTTAAAAGTTTGGTATTTTTTAAATATATAATCTTAAAGTTTAGCATATTATGTTTTAAAAAATCAAGTATATATTTTTTTTTCAGTATGGGAGGTTTCTTGATTATTAGTATTAGATTTAGGGAAACATGATCTCAAGAAAATTTTGGCATATTAAGTACAGAATATTCTAAATAAATTTGAATTTTTATTTACTGGATGAATTTTATTATTTACTTTACACCAGTCATTGATTTAGTGCATATAATCTATAATCGGAGATAAATATTTCTTTTCTTTTTCTGAGTTCTCATAAAAATAATAATTTTTGTAATATGTTTTAGAGATTTTTTTTTTGAGTTTTAGAGTTTATTTAGAGTTTTAGAGCTTTAGAGTTGATTTAGAGTTTTAGAGTTGATTTAGAGTTCTAGAGTTGAGTTAGAGTTTAAGAGTTGATTTAGAGTTTTAGAGTTGATTTAGAGTTTTAGAGTTGATTTAGAGTTTAAGAGTAGATTTAGAGTTTTAGAGTTGATTTAGAGTTGATTTAGAGTTCTAGAGTTGATTTAGAGTTTTAGAGTTGGTTTAGAGTTTTAGAGTTGATTTAGAGTTTAAGAGATGGTTTAGAGTTTTAGAGTTGATTTAGAGTTTTAGAGTTGGTTTAGAGTTTTAGAGTTGAGTTAGAGTGTTAGAGTTGATTTAGAGTTTTAGAGTTGAGTTAGAGTTTTAGAGTGATTTAGAGTGTTAGAGTTGATTTAGAGTTTTAGAGTTGATTTAGAGTTTTAGAGTTGGTTTAGAGTTTTAGAGTTGATTTAGAGTTTAAGAGATGGTTTAGAGTTTTAGAGTTGATTTAGAGTTTTAGAGTTGGTTTAGAGTTTTAGAGTTGAGTTAGAGTGTTAGAGTTGATTTAGAGTTTTAGAGTTGAGTTAGAGTTTTAGAGTGATTTAGAGTGTTAGAGTTGAGTTAGAGTTTTAGAGTTGAGTTAGAGTTTTAGAGTTGAGTTAGAGTGTTAGAGTTGATTTAGAGTTCTAGAGTTGAGTTAGAGTTTTAGAGTTGATTTAGAGTGTTAGAGTTGATTTAGAGTTTTAGAGTTGAGTTAGAGTTTTAGAGTGATTTAGAGTGTTAGAGTTGATTTAGAGTTTTAGAGTTGATTTAGAGTTTTAGAGTTGAGTTAGAATTTTAGAGTTGATTTAGAGTTTAAGAGTTGATTTAGAGGTTAAGAGATGGTTTAGAGTTTTAGAGTTGATTTAGAGTTTTAGCGTTGATTTAGAGTTTAAGAGTTGGTTTAGAGTTTTAGAGTTGATTTAGAGTTTTAGAGTTGTTTTAGAGTTTAAGAGATGATTTAGAGTTTTAGAGTTGATTTAGAGTTTAAGAGATGGTTTAGAGTTTTAGAGTTGATTTAGAGTTTTAGAGTTGAGTTAGAGTGTTAGAGTTGATTTAGAGTTTTAGAGTTGAGTTAGAGTTTTAGAGTGATTTAGAGTGTTAGAGTTGATTTAGAGTTTTAGAGTTGAGTTAGAGTTTAAGAGTTGATTTAGAGTTTAAGAGCTGATTTAGAGTTTTAGAGTTGTTTCAGAGTTTTAGAGCCATGGAAGAGATCCACCATTTTAAGTGTTAGGATTTTTTGCAGTTGTTTAGTGTCATGTCTGCTCAATGCTAATTTGAGAAATAATTTTTAAAGTTGACTTTTGTTAATTGGAAGCTGAAAGTTGATCACGTGTAAGGCTAAAAATTCAACTATTTTGATGAAGGAGTCTTTGAAGATCGGATCCATTTTTTGATTGAGTTGATGGATCTTTTTGCGAATATTTTTTTTTGTATTGAGTTTAAGCAATTGTGAAATGTTGAAATAGATATGGAAATAAATTAGTAAAGTTTTTGTTATAATAATGTAATAGAACAGATTTAAATCTTTTGTGTTAGATTCAACTGGAGGATTGCATTTTTTTTAAAGTTGTTAGAATTGTCTCCTGAATGTGGAAGGAGCATCTTTCAGCTGTGTAAGTTTTAGGGCTTGTGAGGAGAGTCTAATTTTTGTGAAAGTGTTTTTGTACTAGTGGATTCTTTCTCGGCAATAAGGAGTTTCTATGGTCTTGGTGTCAACATTGGTTGATCTGTCCTAATATGTTAAGTATGGAAACAATAGTTTATTATTTGAGGTTTATTTGTGATTGTCTGAATTCAAGTAATCTGTATCCGTGCTACAACTCTTGCCTATGTGATTTTGTGTTTTTCGAGAGATTGAGGTATGAAGACCTAGGGCCCCAGGCAAATTTGGAGAGAGTGAAAGGGTAGCCGGGTGTGCACGGCGCTGAAAGTTGTATGAATGTTATATACAAATTTATGTGTCCTCCGGATTCTTAGGAGATGTTGTAGCTGAAATTTTGTTTTTATTGGAAATTGTTGCTGTGAAGGATAGGATTATTTTTGAGGATGGAGTCATGTGTTGATGCCAGACCGAGAAGTTTGTATGTTGTAAAAATGAGATTTGGTTACCTTTAAATTTAATCATGGGGTTCCACTATTCTTAAATTTTATAATTGAATATTAATGATTTTTGATCTATTTTTCAATATGTGAAAATAATACTTTTATATTGTTTAAAACATTTAATTGTGTAAGATATATTATTAATGTATATGATAATTCAAAATTTCTTCCTATTATGGACTTTGAAGATTGTTTAATGAATATTACAATATTGAAAAAGTTTAATAAGTGTAAGATATTGACATGCTGTGTTCTTGTTGAAATATATGTAGGGTTTTTTCAAGTGTGTATAAGGTATATAAAAGCAGTATATATCAATATTTTTGAATATGTTTTAAAACCTAGGAGCCAGATCGAGTGGATCTTGTTGATATGAGAGTAATTTTAAGTGACTACCTACCTGGTAAAAGTTGTTTTTTGTGATTTATATTAAAAAAATATTGCACAATTACAAAAAAACTACATAGCAAAAATTTTTAAATTCTGATTACACCAAATTTGCTTAAACAATACTCCACTATGACAACTACCTCTCAACCAACAACTTTGGCTAATTTTTATTATTTATTCCCGGTTATTGTGTCTTCTTTAAAGATTTATTAATATATTTGGAGTTAGTGTACTGATTAAGTGCTGTTGATATAATGGTCCTTTTTAAGATGTTATCCTTTTTTGTTCTAAATATGGACATCGTCAGGATACACCAGTGTGTTAGGCTATCCTTAAGAGGATTAAAACTATAGTGGTGTATTTTAATATTCTTGTAGTCGCCTCTCCTTTTTAGATAAAAGTGTTAAGAGGGGGGTTTTGATAGGATTTAACATCAGTAGGATACTAGGAGTTCTTATCCCTTTTATTTCCTTTCTAATATTTCTGTTTAGCACTAAAGTTTAAATGATATTTAAAGCAAAGGCTAAAAAGTTTATTTATCAATCGTTAAAAAATTAAATTTAAAGTTAAAGTTCTATTTAATTTAATCAATAATTGAAATTAATTGTAAGATTTGGTAAGTGGAGAATTGAAAAGCATAATGTAAAAATAGGAGATCTAGTGTTGTTAGTAGAGGAAAATACACCAAACAATAAGTGGCCATTAGGCAGAATTATTTAGGTATATTACGGTAATGAGAAATTTCGCGTAGTTCAGCTAAAAACTCAGAATGAAATTTTTAAAAGATCGATTAGTAAATTATGTATTTTCCTATGCCTGAAAACCATAATACTTAAAAAAAAAAAAAGATAAAAGATAAATATATGTATATGTGTGTGAGTGTTATATTGTTTTTTCTTTCAGTTTTTATATTTGAGTAAACATATATAGTGACCTTTTGTATTTATTTGTGTAATTAGTGTACTTGGTAAAAAAAGAGTTATTATTGAATGTGAAACATGTCAATGGGGGCCGATATGTTCCATGTAGGCAGACGATACCGTGCTACCTATAATTAAAATCTCAGTGTCCAGAAACTGAAGAGAAGTGAAGTGTTTTTTCTGTTTTTATTCTAAAGTTGTGTTTGAGATAAATGCAGACGATAATGCAGCAGTGAGCTGCGAGTGAGTGTTATTCTTTTAATAAAGTGTTTTTTAATATAATCAGTGCCTATGGAATAATTTGTGTAATGTGCGCATTATTTTACAGGGCTTAAAATTCTTCAGAAACAGGAATAAACACATTTTTGTAAGCTTATATTTGGTATAACAATATCTCAGGAAGAGACAGATTTTTCCTAAAGGGTTTTATGATTTAGTTATTAATTAATTTGCATGCGTCACGTGCAGGACATCTGAAGTCAAACACTTGTAATTTGCTCTATGATCCAGCTAACATTTCTGCTCTACTAGTTTTGCAATTTCAAAAGAAAAAATATACAGGGTGAGTCATAAATATCGAAACAATAGGCTATCTCCTAAAATATTGCCCCTAGACCCATACTTCCAATTGCAAAGTTTCATCAAAAAAGGTAAATTTTTTGATAAGATAAGTTGCAACTCCATGGGGGGTCTATTTTAAAAAATACGAAAATTAAATTTTTATACGACCCCCAGAGAATAAAACTTCCAATTAGAAAAATTTTCCTTATCCTCTTCTGAATCGAACAAAAAAAAATTCATCTCGATATCTGCAAATCCCTGCATGATATTAAAGTCCAAAATTTTTCAAAATTCGTGACTTACACCACTTTAGCATACATCTGAGTGCAGCGATATCAGTTCATTTGAAATACAATTTAGGGATCGACCATTAATTTACGCATTGTTAAATGTAGACCCAAGACAATACTTTAACTTTTAAATATAAAATAAAAGCGTATAGCTTTTTGCTTTAAACTTCCTTGACATATGCTAGATGTCTGCAATATCTCGAGCTTGGCACCAGGCTCGTAATTGGCACGACCCATTGGCCGGACCGTCTTATTAAACACTTATTAAAAGAGTTATTAAATTAAGTGATATTAATTAAACTCTCATTAACCGTGTCTTTAAAACTTATTACCGCAGGCAATAAGTTTAGTAAAAATAGTAATAGCGATAATGACCCTTCTATTAACTGAATCACATGGAATATATTTTAATGTTATTGTAAATTTTAATGTTAATGGAAATATATTTTAATAAATTACTTAGAATTTTTTTTTTCAAAAATCTAGTTTGTACTATTCAGCTTCAAAATTTATGTGGTTTTAAACATATTTTTACTTTTTTCTATCTTTACAAGAGAAAAGTATTGGATTCATGAAAATTTTGAATTCCGGTTTTCGACGGATTCACACGTTTTAGGGCTCAGAGATACCGAAAAACATGTTTTTACAAAATGTCTGTCTGTGAGTCACTGCTTCTGTATCTCTGTATATGATATACATTTTGTGAGCGCGCTATCTCAAGAACTAATACACAAAATTTAATAAAAAATTATATTTACTTAGTTCTTGATATACATTGATGCTTATTAGTTTTTGGTGTGAATCGCTTAACAGGTGACCCTACTGTAAAGGCTTTTGTGAGATTTCCGCGATCGCTGTATCTCCAGAATGCAGGGAATATCATCAATCTTCAGATTCAGTTATTCCTTGACATGAATTGATGTTATTTATATTTTGTTGTATATGGCTCCACGAGAGGCGCTGCAACACTGAATTTGTTACGATTTCTGCAATAGCTCTACTTTAAGAACTAATGCAGGAATTTCCATAAAAAAGTCAGATGCAGTTACTTCTTGACATGAATTGGTTTTGTTTACGTTTTTGTATCAATCATCTTTCGGATGGCGTTTTCATAATGAATTTTTATAGTTTACACGATTTCAGTGATATCTTGTACTAATACACGGAATTTCGTATCTTTAGAGTCCTCCGATTGCTACATCCGAGTCGTTTATTTATTCCAAACGGCATTAAAAAAATATTTATTCGAATGTTAAAGTCGAAGAGCATAACGTTTCTGTTGCGTATTTTTTTTTATGCTAAGCTCCCACTAATATTTCATTCTAAGTGTATTTAATTGATCAAGGTTTAATGCGTTCGAACCAAACATCATTTAAGAAATTCAATTGAATAATTTCAACTTAAAACGTTTAAATGAAATATGCCGAAGATTCATTAAACACCTGTTCTTGTTTTTAAAAGATAACTGATTCGCAAGTTAAACAAAATTTAAAATGTATTTATATTTGAACTGAAAACTGTATGTTAAACTCGAAAAAATGAAAAAAAAAAAAAAAAAAAAAAAAAAAAAGAGCAGCGGCCTTTGAGTCCGCTCACAGCGGTTAACACGTTGGGGATTTTTTTTTTTTTAATTCCGGCCAATTATTTGCAATAGGAAATACAGGGTTCGAAAAAAACCACGGAAAACTTCGAACGGTTAGGCCGATGGTTGCGATTGGGTTCGAATCCAGTACCTACCGTCTACCAGTTTGGAGGCCCGTAATTAGAGGCATCTTTTACGCATCGTGTAGTGGCAATTTTAACAAGAAAAATATGAAGTTGACAGGGATAAAACAAAGAAAAAAATTGAAGTCGGCGTGATAAAATAAGAAGTTTAAATAAGCTGACTCATTTAAATAGTAATTAAAGAAGGCGAAAATGGCAAAACTTAAACAAAATCTGAAATCAAAACTACACAAGAAGGAGTTAATCACCTAGACACTTTTAAAAGGCATTTAAACGTTAGGAGCCAATCTTTGTTTAAAACTAAATGCACTTTTCTTCATCAGATGTTTTTATTTCAGTATTTCTCATTTTTAAACTTACATCATAAGTCAGTAACCGTTGGTTACGGTAACAATTCAATAGTTTTTTAACACCTCAATTTAAAAAATAAATAAATAAAAAAAATAAATAAAAAAAATTGCCGAAAGATGTTTTTACCTCAGAAAATTTACTTTTAAAAATATGATTTGTTCACAAAAAATTGCATCTTTTTTTTAAATTGCTATTTTAAATACTTTTATTTTTTTAAAATATTATTTAAAATGCTGAATTAAATTGAAAATTAAACATTTTCATTCAATTAAAAGAAAAAAATTCAACGCGACAAATAATATTTTGAGTTATGACAATTTTAATTTACTCTAAATTTTTTGGAAAAAAAAAATTATTAAGAAAGCTTATGATGTGATAGTGCTTACAAATTATGTGGTTAACCATCACAAAACATTCAAAATTCAAACTGTATAAATAAATAAATAAAATAAATGTTTCCTGGACAACATACAGCAACATTGTTTCTTCAATTACACGCATTTCAATTTGTGTCTGATCCCTTGAAACCTCACGATTTATTAAAATTGTCATAACTCTCTGAGTTTTGGAGATATCAAGATGGAATTTTTTTTGTTCAATTCAGGAATGGATAAGGAAAATTTTTCTAATTGGAAGTTTTATCCTCTGGGGGCCGTATAAAAATTTAATTTTTGTATTTTTTAAAATAGACCCCCCATGGAGTTGCAACTTATCTTATCAAAAAATTTACCTTTTTTGGTGAAACTTTGCAATTGGAAGTATGGGTCTAGGGGCAATATTTAAGGAGATAGCCTATTGTTTCGATATTTATGACTCACCCTGTATATTAGAAGCTAAAGGTCTAATGTTCATGAAATAAACATCATTGTTTGAAAAAAAAAATTTTAAACGGCTGAAAAAAATATAACGTATAGTGTCACGTGCGGGACACGATTGTCACGTGTGGGACATTTGCAAATATCATTCAAGTAACCTTTTCAAAAATCAGAAAATAAAAGAATACAAAAAAGAAAATACATATTATACATTTTACAATACAAAAATATTTATTTTAACTTTTTTTTGTACAAAAATAAATGTTCAAATTGACATTTTAAAACATAACATAAAATAAATGTATAAACAGAAACTCAAAAGTTTTCCATAAATTTGAAACAACCTCTATTTTTAGCTACAGTGGGAGTTGATATTTTCTTTACCACATTTTTAAATGACTATAGAATTTTATCTGGATACTGTGGCCACTTGTAGAATTTACCACTCTTTATCATGACAGACACTTTAATACTATCATGATTGGTGCTTGTAATAATTTCACCAGGATAATTAATGCCATCATATTTTACAACTACCCATTCACCCATCTTAAAAGAAGCTGCTGTTTCTGAAGAGATGTTTAATATAATTACTCATGGAGGATTCATAGCACCATTTTCTCCCTTATCTTTTTCATTCTTCTAGCACTAGTAGACTTAGATCTTTCCATTTCTACTAAATAAATAACAAACTTTATCAATTATAAATGCTTTTGTCTAAATTTACTTAATTTCTTAGAAACATTGAACTTTAATTCTATTTTAACTTAGAAAAACAGAATATAAATAAGCAGTTTTATTATTTATTTTCTTCAGAATAATAACAAGTTCTTAAACACATGATTCTTCTTATTATATAGAAAAAAAAATCCTATAAATTAAGTAGATCAATTCTTACTAGAAAACAATATGTTCTTATAATAAAAATAACCATCAAAGTGTTCAAATTTTATTAAAATAAATTTATAAAAAATAGAAATAAAAAATATTAGCATCAGATAAAAAAGAAAAAAATGGAACTATCATAAAAAAAGTTTAAAAAAAAAATCTTAATTTCGTTTTAGTTACATAGAATATGTTCTTAGGACAAAATAATCATTAAACTGTTAAACCTATGCTATAATAAATCTCTATATAGCATTCAGAAAACAAAAATAATCGTCTTGCTCATAAGGTGTCACGTGCAGGACAATTTTGTTTTTATATTTTTCTCCAAATAAAAATTTGGCCCAAATTTTTAACTATCATAGGATAAGTGTACAACACTAAACTGCTTTAGAAATACCAATTAAACAAAATAAGGTACCCTGGGGTAATAACGCCACGTTAAGGTTCTACCAATTTTCACGACTTAGTTTAAGATTGTATTTTTCAAACAAATATAGGATATGATACAGCAACTCATTGACTATCTATATAAAATAAAATAATTTAACAGATATGTATTCATAAAATATAATGGTATTTTTTTTGACCAATGCTATTTGGCGTTAATACCCACCTATATGGGTAATAACGCCATGCAAACAAAACTATGAAATAAGATGAAATAATGGCATGTAGATTGCCCAATTCTAAAAATACAAACTCAACAGCTCTAGAAATTGACAAATTGCTATCTAAGTTATTGAAAATGTACAATTGTTTGTGACTCTGAAAGAAAAAGAAAACTGTGGTGGTGGCGGGGGGAGGAGGCAAAAGAATAACAGATTCTAAGCTACGTTTTGCATAAAAATGACAATTTAAATAGAATTATTAGAAACATTGCACGGATTATTTGAATCAGTATTTATATTCCTATATATGCATTCTATGCGATAGAAAATATTGATTTTTTTGTGAAAGTGAAAGAAAAAAGAGTGAGGGGGAGCTTCAAGGGAATATAACACCCTGTGTCTCTCTTTGCTTAAAAAGTCCCGCTTAAATATGATTATAAGAAACATTGCATGGTTTTAACCATTCATAAGGTAATATTTTAATCATGTGAAGTTTTATAATAACTGGAGTTATATGTAATAAATATTTTTGTTAAACCTTAACTGCTGTTAGTTTCTCTAGCTAGTTTTTCAAGTTTCAGAGTTTAACTTGCAATTTTTAGTTTAACTATAGATACCGGGAAAATTTTGTTTCATTAGGAGTCCTATTACTATCTCTAGAAACTTTTGAATAGCTGAATATTATTTATAATTGTCCTGTATATAAGGTTCAATACAAAAATAATATTCTAAAAGTTAATTTAACATTTTATTCATCGTTAGATTAAGCGGTCTGACAGGACGCTCACAGTAAGTTATGCGACAACTTTTGTCACAGCAATTAAGGGTTAATACTATTATAGTAATCTACTAAATAGTTTTTAACCCATAACTCCACACTAATGCGGATTCTCCAACACTGTACCCCCTCCCCCCCCAAAAAAATAATAGCGCTTAACTTGTTAAAAAAAAAAATAACCAAAAAAAATAATAGAGTTTAACTATAGTTACAACTGAAATTCTCTTTCGTTTGTAGTTCTCGTAATATTGTTAGAAACATTTGAATAGATTAAATTTGATTAGAATTAATTCTGTACAAAAAGTTTAGCACAGGAACAGTATTCTATGATTTTTAATCATGGATCGCATTTTAATCTTTAACTAATGTTACCGGTCTCGTAGACCACTATTTTTCTTTTAATTTTTTAGTTTAACTTGTAATTTTTAGTTTAACTGCAAACACTACCGAAATTTTGTTTCAGTTGGAATTTTAGTGCTATCACCAGAGACTAAATAGGTGAATATTAAGTATAATACTCTTGTATAAAAAGTTTAGTACAAAAACACAATCCTATGAGTTATTCCCGCCTTTTATTCATCTTTCAATTTTGTGGTCTCACAAACCGCATCACATTCATACGTTACAATTTCTGTGACATCAGTTAAAGGTTAAATTTATAAAGTTTTGAAAAACCGAAATCTGAGAAAGCGGAGAGTTAAAATTTCGAACTCAATTAAACAATCCAGTGGAAATTTAATAGAAACCTGATTTTGAAGATGTTTGAATTTGAATCTCGAAAACATTTTGATATAGTTTTATTTACAAGAGTTAAAAATTATTTTTTACATTAGTAAAAAAAATAATATTATAATAAAAAATAAAATAGAGAGATTTTTTTTAAGTATTGAGCACCTCCCCCCCCCCTTAATCTTGCCATTTCAACAATGATGATAATGCTGTCCATATTAATATACAAACCCCCTTCGGATATAGTTCGGCCACTGTCGGGAATCAACCGGGGTAATAACGCCAATCCCTGGCGTTATTACCCCGGGATACTTATTGCACAGTAAATCCTAAACTACAAATTATTTCGAGAAGATATCCAAAATCTTCTACAACAATTTGAAAGTACATGAAATACACTACAAATTTATGTAATAAATAAAGTATTTCTGAATAAAAAATATAGTCTTCAGATCAAAAACCTTATCTCGCAAATTTTAGATCAAGCGTTAATTTTAGTTTCTTGTAAAAACAATAAGACCTAAAAATGAAATAAATTAACTTGAAGCTGTTTTTTGCGATTTATGTGACTCAAAACCCTTCTGCGCAGAGTACATGGGTGTCATTTACCTGATTATTTCATAATTATGCAAAATATAAGCACTTGGCGATATTACCCCGCCTGGCGTTATTACCCCAGGGTACCTTAAATGAGTTCCTTTTTTCTCCTAATTTAAAAAATTCATCTTTTGTGTCACGTGTGGGACACAAAAACAAAGCTTTTTGTGTGTGCTGTAACAATTATTTGAAATTATCCTAGATTTTTAAGTTTAGTGAAATAAAAAGAATGAATATTAGACTTACCTAAAATGTTCATTTCAAAAGTTTCATTGGATTTTCTTTATTAAAAAAACTCACTCAAAATGCATTATAAAACTCAACATACTTGCTTGCACATGCACGCCATCTTTAAACTGTTGTGTTGCCAATCCACAAAAGACAAACTTTAAATTCTTACTCAAAACATAAAATTTGACATGTTGCCATTCAGTAAACACCAAACATATTTATTTACACAAACTTTTTAAAATGACTATCAGTTTACTTTTTTTCATGGAATGGCCCTTAAGAATGTATAAGAAATTTCTTCACATTCTGAAAGACTGTATTTTTTGCCATATATATCCAAATTTGGACACATTCTTTTATTTGGTGCCAAATACGTGTTTTGGTTTCGTAATCTTAATGGCGGATTTTTCGGCCAAATTCAGCCAGTATTTTGTCAAATATCGCCAATTTATGGGATTTTGCCATAGTCTCGTGATACTGACCCTTATTACCCAAATGATCCACTAATCAAATGTGATCAAACATATGGATTAGCTCAATGGTCTTCAGGTAATCAAAAACAGTAGAGTATAAAATGAATCAAAATCGTTTAAGCCATTTCTTAAGTAAAATTAGCTTGACAGCATTCAGCAATGAAGCGATATGACCCATTAATATAATTTTGTTTAATATGCAACTCAGCTCAATAGTCTTCTCGTGACAAAAGACGTTCCGTTGCAAAATTTAGGTAAAATTGACTGAGTCGTTGTTATTTATAATTAGAATGACCCGAACCCATTAAGATCTAAAACGACCCACTAATTGAATTGTTACGTGCATGTGTCCTATCTCAATGGTTTTCTTTTGCCCGAAAACGAATATATTCAAAATGGTGAGAACAATTTTCTAGATAAAATTAGCATGGCTTCACAAATGACCCTTATATCGAAATCTCTCGAAAATGTGACTTAGTTCATTAATTTTTGCGTGCCGAAAAACGTTAAATACAAAATTTAGATAAAATCGATTGAACCAATTTTTAGGTATAAATAGTTTGACCTTGACGCATTATGACCCAAAATAACTCATTAATCGAGTTTTCTCAAACATCTGACCTAATCCAATGATTTTCTTGTGTCCGAAAACGATAGAATATAAATTTAGTCAAATTTGCGCGAAACATTGTCTAGATAAAATTAGAATAACCCAAAAGTGACCCACTGATCAAAATTTCTCGAACATGTGACATAGCCCAATGATTTTCTCGTGCCAAAAGTATGCTGTGTACAAAATTTCGTTAAAATCGATTCACCCGTTATAGCTTGACCATGACCCATCATGACCCACAAATGACCCTTATAATCGAAATCTCTCAAACATGTGTGGCTTAGCCCATTAGTTTTCTCGTGTATAAATATTGTTACACTCAAAATTTCGCTAAACTCAATCCTGCCGTTCTTTAAATATAAATAACTTGACCCAGACGCTTTATGACCCAAAATGATCCATTAATCGAAATTTATCGATCATGTGACCTAGTCCAATGATTTTCTCGTGCCAAAAAATGTTGTATACAAAATTTCGTTAAAACTGATCCACATGTTCTTTAGATATAGCTTGAAATGACCCGTTATGACCCATCATGACCCATAAATGACTCTTATAATCGAAATCTCTCAAACATGTGAGATAGCCCATTAATTTTCTCATGTCAAAAAACTTGCATACAAAATGTCATTAAATTTGATACTGTCGTATTTTATATATAAATAGCTTGACCCAGACCTTTTATGACCCAAAATGGCCCAGTAATCGAAATTTCTCGAACTGAGATCTAGCCCAATAGTTTTCTCGCGCCAAAAAATGTATACAAAATTTCGTTAAAATCGATTCACCTGTTCTTTAGCTATAGCTTGACCATGACCCATTATGACCCATCATGACCCACAAATGACTCTTATAATCGAAATCTCTCGATCGTGTGACTTAGCCCATTAGCTTTCTCGTGCCAAAAAACTATTACAGGCAAAATTTCGATGAAATTTATTCTGCGGTTCTTTAAATATAAATAGCTTGACCCAGACCCTTAATGACTCAATATGACCCATTAAAATTTTTTTTCGAACATGTAACCTAGCCCAATGTTTTTCTCGTGCCCGAAAACCATAGAATGCAAGTTTTAGTCAAAATTGCGGGAGAAAATCTCTAGATAAAAATAGCATGACCCACAATGACCCCAAAAATGACCCACTAACCGAATTTTCTCGAACATGTTACCTAACCCAATGGTCTTCTTGTAATCCAAAACGATAAAATATAAAATTTGGTCGAAATCGTTAGAGCCGTTTTTTAAATAAAAATGGCTTGACCCACAATGACCCAAAAATGACCCACTAATCAAAATTTTTCGAACATGTGACCCAGCTCAATTGTATTCTCGTACTGAAAAACGATTGGATACAAAATTTCCTTAAAATCGATCCAGCCGTTCTCTAGATATAAATAGCTTGATCCTGACCCATTATGACCCAAAATGACCCAATAATCGAATTTTCTCGAACATGTGATCTAGCCCAATGGTCTTCTCGTGCCCGAAAATGGTAAAATCCAAATTTTTGCGAAAATCGTTAGAGCCGTTTTTGAGATAAAATTTACACACACAGACACACACACACACCCAATTTTTGCTCGCATTATAGTATAAGATTTTAAGGAATTCTATTCTATTAACACAATAGTATCAGAAGACACATGCAGGAAAATTTCGTTACTACTGGATTATCTCGTCACCGCAACTCACCCCCCCCCAAAAAAAAAGGGTACTTCTAGGTTATCCCGTCGACCAAAAAAATTATCGCCAAACTATAAGATTAAATGCCAATAATGGATGATCGTGAATGTCACATTCAATGACATTAAATACGATGCACGCGTTTAAAATGTTATTAAGGGATTTTTATTTCGACTTTTTATTAATATTCTACTAATTATTTGTCTTTTTCGTTATTTAAAATAAAAATTTTGTCAACATGCATAATTTGGCTATTAGTTTGGCGATTTGTATAATTTGGCGAAATGGGTCGAAGGGATAACAGAGTAGTACCAAAACAAGAAATAATACTAAAAATAATAAATAACCATTGCCAAATTTTAAGATGCCAATAATGATGAGGGATAATCGTGAATGTCACATTCATCTGACATTAAACGTGTTTGTTACCTCTTCAAGTCATTTTTAATTCGAGGTTTTCTGTGTATTCTTATTAATGTTTTACTAATTTTTTTGTTGTTTCGAAATTTAAAATAAAAACCATTTCAACTTGAATAGTTTGGCGATTTATATAATTTGGCGAAATCGGTCGAGGGGATCATCAAACAGTACTGAAAATGATAACCAAGAGGTTGAAATCCGGATTTATAATGACGTACAAATTAAGGGAATTTTTAAAATAGTATGACTATATATAGGACGATTTGAGTGATAGGCCTCTATTATGTTGGGCTAATTCAATTCCTCTGCATCCGTGAAAAACCCATCAAGTCTTCGTAGAAGTCGCTGACGCATAAAAGAACATCAGATATAATTTTTATCATAGGTGGGTCACTCGCAGAATACTATCTCATGAAATGCGATGAATGGGTTTTATTAACCCAATTTAAGCAGTCGAACACATCATTTCAGAGTGGAATTAACCTCCTCAGTCCTGAGACAAATTTTACGTGGCACAACAAAAATCATTAATTATAAATAGAAGTTTTCTTATACGTCCATTAAAAACATTTCAAAAATATGTATTAAAATATTTAATTGCTAAAAAAGGACGTCAAATACTAATAAAAACATTAAAAGATCTTAATCATTTTACATGCTTCGATTGAATTTGTTCAATCATCATCAGAAAAACAAAATACAAATAAACACAAAGATGAAAAAGAAAAAAAAAAATTTTTTTCCATCTTTGTGTTTATTTGTATTTTGTTTTTCTGATGATGATTGAGTAAATTCAATCGAAGCATGTAAAATGATTAAGATCTTTTAATGTTTTTATTAGTATTTGACGTACTTTTTTAGCAATTAAATATTTTAATACATATTTTTGAAACTACAAAAATCAGTTTAAAATTATTATAAGACATCTCCAAACATGCATCAGTCTACATATCGATGCTTATAAGATGTACACATCTATTTAAAAAGTCCAGATGTAATTTTAACAATTTTAGAAGCATTTAAATAAAATTAAAGGGTGGTTTTTAGTGCCGCCTCCAGGCGACATCAGGACTGAGGAGGTTAATATTTTAAAATTTCGTAAAGCATTTCCACTGTAAATAAAGATGCTTGTAATAGATGTTTTTTATAATAGAAAAAAAAGAAATTAAAAAGTATTTAACGGTACTCGTTTATAAAGCGGTTTCTTAATGAATTCAAAATAATGGATGATGACGGCCTCTCACTAGATTCCAGATTCAATTGCAACGAAAAACGAACGAGTGTTTCTCCCGAGAGCTTCATTTAAAAACAAATGGAAACAATCCCTCCCAATTCCCTACTTTTCCCTTCGAAATTTAAAATCTAGCTCTCGGGAAATGAAATCTCCGTGTTGCTGGTGGCAAATCATTTTTTGAATTTCTATCGCAACATCATATATTCGTTTCAAAATGGAGGAGGAAGGGCACAATAAATGCCTTTGTCAAAACGGCTCTGCTCCATAAATTCAACATTACCTTTTAATTTCTCGAAGTAAAAAAGAGACGAATCTATCTACCGAAAGTCGAGAAATGGAAAACGCAAACATTTTATGGGCTTCTTTGTCTTGCGGAGAGTCCGTAGCAACGAACAAAGACAATATGGAAAGAAATGATGCATCCTTTTAATCTAGGGATTGTTTTTAGGACTGCTTTCTAAATGAAAGTTATGAATAGCGAACCTTCTTTGGGGGAGTGTACGATCCCTGAAAGCGTATAACTCGGCACAGATTCCATTTTATTCCTTTCTTTTATTTATACAAACAGTACAGGATTACTCCTCAACTACTTTTAAATAGTTTATAAATGACGACCTCAGAAATAGAGTACAATTTTCTTTAAATATTGTTTGTTTTTCGAAAAAAGTGGTTTATCTCTATAACTCAGCAAATAATAAGAAAATGACCTATATTTCTTTACCTGAAATGAAAAAAGCATATTTCCAAATACCCTGTGCACTTAACTCATTTTTTTCAATTTTGTCCCTTTGGCTTCTAGGGTCCTTAAATATTATCCTAAATAGTTTAATAATCATGAATAAACGATTGCATACATTGAGAAATCAATTATAAATTCTAAAAAAGAGAGTTTGAATATGTTTTATTTCTTCTATCTCTATCTTAAAATTTAAAAAATAGCAAAAAGGATCTATTTTTCAATGGATGGCTTGTGATTTCAACGGAGTATCATAAAATAGTTCAAAATTGAAGCTTTTTTTTTTCTCTATTTGGTACTATTTGAATATTGCGTCGTCCCAATAACTATCGCCTAACTGTATGATTAACTGCCAATTTATCGTAAATGTCACACTTACTTTACAGGAAACAGGATACATGTTTTGCGTCATCAAGTTATTTTTAATTCGAATATTTATGGGCATTTTTATTAATTCTCTCTAATTTATTTATTCTTTTGTTATTTAAAATCAAAATTATGTCAAATAGTGTAATTTGGAGGATAAGTTGCCGATTTGTATAATTTATTACGGAATACAGTGGATGGAATAATCTAGTAGTAGAACACGGCATAATTTCCCATGACATTGGATGTTTATATAAGAGGGTTTTTTTTAATTATTTTTATTACATAAATTCTATTTTTTTTCTGTGATTTTTGCTTATTAATATCCATTTTCCTACTTCGCCACAAAGGGTCCCAAAACTTTCCTCTATCGTATGCATATTAATACTTCTATAAAAATGCAAGCAAAACATTGGTTTAAACCAAAATCTAGTCAACAACAACTTATGTCAACTTATAACTGAATTTGAGGATTGGTGAAAATCCGTGCATTAGTTTTTCAGATAGATCTATTGTAAAATCTTTTTAAAAAATATGCATAAAAGAGCCACGTATTGGATGATGTACACCAAAAACAAATCAGAATCAATTTTTTATTAGGTACTAATTAAATCCGAAATTTGATCAAAATTGATGCATTGCTCCTTGAGATACAGCTATTGTGAAATAGTGAAAAATGCAGCATAGCAGTGCCATTTTTTGGGAGATTTACACCAAAAGCTAAACGATACATTAGTATCCTTTACCTTTTGGTGTAAATCTCCCTTTGGTAAAATCTTTTGGTGTATCTCAGGGATTTACTGAATCTGAATTTGTTTAAAGTATCGGTAATTAGTTCTTGAGATAGAGCTATTGCGATAATACCGTATAATGGACCATGGCAGCGCTACCTGTTGAATTATTTGCACCAAAATGTAATCAGCACCGTGTTATATAAATTACAAACTAAATGTAAAGTTTTATAAAAATCCATGCACTACTTCTTCAGATAGGGCTATTGTGGAATTTTTTATTAATGCAGCATAGCAGATCCAATTGTTGAGCGATATACACCAAAAGCTAATCAGATCTAGTTTATATCAA
Organism: Maratus speculifer; assembly: GCA_964019185.1. Taxonomy (NCBI): domain Eukaryota; kingdom Metazoa; phylum Arthropoda; class Arachnida; order Araneae; family Salticidae; genus Maratus; species Maratus speculifer. The sequence continues at coordinate 3,420,580 of CAXHSM010000001.1, forward strand.
GTTCTAACAGAATCTAAAGTTTTGAGAAATTCCGTGTATTTGTTCTTGAGATAGAGCGCCTACAAAATTTTTGTCACATACGTACAGTCAAACTGACAAGACAGACATTTTGTAAAAACATCTATTTTTGGATTCTCTGACCCCTAAAACGAGTAAATCCGTCATAAACCGGAAGTAAAAAGCTTTCACGAACCCAAAAGTATCTTCTTGTAAAGGTAGACGAAAGTAAAAATAGATAGTTTAGGATGACGTAGCGAAAAACAGAAGGGCAAAACAGCGTGAGCTTGTGGATAGAGTAGTGCCGCATATATCGTTTTCCGCGTCCAAACTGATCATCGAAGGAGAAACAGGTTTTACAGGCAGGGGTGGAAGGGATCGCGTCTGTAGGCGTAGACTTACAAGGCTTGATCCTGGTACAAATTGTTTAGAAACTAGCGAAAAGAAAGAAAGAATGAATGATTCCAATTCATTTGTATTTGTATGACTGAAATGGATACTGTTCAATATACAGTCGAGTCTCTATATAACGAAATCCATCGTTCCAGTAAAAAATTCGTTAAATAGAGAAATTCGATGTATAGAGAATGATGTTAAAAATCATATTTAATGTGTGAAATTTGAACAAATATTATTTTTGATCTTTTTAATTAATAATTTGAAATGTTTAAAAGTAAATATTAATCTAACAATTTAATTCCTAATTATTTAAGCAGTTTCAAAAAAGAAAACAGACATTTATTTGAAAGCTTAATGAAAATCAAATAAGGAAAACTTGCATTAATTTCAGAGGAAGAAATCTGTAATTTTTTGTTGTTTTGATTTTAAAATTGTTATTCTCTCCAAAAAAAAAAAAAAAAAAAAAAAAAAAAAAAAAAAAAAAAAAAAAAAAAAACGCTCAAAATTTAGCAAGGAATGAAAAATTGTAGTTAACATTTTCCTCCATTTGAAGGTCTCTCTTTTGTGCGTGTTATTGATTCCTCTCTTATATGCGTAACAATCCAATTGGCTCTGTTTTGAGAAGGATGTTGAGAGGTGTGTGGGAGGTGGGATGAACTCGTTGGATTTAAAGAACAAGGAGAGGAGTAATATTTATAAGAAAACTCAGCACTGAACGATAATCAAAAATAAGTGTTGGAAAATTGATTCCATATGTTTTCGAAGCTTTTTTAAAACGGCATGAATTAAGATCAATTTATGAAAAAATTCGTTATATGGAGATAGATATTTCGCTATATAGAGACTGTTTTTAATGTAATCATGCGAAAAGGGGACCGTTCCTACTAAAAATTCGTTACATCGAGAAATTCGATGTATGGAGTTTCGTTATAGAGAGACTCGACTGTATTTTTAAAGGAAAGATAATATTCTTTCATTCATAGATTTCTTTTTATTATCATTATTATTATTATTTATACGCATTTGTCTAGGTGCATTAATTCAGTCTTTTTAAAAAATATTAATTTAAACGAAATTTAAATGATTTAAAGTAGTGATGGGCGATTCTAGAAATTTTGAGAATCGATTAAAATCGATATCGTATAAAACAACATCGATCATAATAAGAATCGATTTCTCAGTTCTAGAATCGATACTAAAATCGATATTTCGATATTTAGGTTCACACAGAGAAGATCCAAATTACTAATTCCAAAACTTAGACAATCAGCAGGACCGTAATTACCGCCTCCCGCCCCCCATCCCCATTTAGGGAGGCATAGAATTAAGTTATTGCAGATTTTAAAGTCGGATATTAAGAATTTTAAATTTTAAAATGATTGTCATTTATGGTTTTCACTTACACAAAAACTTTGCCAAATTTGAGAGACATAACTCAACTAATAACAACACTGAGTAACTTGGCATTAAACCGAGTATAAAGCGTGCCAAGAGCGTGTAACTAGGATGGGGAACAAAGAGTATAGACAAAAAAAAAAACCCTTTTTTTTTCTAATGCCAACCAAATGTTACACGAGATAGTTTGGAAGAACATAAAATATGCCCCATTCTCAAGGGGGCAGGTAACCCCCACTCTTGACGGAAAGGCGACCATAGCCCAAATATATCTTTTGTCGAAGTTTCAAAATGAGGATTTCTAATAAAGTAGAACGAGAATTGGACATTTTCAAAATTGCATGCATACTTTGAACGGCCCATTTAGTAAAGATTGTCGAGAAAAGAGGGGGGGGGGGCGAGGGATTAGAACGGACGAACTTGAAAAAAAAAACATAATTAACTAATAACCCAAATAACTGAGCTTCTAAACAAAAATATAGGAGATAAAAGCTTTATAACGATATGTTACATGAGATGGTGTGGAAGAAACAAAAATATGCCCCCCACCCAGGGGGGCAAGGTGAATCCCGAACGGACAAAAGGGCGACCCCGGCCCAAATAATCTTTTGTTGAGGTTTCAAAATATGGATTTATAACAAAATAGAACGAGGATTAGACTTTTTAAAAATCGCAGTCATAATTTGAACGAACCTGTAAGTTAAGATTGGTGAGGAAGAGGGGGGGGGGGGTAGGACGGACGAACATGAAAAAAAACAAAAAAAAACAAAAAAACAAAACAAATAGTGGCACTCTGAGAGTGCCGATAGAAGTGAAACCTTGAACAATTACGTGTGTATTTTTGAATCGTTATGATATATAATTTTGAATCACCAGGAAATACTTTTAAAGGAATAAAAAAAGGTTCTATAATATTAAAGAACATATTAATGTCTATAAAAAAAAAAAAAAAAAAAAAAAAAAAAAAAAAAACAAGCGATACCATACATACAGCTATTGTTGTTAACTCACTATAACTACTTTCTTACATTTTAAAACGCGATAAATACATCAACCAAAATTAGACCATACTATCGATAGCTTAATCCTTATCCAAATAAATCATTTTGTATTAATGCCTGTTACAATATCTGTAGATTACTTTTTGAATTATTCAAATCGGACATTCCAGTCAAAAGATGTTATGAATTTAAAGATGACAATCTAAAAAAATAATAGCGCTGCTGAGTACTCGGTGGCCAACAAGCTTAGGGATTACGTGTGCAATAAAACGATTGCGGGTTCGAACCCCAGTTTCGCTAATATGTATCAATGTTTTTTTTTTTTTTTTGAAAAAGTTTGAGAATTAAAATTTTAACACATTATGAGTCCGTAATGTGACCTGAAATGATGGGAGAAAATTTCTTTTGCTAGATTTGTAATGTATAAAGCATAAGCTTTCAATAGACATATTGTATGAAGGAAAACCCCCTCTGCCCCCCCCCAAAAAAAAAGGTTCTATAGGGAAAACCGGGAAACTGGAAAAGCAAAAACGGCGAGAAATGTTTAGCTATACTAGAATTTTTCTCATCACTGTAACTGCTGTAGAAGCAAAGTTATAGCCTTTTAAAGATTGAAATGAAGTGAAGAAATAAGCAAAATTAGGTGAGTGATCGACAGAGGGGGGAGGGTCCACAGCTCTGGGGGTGCCATGTAGCTTAAACTTCTAAGTTAAAAATGGTAAAAAATTAAATGAGCGAAATTTTAAGGTGTATATTGGAGGAGGGTGCAAGCCCCCCCCCCCCTCCCTCAAAATTTTTTTTGTTTCTTTTGAAGAAACAAAAAAATATGCCCCCCGGCGGGGCGCAGATAAACCCCAAACGTTCGGAAGGGCGACCCTTTATTTATCTTTTCTCAAGGATTTAAAATGTGGATCTAAAATAAAATAGACCGAGAATTGGACATTTTTTAAACTCTATGCATATTTCGAACGGCCCTGTAAGTTAAAACTGACGTGGAAGGGGGGATTAGAAGAGACGAGCGTGAAAAATAAAATATAATAAACTAATACTTCAAATAACTGGACTTCTAAACAAAAATATAACGATTTAACCTAGTGTCGAATTAATGGAGTGGCCCGCAGGGGATTACCCCCCCCCCCCCCCCCTCCCAAGAAGTTATGAGATTTATGCTTTTTAATGCACAAATTGTGATTTCCAATCTCTTACAGAGCTGTAAAACATGATGCATTCCTCCGGAGTCGACATCGAATCTAAAGATCGACATCGAATCTAAAGATCGACATCGAATCTAAGATCGAAATCGAATCTAAAGATCGACATCGAATCTAAAGATCGACATCGAATCTAAAGATCGAAATCGAAACTAAAGATCGATCTTACGGGCAGAATCGATTTTACATTTTTACTTTCTTTTGTAACTTTACAAGAAGAGAGTATTAGATTCGTGAAAAATTTTGATTTCCCGTTTTTGATGGATTTATATATTTTAGAAGGTCTTTAACACGATTTCATGGTTTTTAAGAAATATCTGTCTGTGGGTGTGTCTGTCACTTTGTGAGTCTGTATACGACAAAAATTTCTGACCGTTCTATCTCAAGGAGAAATGCACGGAATTCCACAAAAACTTTAGATTTAGTTTGACCTTGATATAAACTGAATCTAATTAATTTTTGGTGCATATAGCCTAACACGTGGCGCTGCTATGCTGCATTTTTTGCGATTTGCGCAACAGCTATATCTGAATAACGAATGAACGGATTTTCATCACATTTTAGATCCAGTTAGTCCTTGACATGAATTGATGTTTTTTGCATTTTGGTGTATATAGCTTTTCAGATGGCGCTGCTATACTGAATTTTTCACAATTTCCACTCAGCGCCATGTGAAAGGGGGGGGGGAAGGAAGCGGTCGTTCCGAGCACGGAAATTTAGGGGGCGCCAAATTTTTACTACTAACATCACTTCTAGCCTATCACAAGAAAAAGTTAATAGGGGGGGGGCTAAATTGGAACTTTGAACCGGGCGCAGTTCTCTTTTCGCACGCCCCTGTTTCCATTTTAGCTTTATCTCAAGAACTAATGCACGGACTTTCATAAAAATTTAGATTCAATTAGTCCTTGTTATTATTTTATGCTAATTACATTTTGGTGGAAATCGCTTAAGAGATGGCGCTGCTATACTGCATTATTCATGATTAACGCAATAGCGCTATCTCAAGAACGAATTTTCATCAAAATTCAGATTCAGTAAATCTCGGACATAGATTAGTGTTATTTAGTTTTTGGTGTAAATTGCCCAACAGGTGGCGCTGATATGCTGCATTTTTTATGATTTCGCAATAGCTGTATCTCGCGCTTTCATGGATTTTCATCAAAATTCAGATTCAGCTGGTACTTAATAAAAATTGATCCTGATCAATTTTTGGTGTACATCACTCAACAAAAAACGCTATTTTGCAAGGGGGGGGGTTTCTGAGGTTTCTTTAATTCTTCTATCTTCTTAGAAACTAATACACTGAAATTTTGGAATGGGCACATCCGTCTATTTTATCTTCGACTTTTGAAGGAAAATGAAAACTATATTACCTTCAGAGAAATCGATTAAAAATTTTAAAGTATCGATTAAATCGAGTTGGCCGTAGTATCGATTAAATCGATTTAAAAAATCGAAATCGCCCATCACTAATTTAAAGTATAGAGGGGAAACATTGTTTGGGGCGCATTTGAATTCTCTTAAACTACACTGGCGGAAAAAAAAAATCCCAACACCAAGAAAAACTTATTGTAGAGTAATGAAATTTGGACAGTGCATTTGTCTAGTTAAAATGTTTAATTGATTAGATTTTCGATATCATAGATTAATTTAAGGTCAATAAAATGCATTTCAAATGTGAAATGCTGTTACATTAAAAGTCGGTATAACCTCCAGAATTTTGAATGCATACTTGCATACGTGCATGCATTGTGTCAAAGAGGTGCCGAATGTCACTTTGTCGTATGGAGTTCCATGCTTGTTGTACTTGCTATGTCAATACTGTGATGGTCAGTGCTGGCTGGGGATGACACCGGAGTTCTCATCCAATGATAGCGCATACGTGCTCAATGGAAGACAGATCTGGTGTTCTCGCTGGTCAAGGTAACAGGTCGACACTCTGTAGAGCACGTTGCGTTACAGTAGCGGCATGAGGACGCGCGTTATCCTGTTGAAAAACGCCCCTTGAATGCTTTTCTTGAATGGCAGCACTACAGGTTGAATTACCGGACTGACTTACAAATTTGCAGTCAATGTGCTTGGGATAAGCCCGAGAGTACGTCTGGTGTCATAGAAAATTGCTTCTTAGAACATGACTCCAGATTGTAGATCCAGTGTCTTTAAGCCGCAGACAGTTTGATTGCAGGCGTTCCCCTGGCCTCCTTCTGACCAGCACACGGTCATCACTGGCACGAAGGCAGAACATGCTTTCATCAGAAAACCCAACAGATCTCCACTCCATCCTCTAGTGAGCTCTGGCTTGACATCATTGGCATCGCAAACGACAATGGCTTAGAGTCAGTGGAATGCATGCCTTGCATCGAGCTGTCCTTGAAGTAACCGATTTCTAACAGTTCGTTGTGTCATTGTGGTACCAACTGCAGCTCGAATTTCTGTCGCAGGCACAATACGATGAGCCACAGGCGTACGCCGAATACGACGGTCTTCCCTCTCACAAGGAAGGTCTCCATTGGGGGCATACGCAGAATCTTTTGAAAAAAATACGAATTAAACTACTCATGTAGGTAATAAAAGATCAGTGAAAATTAGCGGCGGAATTACATTATTAAATATGTAAAAAAATAAAATAGTTTGGAATAATTGGCGTGAAAAGCTGAAAGCGACGCGGAATTTGGCGAACAATGCATTTCCTCGCCAAAAGCAGACGATTTTAACGAATCTGAAAATTGATTTTAATTGACTTCACTTTTTAAAATCTGCAGCATTTACTGCAACGTCACTCCACTACTTTTATAGAATATCTCTCTTCTGACCAATGAGAATGCTCCATAGCACGATCAATTGACCGCGTCATACACTGCTAAAAATCTGCTGCATTTTGTTGCAACGCACTCCACCGCTTGTATATAATATCTCTATTCCAACCAATGAGAAAGCTCCATTTCACGGCCAAGTAACCGTGCTGCAACAAAATGCAGCAGATTTTTAACAGTGTATTTTTCAATTTGGAACAATTTTAATCAATTTAAATTGTGTTTTAAATGATAAAATATATTAATTTATTTTGTTAAAAGTACATATAAACGAATATGACAAAATTACACTTAAAGTAAAGTAAAAATGCAAAACTAAAATTACTTAAACTAAACTTATTTAAATAAATTGAACATAGAAAGTTTTTTCTTTAAAAAGTATTCGAAGCGTAAAAGCGTATTTTTCAAAATTTCGTTTTTTCGCCAACCGGAGATAAATCGCCAAATAAACGAAATTTTTATTATTTTTTTACGGACGTAATAAGGAAATTCCGCCGAAATTTTTTTTATAAACATATATAACTGTATGAGAAGAACATTCTGTAATTTTTTCAGATTTTTCTGAGTATGCCCGTATGGAGACCTTCCTTGTCAGTAGTGCCACGTGGTCACCCGGAACCTGGTCTTCTTGAGGCAATACCATCCCTTGACCATCCCTCCTTACAATCATGCACAGTGGATACATTCTGTCCAAGTCTTTCTGCAAAATCGCGGAAAGAAAATCCACTTTCTCGTAGCCCTAATTTACGACCTCTTTCCAATTCGGGGAGCTGATGATAATAGCTTCTTCGTCTTCTTAAAGGCATTCATGGTCAACCTCAACTCAATTCGTCAAATTTTGATGAGAAAAAATGCTCACGAACTTTACAGCACTCGTTTAAAGCAAACATGACTTTAATGTTGTTAAGCGCCACACTTATGCTCGAAGCCCGAAATTTGAATCAATGTCATCTTTCAGATGCATAAACACGCCTACAAAATTTCGTTTGGCTAACACAAGTCTTTCTTGGTGTTGGGATTTTTTTTTCCGTCAGTGTATTTCATATTTTATGAAAATGACATACGTTGTTGAGGTTTACTAAAAGCTCCTTCCCGTATAATAGAAAGCGCTAACATTATTTACTATGGGACACATAAGATTTCGTCTAGTTTAATGTGTCCGAAGTACTGTATGTTATTTCAGTAGAATCTGACTATTTTTAAAACTTTTTTTATTGCACGAACGCATCTAATTTACTAAGTTTGACATGTCATTATTGACTTGATTTTGTATTACAGTAGACAGCGAGAAATTTCAAGTAAAGGATGATATTTCAAGAAATTCCATCCATATCTCTATGGTGTATACATTTGTTGTGCGCGTAGAAATTCTTTCCTATTTCACCCAAAACGTGTGATTTCGTATAAAATACTACCTATTGCGATTGCACCAATGTTGGAATTTCTGAAAAATTTTTGCGGATCTACACCGATCATAACCTTTAGACCCCAAAACTACCATCAATAAAAAAGTTTATATACATATCTATCTATCTATCTATCTATATATATATATATATATATATATATATATATATATATATGTGCACCACGTTAAACTGCTTTCAGTTTACTAAGAAATGTTTGTAGAATATAAATAAAATGATATTCAGTGTCACGCATAGTCACCAATATCTAATAATTTCTGGAAATGTGATTTAAGTAGCTTTAAGAATATGTTTGAACTAAATTTGAACAAAAGACTGGCGTGTAGTAAAGATACTGGATAAATTACAGGGCTAAACAAAAGTATTGAAGTAATTTAAATCTATCAGAGTAAAATGCTGCAAGAAAAATTTCAGCCAGTTAGGCATTTTCTTGCTAAACTAAATTTTCCCATTATATTGTATATATATATATCAACCGACGGATCAAATACAGGGATGTTCAAAAGTATTTCAATACATATTTGGCTATGGACAGTAGCATCTTAATTCCTTAAGTAACGAAGTTTTGTTAAAGATTTCAGGAAGCGTTGGAAAGTGTTTCATAATCTATGCTTAACGCATGATTTTTCTTACTTGTAATTTAGAAGCAGTGAATATCAGTTTAGACAAAAAATAATGTAATGACGTCACTTAAAAATATGAATGGAGAAAAATTAGAGAAATAGAGGTGGGAAAAAAAAAGCAGGAATTAAATAAATGTACTGCGACATTTCGAGATCGAAACAACAAACTCCTCTTATTTGGAATGTCGACAAAAAGATTAAAAGAAAAAAAAAATTGACAAATTTCAACGACTATTTGGAAAATGATATTTTCAAATACTCAAATTTTAGACTTATCAATAAATTCTATACTTAAATTAATAATAATAATAATAAACACCATTTTTAGGATAATCATAGCGAGTCACATATTACAAGTACGCCGTGCATTAATAGGCATTCATTTATCTTTCTGCAACAGAGAGAGTGAAAACAAATACGCCCTTCCCCTATTTTTAACTTCTAACTACGGCCTTGTATTGAATAAACCTAACTTCAACATAGTATCTTACAAGGAAGGTCTCCATACGGGCATAATAAACAATACGGGCATACGGGAAAAATCTGAAAAAATTACAGAATGTTCTTCTCATCTAGTTATATATGTTTATAAAAAAATTTCGGCGGAACCTCCTTATAACGTCCGTAAAAAAATAATAAAAATTTCGTTTATTTGGCGATTTATCTCCGGTTGGCGAAAAAACCAAATTTAGAAAAATACGCTTTTACGCTTCGAATACTTTTTAAAGAAAAAACTATCTATGTTCAATTTATTTAAATAAGTAATTTCAGTTTTGCATTTTTACTTTACTTTAAGTGTAATTTTGTCATATACGTTTATATGTACTTAAAACAAAATGAAATTAATATATTTTATCATTTAAAACACAATTTAAATTGATTAAAATTGTTCCAAATTGAAAAATACACTTTTAAAAATCTGCTGCATTTTGTTGCAACGCACTCCCTTGCTTGTATAGAAAACGGTTACTTGGCCGCGAAATGAAGCTTTCTCATTGGTTGGAATAGAGATATTTTATACAAGCGGTGGAGTGCGTTGCAGCAAAATGCAGCAGATTTTTAACAGTGTTGCACAAGCTACATCACCGCTAAAAATCTGTACCATTTTCAGCAGCGTCACTCCACCGCTTTTATAGAAAACGGTCAATTCACCGTGCTATGGAGCATTCTCATTGGTCAGAAGAGAGGTATTCTATAAAAGTAGTGGAGTGACGTTGCAGTAAATGCTTCAGATTTTTAACAGTGAAGTCAATTAAAATCAATTTTCAGATTCGTTAAAATCGTCTGCTTTTGGCGAGGAAATGCACTGCTCGCCAAATCCCGAGTCGTTTTCAGCTTTTCACGCCAATTATTCCAAACTATTTTATTTTTTTTACATATCTAATAATGTAATTCCGCCGCTAATTTTCACTGATCCTTTATTACCTACATGAGTAGTTTAATTCGTATTTTTTTTCAAAAAATTCTGAGTATGCCCCCAATGGAGACCTTCCTTGTTAGAGAAGGTAGTTTTAATAAAGTTAAAAAAACATTGAAACAAGCGATGAAGACGTTCTTCGCTTTTCACTCAAGTTAAAAAACTGCTTTCAGAAAAAAATAAGAATGAACTCTCATCTCATTAAAGTATAAATTTACAATTTCATTTTGCATCATAACTTTATCTCGTCGCTAAAGATAGTGTTTAAAGAAAAAGAAACTACTGAGCCTGTTTCTTTTTTTCCCCCCTATTTTAATGTTATTTTAGCTTATTTTTTCAGCTGCTAAACTTATTTTCAAATCAAAAATTTATCACCTTTTGAGGCTGGAATAGCTAAACATTTTGTCGACGCGTCGCTACCCCGTCAATATTGAATGTCAAAAATTCATTGTGGGGCGAAAAATTTTGCTGTTTTATTATTCTAGGGATTGCTTGTGATAGCTTCATTAAGAACAGTGCTTAGTTTTTAATTACTCGTTCACAAATTTATTCAAAACTGTGCAAATGACTGAAAAAAGGATGCTGAGTGGTTATAATTTATAGAATGTTGCATGAATTAACAGGAATCAATGAATAAGAAATGTTTTAATTTTTATAACTTATTAATTTTATGACAAACGAAGATATAAAGAAACCGAGATTTTCAAAAGTTGCTTTCGTAATTGAATCAAAAGATATGTGTCAATTCCATATGTGGATCTTGATTTTTCGCCAAACTGTCGGCGTCAGAAAATAATAGCACCAATGTGGTGCGTGTATGACATCTATGCCCATATCTCTTTCATAATTTTCAGATTTAATGAAGGTATACTAGTAGCTAAAATTATGAATAAAAGTAGCATATTTCAATGCTTAGCATTCATTTCAGGTAGATTAAACTGGTCATCACAGTCGGCTAGTGATTTGAAATAAATATGACTTTAATAAATAAATAAAATATTTCTCTTCGCGCGTTAAAATAGATGATACATTTGATGTAAGAAAATAAAAAAACAAATAAGTATGTTTTCCACGAGATTTATTTAATTTGAATGCGTTATGTTACATACATAATAATTTTTAGATTTATTTAAATTTCGTGGCAATGAATGCAAAAAAAAAAAGAAAAAAAATACAACAACATCAACAACAAAGAATGTTCAACTGGAGCTTTAAAACAAATATTGTATTTTCTCAGTGACCATCAAACATACAAAGATGAAAAAAAAATCTAAATTAAGTTTTATCAAGACGATAAAAATGAAACAAAAACAATATTAATCCATCCACGGGATCGTTAGCTACAATCTGTTGAAAAATGCGTCGTCATTTTTTCGTTCCAAATTAAATAAAAAAACTTCAGTAAACCACAATAATTTTTTAATGCTATCATTTTATTCGTACCGTTGAATTCTATCTTAACATTGAGTTCTATCTTAACTTATTTCTTATATATGTGTGTTTAAGAAATAGGAAGGTATAAGAAAGGTACACTGTAAAAAAAGGGGTCGATCTACTAAAAAAATTTTAGTGATCCTTGTAATTACTAAAAAATTTTTAGTAATCTTACTCGGTTACAAGGAATCTGTAAGAATTACTAGAAAAAAGCTAGCAGCGAATAGAGTTAATAGTTTTACATTTTTAATAGCTATTACTAAAACTCACTTGGTGTGGCCGTGATAGCCTAGTGGTCATAGCACCGAACTCCAGGCTGAAAGTACCTGGGTTCGATGCTGGCCGTCACCAAATATGCACCGAATGTATGCAATGTAAGTACTTGTTAAATAAAGGGATTATGAAAATCTTGTCGTAGCAGTTACCATGGGTAATGATCTCTGAACTTTCCCTCCCCTTTAGAAACATGTCAAAATCGAGCAGGTAGCAATGTTTGCTGCTGCCATCTATTGTGGCTTTGCCGAAAATCGTCCGTTTCAGAAGTCTGTCTTTTTATCCACTGGATGCAGCTCGAAGGAGGCTCCTGCCCTTCGGGCACACATAATGGTTACTAAAAATAATTTTGGAACTATTACTAAAATTTGCTTGGTGGCTCATACTAAAAAGTTTTAAGTTAGTTATACAAAAAAATTTTTTGTTCAGTTTACAAAAGAAATGTTTGTTTCACTTGCAAAAAAAAAAAAAAAAAAAAAAAAAAGTAATGGTTATTAAAAAATTCTGTGGAATACAAATTTACTAAAAAATTTTTAGTAACCACTTCATTTTTTTTTTTTACAGTGTATAATATACTATACCAAACGCTATTGCGTTTGCTATGATATGTTAAATTTTTAAATTCGTTGCACTTTAAAGTACCGTAAATGATTTAAAATTAAAAAAATTAGAACAAAGCGGTAGCCTCCTGTAGAAAAAATATGTTTTTGAAAAAAAAAAAACTTTTTAATTAATTTTCAAATTCATTAGAATTCCTTCAGAGCACCGTATAATTTCATTTAAAGAAAACTATTTTAATAAGTCATTCTTCAAAAATTCTCATGCCGTTTCATTTTAATTAAAGGAACATACAGGTAACTGCTTCACTGAAAATTCTTTCATTTCAAAAATCAATTTACTTTTTAATTTAAAAAAAATCATGGAAACTAAGTTATGGAAACAGAAAAACTTTTATTCTTCAATAATAAAAGAACAAATTACAAAACTGTGAAATTTAATCTTCAAAAAGTTGGTCAAATAATTTCAAGACCGTCAGAAAATGGGAACTTTAAATATTAAAATCCATTTTCATAAATTGTACACTAAAATTCTTGAACTAATAAATACCATCATGGAATATTTCAAATCATCAGAATAATAATATTTCTCAAAAGTTTATATATATATATATATATGTGTGTGTGTGTGACGATTTAAAAGTTAGGAGCCAGAGACATCAACGCCGGGTTTCCCTTTCACCGCACAGAAGTCATGGCCACCGAGGAAAATAAATAAATAGATGTAGAGGATCCAATAAGTTACTCTTTGGCTGCTGTAAGTTCATTTATTTAATCCGTAGTCATGAGAAAGGGAAAAGCTCCTTTTGCAAACTGTCTTTTACCGAAACATTCCATCATTATTTCAGCGAGCCGTACTCATCCAAGAAAAAACCCAAGAAATCCTCCTTCTCAACTCGAGTCTTCCCTCTTAAATCTAAAAAGAAAATTCTAGAACATTCTGTAACCTCAAACCATCATTCTTTTATGTAAACAGAATTCTTGTCCAGCTACGAAACTATTTTCCACAGACGATAAATTTATTTTTAAAAAAATATTATTTAGCCAATTTATAATCGACTCAGAATTTCTTAGGCAGACGATTTTTATAAATAATTAATTTTAAGAGAAAAAGAAAAGAAATGAATTTATTAATATGCACACTATCAAGGTTGACGGAGGAAAAATAAATAAATAGATAAAATAAAATAATGATATTTTTTGAAAGGTATGGTTTTGGAATAAATTTAATAAGACTTTCTTAAAAAGGGTTGATAAAACATAGAAAAATGAATTTTATTTGGAATATTAAGAAATAAAAATTTAATTAAGAATATTTTTAATTTAGAGCCATCTTTTTAAATTTACGCATACTGGAATAATGTTTTTTAAGGCAAATTAAGAATTTATATCGTCTGCATAAAGATTAACAGATTAGATTTAGAAACAAGATTTTAATTTAATAATTTGAAGTAAGTACGGAACATTATTATAAGAAAATTAAGATAGTATAACGGTTAGTTTTGGCGAAAAAAATTTAAATTTGTAATATATATATATAAACTATAACAAATTTTTACAGTAATTGATGTTGATTTGTAGTATTATCTAATGGTTCTATGTATATATATATATATATATATATATATATATATATATATGTACAAATTTATGAAAAGAATATTTTTCCAAAATACACCTTTCAATTATTATAAGAATAAACATTAATTTACTTTGCCAAAATTTTCAGAATTTTGTTATAAAAAAAAGTTTAAAAATATTAATATTTTGTATTTTAAATTGAACTTTTTTTTAAAAGAAAAAATGTTTTTCGGCATCAAAACTGTGATAAAAATAATTATAGTAATGCAATTTTTTAATCCTTGGAGAAATTTCATTATGATAGTTAGAGGTGTCTTGAAGTATTGACAAATAATCGAAGTAAGTTGTGAATCACAAATAACCTGCAGTGTGAAAATAATTGCTTTGTTCTTTTCGGACATTTTTAATCAAAAATATGAAGCGAATATAACAATAATAATTAGATGGATCTTACTTATTAAAGATGCAACAGCTTCAAAATTATTGAATAACAGCTCGTCATCAGCTGAACCAACGTAAGAGGACAAAGTTAGAGACAAACTCTTCAGCGAGCTGTTATTATTTTAGCTCGAAACGCGTCCTGATTTGTTATTTTCGTTTAATGCTGATTTATAAAAAGTGTATCATTGTAATTAATAATTAACGCCAATGTTATTGATGTTATTTCACTATGTTATAAAAAAGTTTCCAACGGTGAATATTTTGAAAAGATTGTGTTCTGCTTGCAAAGAGACTTGACATTTTCTTGTTTCAGATTGTTTATAGAGAACGATTTTTTCGGCTTACAGTGCCATATTTTAACCAATTTTCGAACTCAATTTTGCGGAATTTCGAAATTTCAAATATTGTTAAAATATGGCACTGTATGCCGAAAGACTCGTTTTTTGTAAGCAATGTAAAACGAGAAAAGTGTATTATTGTAATTACTATTGTATTTTAATTATTGTAAATCAAAGCATTCTTTGCAATCAGAACACAATCTTTTCAAAATACTCACCATTCGAAATTTCTGTATAAGATTTTTACAGCTTACTTAATAAACAAACTGTTTACCGCACAATTCTATCAATCTTTGTTTTTGAAAAATTTAATTTTGAAATAAGAGTCTTATTTACCGGACACCCCGTGTGAACTATATAATGAAATATATATTCGGTACAATCTGTCGTGCAAAGAATATTTGTTATTAATGTACAGGGCTACACAAAAGTATTCCGTTACATAATGGTATAGGGAGGAACGTTGTTTGGGGGCGTGTTTTAATAATATTAAGCTATTTCAAATTTTATGAAATTGATGTACGTTGCTGAGGTTTACTACAAGTTACTTCCTGTATAAAGAAAGCAGTTATAGTGTTTACAGGGACGCACAAAAGATTTCCGATACTCTACTGCATCCGAATTTCTGCATACACCAAGATCTGAATATTTTTAAAATTTCCTTTTTCAGATTTCATTTTTTTACTACAAACCTCTCAAATGTTTATTTACAATACTTACAAATTTTAGTCTTCCATTATGAGCAGTATTTACGGAAAAAGTATTCAATTGTTTTATGTATCTTAAAGCATCTGTTAAGTTCTCTATCTTACAAATTTCATTTCTTCTTCTCTTTTAGATCCATCCTCACAATTTTCAGCAATAGTGATTAAACGCACTGATATCTTTAGTTGAATTATGGATGAATAAATATTCCTCAGTTGTGTTGTATGCCTCTGTATCAACATGATTGCCTATTTCAATGATAATTTCACAAAAATCTGGTGTATTTTAATTTTCACCATAGATTACTTCATTATCTGAAATGCAAAAACCAGCTTCTTTAATTTCATTTTCAGGTTCCCTTAAGTCGAGTGTCCCTTATTCAGAGGTAAATACATTACAGGGCCTACACTCTAAAAGTGGAAAGAGTGAAAAACTCACTTTTAGGGAGAGTGAGAGCCATTTTCACTCTTTTTGGAGTGACTTTTGTAAAAATACACTCCTAAAGGAGTGGAAATTTTCACTCTATACAAAGGAGTGAATAATCTCACTCTATAATCGAGAGTGAGAGAGTCACTCCACTCATGAGACTGACTGGTCTCACTCCACTATTGAGAGTGAAAGCCCGGCATTAAAACCTTTAAAAAAATTCCGTTAAAATTTGAACCAATATATGAAGTAAAATATAATAAAAAACACCAAAATATGTCAATTTTTGATTTTCAAATACTCCATTTCATAATATAACCTGGAAAATTACGATTATTTGGTATTAAAACGCACTCTTTTTAAGAGTCAGCAGTAACTCTTCGACAGAGTGAATACTCACTCCGTAGGCAAGAGTGACTCATCAGCCAATGAGAAATGTCTTCTCACTTCCTTTACTGATAAGAAAAATGTTTCCTCCATTTTGGAATGAGTCTTTCGTCTCCTCGGTCACATATGTGGACCTCCGTTAATTTCATTTTTATTAATAATATTCAAACGTATTATAAATTTCGATCTTTGAATGATATTCTAAGATATGTATGATATGAGATAATCCAAAAACCAGATTAAAACTTTTCTGGAATCACAGTGGAAAAAAAAATTCAGTAAAAAAAAGTTACTTCATTAATACTCAATAACAAAGGGGTTACAATACACGGATATTATTTACCAAACAAGGGATTATTATTTGTAAAACAAAGGATATTATTTATCAAGGTAAACTATGTTTAATTTTAATTTTTTGTTCCCAAAAGTTTCCTGTTTATGCAGAAAATCATTTGCTTCTATGATGTCATTTCTTTGTTCATTTCTAATGTTATTTCTATGTCAGCTATTCTATATATTACCTCCTCAGGGGGGAAATGCTGACACAAAAACATTTCTTTTCATTCGTCATACAATATAAACATCAATTAGCTGTTACATGATTTTATTATTCCGATACTGTTTTAAAGCATTCACTTTTTTTCTTTTTGAAGTTAAATGCGTAATTCCAATAGGAATTTCTTATATGGCACGATTTTTGAGAAATTGTTGAATCTAAGAATGTATTTTATTCCGTTATAAAATGTCCATCTGTTATAAACTTTTTTTTTTTTGGTTCGTGACACATGTAATTCTAGACATGTAAAAATAAAACATGATATTTAAGCATTGAAACAAAGTGATTTTTATTCCTGATGTGATAAAACTGCTCTAGTAATTTTAAAAGTTTATAGTATGCCTTATATAAAATGAAATATTTTTAAAGAGATAAATAACTGCTTTTTATATTAAATTATATATTTGGGTGATTCTCAAAATAGGGGACAATTTATGTCTTTCAGCATACAAAAAAATTGAGAGGTTTTCTGTCATGTTTTTATACTTAGATATGTTTGTCTTAATATTATTCATTATTTGCACTCAAGAATTACTCACTTTTTAGTTAAAAACACCTTAAAATAACAGAATAAATGTTCAAAATGTCATTAGCATGGATGTCCACAGCAGCTGTGCCTTGTATATACTAGCTTTTTCAAAAGTTAATATCATGTTTATAAAATAAAACAAATGTTATTCTTTCTTTAAATTAATCAAGGAGAGGATTTATCCAATAAATTTCTTTTTAAAAATAAAATTATAGTATATAAAAAGAGAATTAAAGTTTGTCCTCCATATTCTGTTTTCAAAACAAGGTCATACTATAACAGCTGTTTATTAATCAAAATTTCATTTTCACATATGACAATACTTTGAAAATATAAAGTTTCTCCATGGCAACATGTAGCCATTTTATTCCAGCCTGAAAATAGAAGCATGTATTGAATTTTAAGAATAGAAGTTGAATATTAGGCGAGTACATCAATTGTATGTCATTAGAATGGATAATAATTTTCATGTTTATTTTATAGTTAAAATTTTTATTTTACTTATTTGCATAGAACTTTTGTGTTTTAAAAAGCCCCAGAAAGGACTATTGCATTGTGATTATATTATGGCTCATAATCTTATTTAAATTAAAATTTGTCATTAGCATGGACAAATATCAGTGTCATTAGCATGGTTTTTCTGTCCATGCTAAAGACTCCTATGAGCATAAATGTAACCAGTACTTATATTATATCCTTTTTAAAGTTTAATTTTACATATAAATTTAGGTATTACATTTATAATCCCTATAATATGCATTAAATCTGTTAGAAAATCACTAAGACAGCTTCTTACACTGTTAGTGTCAGAATGTTGTTCATTTAAACAAAGTTTGCTCTTTGGTAATGTTTTTATTCTCCTTATATGTATATATGTAAAAATGGAAACTATTTGTTGGAAAGAAAGGCTAATAAACGTAGAAAAAGAATATTTAAACAGGAAAAAAAAAATTCTTAATATATTTATTCCATGCAATTTGTTTTGTCATTAGCATGGCTCAAAAAATACTAATTTTTTTTTTAAAGTTAATTTTTAAATATTTAGCTCTGCTGACTACATGTAAAGTATACCTAATACTATAGTAACAACACATATTTTTTTCAGAAATTTTGCTAACAGTAATTTTTTTAAGATTTCATTTTTGAAATTGTCCCCTATTTTGAGAATTACCCATTTATGTTTTTATAGTTATTCATAAAATGCAATAAGGTAGATATGCCAGTAATAAACACCCCTGAATGTTTTCGGTTTATAAAAAATAACCAATAAAAATGTAGCTTTTATTATTTTTTTTCGTAACTCCCCCCTTACATATTTTATAATTTTGCACTATTGTTCATGTTCTTAATTAAATCAATCAGGAAGCGGAAAATAATGTTTTAATTTTAAAGTATATATATAAATAGTTATTTTCCAGTAATGTGGGCATTGCGGGAATGTTTATAATGCATAAATTAAACTGACTTAAAGGGAAATTTAAATAATCAAGTATCATTTTTAAATTACACTTATCAAAATGTAATGACACCAAAATTTTTATAAAAAGTTATATTAATGTGACTAATAAAAATTCAATATTTTACACATTTTTTTATTATTATTATTTAAAAATGAACCTATGTTTCGCCTATTATATAATCTGGCAATCAAACCACTCATGAAGCCGAGAATATTATTTAAGGGCACAGTCAAAGAGGGGCTTATAGGGCTTAATCGTTCACCATTTAAATAAAAACACTTAAGTTACAGATGTCATTAAAAACATATTTTCTGTCTAAAATATTTGTTTACATTTACTTTTTCAATTTTGGTAGCAGATATTTTTTAGAATAACACTTTCATTTTTGGTACCGGTTTTGAAAGCGAAGGTAACTTTATAAAAAATATCTGCGACCAAAATCAAAAAAAAAAAAAAAAAAAAAAAAAAAAAAAAAAAAAAACGATGTAGAGACGAACTTCAGCTATCCAATGCAAATAAATAAATAAATAAAAATAAATAAAATGTCGAAATGCAAACGAGGTATTAGAAAAGTCCCTCCCCATAGGATTTTACTAGTTACCTCGTGAGAAACAGGGACAGAAGCCTTAAGGGTGTCCATTACTGGCACATCTACTCTATATATGGGAATAAAAAATTGAAATTAAATGTGACTTTCCATGTCATTTTATAAATACAGGTTGTATTAATATGTGATTCTCAGCACAAAAGATTTTAATTACACGTTTAAAAAAAAAAAAAAAAAAAAAAAAAAAAAAAAAAACATAAAAAAACTTGCATTACGAAATTATTAAATTAATATGTAAAAATTAATGGGTATCTGAAAAAAAAATACTGACTGTTTAAGATTTTAAAACTGTTTAATATCTTGCGCTTAGGGGCATTTTAAAACTATCATATATTTATGGGGCTACCAATAAAAGCAAGTACAAGGGGAAAGATTGAAATAAAATAGTTTATTTATGTTAATAATCTGATTTAATTCATAGTAACTTTAATTATGTTTTCCCTTAAAAAGTTCAATTAATGTTACATACTTTGAATTAAATAAATATTGTCAATAAAATATTTTATTCCAATCTTTACCATGTTTTTATTTTCATTGTATGCTCAGAAAGATAAGATTCTTTTAAAATAAATAACCAAAAAACGCACTCCTTTAGCAAGAGTGAATAGTCACTCCTCCGTAAGAGTGACTTCTCACTTCTACCAGGAGTGAAAAAATGCACTCCTCTAGCAAAAGTGAATAGTCACTCCCCAGAAAGTGTGATTATTGACCCCTATTTAGAGTGAATATTCACTTCCCAGGAGTGAAAATTCACTCTTTGAGAGAGTCAACGATTCCACTTTTGCTCAGACTGAATAGTTACTCTAAAGAGGTTGGGCATGTTTTGAGTCTGCGATAGAGTGAGTATTCATTCCTCGGGAGTGAATAATCACTCCTTTTCATTTAGAGTGTATATTATGGGACTAGGACCAGAACTTTTGTCCCTTAAATGGAGGTGTCCCTTATTCGCAGTGTCCCTTATTTGGAGTTTACACTTTATTATGTTTTTTTTTTTACCTCTAATCCCCTCTTTGTTTATTTTCTTTTATTTGAAAGTGGGATTGTGTGTATCGCAATTTATGACTTCTTTTCACATTCTTTAGCCATAGATATAGATTTTTCACTGCTAACGAGGCATAAAACAAAAAAAGTGTCCAAACCAGGATCCGAACCCAGATCATTGGCAATTGCGCATACTTGTCCTATAGTTAAGCTATTCGGACAACATCCATCCTGGCACCTCTCAGTCTTGCAGATCGGTCAGGTTGCATTTGCAGCAAAACATGGAATATTTTCATAAATCACAACCCTGTGGCAAATGGACGCTAAAATAACCGAAGCATCGATATGAAATGATATAATCGATATTATTTATGTTGTAAATGTCTCTTTTTCTCACCTAACAGGTAGCCTACAACGATGAATGGGGCAGAATGTTTTGTCCACCTATGACATCGCATGCTGAATTTTCGTTTAATGTTCGGTTAAACCCGTAAAGCATGGTGACGTCACTGCAACGTCGTTGTGAAGTCACATTGTGACTTTGCGGCCATCGATTGTCGATGTGAAGTCACAGTGACTAAAATGTGAAGTTGTTATGGCCGTTTTAGAGCTCTTTTGTGACGTTTCACAAAGTGGTCACAATGTGACAAATTTGTGAAAAATGTGTCATTTGTGACTAATTTGACATTAACGTTGCGACGAAACTGTGACAAAAGCGACGATATTTAAGTTGCAAGAAACATGTTTTTTAAAGTAAATAACATGTTTTGAAGGATATTTATAAATTTCTAAAGATTTTTAAGAAAGTCACATCTCAGTTACAATGTGACGTCACTGAGTGGTGGCATTTTGGTCACAGATGTGATGTGACCAAAATGACTCCCCGTAAGACATGGTGACGTCACTGCAACGTCGTTGTAAAGTCACATTGTGACTTTGTGACCATCGATAGTCGATGTGACGTCACGTGACGTCGATGTGAAGTCACAGTGACTAAAATGTGAAGTCGTTATGGCCGTTTTAGAGCTTTTTGTGACGTCACATTGTGACCACTTTGTGACGTCACAATGTGACCAATTTGTGAAAAGTGTGTCATTTGTGACTACTTTGACATTAACATTGTGACGAACTGTGGAAAAAATTTTAGAAAGTCACATCTTAGTCCCAATGTGACGTCACTGAGTGGTGGCATTTTCGTCACAGATGTGATGTGACCAAAGTGACTCACAGTGACGTCACTGTGACCATGCATGCTATTAGGGAATGTCTTCCTATGTATTATTTCTACTGTTCTCTTTTTTCTATGCAGGTACATTATGCAGAACGATGAGTGGTGCATTATACAAAAGATTTTTGAACAAGCATGCCGTTAAGAAAAAGTTGGTTAATTTAAAAAATGTAGATCATTACAAAGTAATGAAAATTCTATATCAAAAAAAAAAAAAAAAACCCTCAAAGGTCGTAGTAGAAAATCCTTGCGCTGATCAACTGGTTCAGAATTACTTTTGCAGTTACGAAACACGTCCGAAACGCAATGGACATTTTTTCACTTTGATGGTTTTAACAAACTTATATAACCCATTCAAAAATCACCAGAATTAGAAATGACGAGTATTGGTGAGAAACAAAACAAAACCGAAAACGATACACTTCAATGAAGACAGAATATATGTTTGTTTATTTTGTATTACACCAGTTGCTGAATTTTGAAGACTAAAATTGATAATGTAATATTCTGCAGCTATTTGGATATTTAATCCTTAAAAAAAGAGATATTTTAAGAAATAAATATTTATTCTATATTTATTACTAAATTTTTGACACAGCTTAAAAATCAATAATCAATCATCAAGTTTAACATCTTTCATCTTATGTATGCTTTCACCTCACAATATCAGATATCTTCGAACCAGTTCCGTTATACCTATTTTCACGCTATTGAGAGGATTCATTGTAGTTGGGAAAAAAAACTTTCTTTTTGTTTATTTTTTTTTATTATTATTCTTGTTCCATCTATAAATTCAAACTCACTATTCATTATAATCAGTACAAAGTCTAAAGAGATTTAAATTATCAGCTTTACGAAAATTTCATATCCTCAGTGGTTAGAGCAAGAACTTGTCAGGGTGTGCCAAAAATGGCCATTAAACTTTTAAAGTATTTCTCACCTTATTTAATTACAAGCTTTCTAAGATTTAATAAAATATAGAATACTATTAAACTTTAGTAGTTAAAATCAGATGTTTTTGGCGCAGCGCTATCATGCCGTGGTCCCAGTTTGATTCTTGGGTTTGTCTCATTTTTCACTCTAGCTGAATTTATTGTATTTATTGATTGTATGTATAATATTTGCATAAACCTATATGTTTCTAAACTGTTTTTTAAGAAATACTGGATCCGTTTCATAATCTATGCTACACGCTGTAAATTTTCTTTCCTTGTTACTTCATAAAAATGGATTATTAATCATAGTGAACGACAAGATTCATTTTTTTCCATCTATCGATGTCTTAAAAAAGGAACCACCATTCAAAAATCTTGTATGCGCAAAATTTTTGTAACAAGTTGTAACATTTTTCCATCTTTGTGTTTATTTGTATATTTTGTTTTTCTGATGATGATTGAGTAAATTCAATCGAAGCATGTCAAATTATTAATATTTTTTAATGTATTTTATTAACATTTGACGTCCTTTATAGCAATTAAATATTTTAATATATACTACCTTTGACAATAAAGTTTGGTGAATGAATTCAGAAGACCGATCTGGCAACACTGGGGAAACAGAAATGTGCACTCGTGTAGAGGCAAGTGTTGACTATCTTCCCCCACCGTTGTTTAGTTGAGCGTCGTTTATGTTCTGTGTAAGATGTATTTTACTAAGTGCTTGTTCGGTGTGTTGGTTCTTAACTGAGAACAGGAAAATGAACGAACAAAAGATCAGTTTAAAGTTTGGTTTTAAACTTTGCAAGACACCGAAAGAAATTTATGAGGAATGGTGCAAATTGAACATCCACCATACTCGCCAGATATCAATCCTCCAGACTTCTTCCAATTTTCACGACTCAAACTCGCTTTGAAAGAGATTTGACCCTATTGCTGACATCCAACGAAACGTGACGAAGCTTTTGAACTCCATCCCAAAAGAAGACTTCTTGCGAATTTCCCAGGACATGTATAGCAAATCTCAGCGGTGCAAATTAATGGGAGATGACTATTTTGAAGGATGGTACGGTAACTTTCGTTAATATTTCATCTACATTAATGTAACAGGACTATTCACAGAACTTTATTGTCAGAGGTAGTATTTCTGAAATGTTTTTAATGGACGTATAAGAAAACTTCTTTTAAAATTAATGTTCTTTTAAAAGTAATGTTTGTTTGGTGCAGGATGAAATATTAATCAAGCGTTCAACGTTTCTTTTTATTTTCATAATTATTTTTTTAAACTAAGACGGTTTGAAATCTATGTTTTTAAATCTATGTATAATAATTTAGCAGGACTGACAGACGGTTGCTGTTCGATGTTGTTAGAACGTTCTTACGTTTGTTTAAACTTGTTTAAACGTTCTTACGTTTATTCCTTTTGATTTATTTGTTCATTCTTTTGGTGTTTCTCGGTTTTTGAAATTTAATGAACATGTTCCGAAAAATTAAAAAACGGAGAAATGAAGAAAAATCACTTTAAAGAATGATATCTTGAATTATTCTTTTCTTTTTCATCCCGTTGCAACGTTATGAAGCCATTTATTTGTCCGATTTCACTAACTCTTTTGATATCTGCTGAAAGAGCTTAAAATTAGTGAAAAACATGCTTCATGTCTGCTCATTCCAAATTATTCGATTAGGAATCATTTGTTAGACAGGATGCGCAAAATAGTCACAGGAATAAACTTTTAAAAATGTTAAATTCTTTAAAAAAAAAAAAAAGCTGTAGTTGATTTTTTTTTTTTTTTGGTAACAAATTGTATTGAGATATTAAAATAAATAAACGTTTGTTAACGCCTGATAAACAAAATTTACAAAAATACTACAAATCATCAGACATACAATTAAAAAAATAACATAAACACAGATACAATTAAAATGTTTTGAAGTAAATTTTAGCCCCTCCTCAGGGCAATAATAATCAAATGACCAGAAAACTACCTATACATCTTACATTTGATAATTACTAACAGTTAAAATCAAAGATATAATCAAGAATCACATCACTACTTTGATAAAGTGCGAAAAAATATATATTGATCGCCCTCGCGTGATTTGTGTACCCTACAGGAAATTTTAATAAGAATTGAAAAAAGCCCTTCAACACAGTCTCTAAACATTGTATTACATTACAAACACGTTCATTTGTGTTTGTAACAAAAGCTGGAAATTTTAAAGAGACTTTGTATCTTGTAAATGTTACGAGCTTATTATAACTCTAACAACGCGAAGTGTGTAATACATAGGCAGTAAACACACTTATAACTTTCATACAAATATTCACAACAGATAAACCCTGTTAAAACATGCTTGTATTCAATACAACTTACGATACTTACCATACATTCCATACAATTGTCACTGTAATTAATAGTTATCATAATGAATAGCATCGAGGCCTTCGTTGCCGACCTATCTAAAGGATATCGGTATAATATGTATAATACGTAAGTATCGACATTGTGTGATGCAACTGACTGAATTGAATCCGTGTGCGGACAAAGTTTTGTAGAATCTTTTTATATACAAAAAAGGATATGCTTTATTCTTTCTTTAACCCTTTCTGGCGCACTACTCTTTAAAGTTGGAATTTAAAGAAAAAAAAAATTAGTCAATCTATTTAGGCCTAGAGGAGTACACAGGTATTGTTTTGTAAAAACTGCACAAATCATTTTAATTATACAGCTGTTGCCGAAGAGGTATCACCGTGCAAGTACAGCATTGATAAGCGCAGTGAGAAGAGCATTGCTGTGAAGCGCGTATTACAGTAAAACATTTTACCTATTATTTAAAAAACAGTAGAGTTTGATCTCTGTGGTGCTGCCATCTAGAACTCATAAGAAAGATTTAAAGTAGCCATTAGAGTAGTGTTTAAAATATTCACGAAGTTTTTGTGTCTCTAAACAGGGGGAACTTTAGGTGTTGCCGACCCGGCAACACTGCGCGTTAACCCGGGAGGACGCGCGCTTTTCAGGGTATGAATAATTTTATCTTTGCCACCAATCAAATTAAATTATAACAGTCACTTTATTAAAATGGAGACAATTCTTAGAAATTTTGCGATAAAATAAATTGAAGATTACTTTTAAAAAATTAGTGGTTACAATTGTATAAATCATACGCACTCCGGGTCTTTTAGACCCTGCGCGCGTCCTCCCGGGTTAAGGGGTTAAAGTTGCACGCATTATGGCTCTGGTCACTCATTTTGCGAATTCTCCCTCCGTCATGTTAAGTCTGTGGGCGTTGGATGCATCCTTATATTCATAATACCTCCTAAGAAAATTAATATTTTTTTACTTCTTTTTTCCAGTGTTCTCAGGATGTCACAATAGTTGTCAAAATATTTCTAAAATCTATGCTTAATTTAATATTTTATGCTTTAAAAATTGAGGATGTAAAAGGAAAATTTTAACCGCATAAATTTTAGAAATGTTTTCAAAACTGAGAAAAAAACAAGTTGGAAATTGCACGTGAAGCGTAGCAAATGAGGTGCGTTCGTACGATAATGAAGTTTTAAAATATTCAGATCTTGATGATATAGTAGAGCGTACTTCGGATACAGTATAGTAGTCGAAATCTTTGTGCTTCTGTAAAAATGCTGGAAGTAATTTTTACTAAACCTCAGCAACGTATATCTTATTCATAAAATGTGAAATAGTTGAATATAATTAAAACACGCCCCAAACAATGTTTCTCCGTATAGCATTATGTAGTGGAATATTTTTGTGTGGTCCTGTAATTTAATAATAAAAATTCTTTGCATCACAGATTGTACAGAATGCATATTTTAGTATATACTTCATAGATTCATGCCAATTCTATTATGTTCGAATGACGAATGTTCGAATGAGTGTAACATCATTAAAATGCATTTGAAACTTTTTTCCCATTGACCGTAATGTAATGGAATACTTTTGATTGTCCCTGTAACTGATCTGTGCATCCGATTTTCATAAAATTTGAAATAACTCGACAAAATTACGTAATAATTATATGTTTTAAATTTCAAACGATTAAAATGCATTTGAAACTTTTTTCCCCATTGACCGTAATGTAACGGAATCCTTTTGATTGTCCCTGTAATTGATCTATAGATTCGATTGTCATAACATTTGAAATGACTCGATAAAATTACGCAATAATTATATGTTTTAAATTTCAAACGATTAAAATGCATTTGAAACTTTTTTCCCCATTGACTGTAATGTAACGGAATCCTTTTGATTATCCCTGTAATTGATCTATCCATCCAATTTTTCAAATTTTCATAAAACTTGAAATGAATCGACAAAATTATGTTATAATTATGTATTTTAAATTTCAAATGATTCGGTTGGGTAGTTTTTGTGTTGTTACATGCGGACAGACAGACGGACAGACAGACGGACGGACTGAGCGACAACAATAGGTGATACGTATTTACATAATTACGAACGCACCTAAAAAGGAGGCATCCACTGAAAAGTAAAGTTAAAAATTTTTCGTGGGGAGATATTTTCAATAGAAGAATTCATAAATAGACTTAACATGAGCGAGGGGATTTCAGAAGCTGAGTGACATTCTTCTATTGGAAAGATAAGATTCAGAAGATGAAGAGATTCTTTGAAATTCTGTACGCCAGTCTAGAAGTTTGGGAACTCCTTCGAACACATTTCCTCTATTTATAGAACGAAATATGCATTTTCCTTATTCTTCTACTGAAGAAAATGGAGATTATTCCACAATTACTAGAAAAAAATAGGCTCTCGAAATAAAAGTTATTCCAAAAAAAAAGAACATTCAAGAAAGTTCCTTCTCCTGCTCGTTTATGAAATGAAATCAGTATTGCAAGCAAAATCTAATCGAGCGAAGAATTCTGTGTCATAGCATAAAGTTTAACTAGTATGGAAAAAATCTTAATACTCGCTTTATATCTTTAAAGTACTCCATTACTAATTAAGGGTGTATTCGAAAAAACGCTTTTCCACCTTCAACAGCTCGAAATTTTCCGATACAATTTCAGACACTTTTTTAAAAATAGAATCATGAAACTTGCTAAGGGAATTCTTGAAGGGACGTATGAGGTGCCGTGTAATGTCTTTTTACGCTCAATTCATTAGAATTTGAGTTACAAACAATTATCTTATTAGTATGACCCTTTTTTTCGTTCCCAAATCGCCCGCTTGGGAAAAATCGGTTCGAAATGCCGTTTTTGATTGCTTTTATTGCAATATTTTCTGCATTCATCAAAGAATCGACAATCACGGCACCTTATATACTTTTCAAATAAGAGATTTTGAAAGTTTGGTGTATTTGAGAGCAATAATGAATTCAAAAATAAATCGGGAAAAAAGCAGTTTGAATCGAAATACACCCTTAAGTCTGATAGGTCCTTTGCTGCTGTAAATAGTATAAAAGAAGAAAAAAAAAACGTTTCTTCTTCTTAACCTTTCCAACATCGTTACCCCAATGTGTATTTGGAGAGTAAATTTTCGTCATAAAAATGCGTTTAATGTACTCCGGTGTTTGCTTTAAACAAAAACGTGAACACGATGTTGAAACTTGATAAAAGAAGAAACGTGTTTAGAGAATGTCATTAAAGCGTCTGCAGCTTGCTACAAAAAATGTATCACGAAATTGTAACAGAACAATTCAAAATTGAAATTGAGATTTTTTTTTCTATGTTTAAGAATAAAATAAACTTAGACAAGTACTTTGAAATAAAACTTAAAATTTTCACAGCCATTAACGCAATTTTAAAATAAAAAATTTCTTCTATAATTCATTTTAGCTTTCGATGCGAGTGGCATTGGGGAATAGAAATGATAAAGATGCAAGAGTAAAAAGTCCTAAATGTACATTATCTGTCCAAAACAAGAGGAAAATTTATAGTAATAGGAATGCTCTGAAACTGATTTATAATACGTGATACTTTTTTTCTTCCTAGTATCTTTGTAGGACTTTTTCCAGTTTTAATTATAGAAACTGAATGTCAATTAACGCATAACAAAAAGTAAAAACTCATATTACAATGTGTTTATTTCTTAGCTATTCTATGTCGCCGCATAAAATGTAGCTCTAAATCTCATTTAGGGTAAAAACATTCTAATGGTTGTATTATATTTTTCATTAATAGTTTCGCAATACCTAGCTAATAAAAAAGGTAAATCTGTCAATTGAGCTTCGTTTTCACTAGAACAAAATCTTTTTAACGAGCGCAAGGGCGCTTGAAAGAATATTTTCGTATTTAGAATAACGATAGGTTTCGTATTTAGGAGCAACTAAAGAGGTTTCGACAAATAGAAATAAATCCTTATCATTTTACATACCAAAAATATTGTATAGAGAAGGGATGAAAGAACCGGCAAAATCCACAACCTGTTCTATTCTATACCCTACAATGTTACAGTTACATGCACTTGTGCATTTAACATAGACTTCAATACTGTATCCAATTCCATGCATGCATTAGATTACAAAAAAGTTCTTTGTCTTTCAAATAAAAACTTGACATTTTAAAGAGACTTTGTGGAAATCCTGTATATCACATAGTTCCATGTTACAAGCTTAATATATTTCTAGTAACATGCAATGCACACAGCATACACATGTATTCACAACAAATTAACCATGTTAGAACATGCTTGCATGAATGTAATTTATAGTATCTACAATACATTACATACAAAAGATTCCGTTGAGCCATGATAATAGCATAATAACTAATATCTAGGCTATCATTGTAAACCTATCTGATGAATCTTCATAATAAACAAATATCGACGTAGTGCGATGGAACAGAAGGAATCGAATTCCAATGCCGATAAAATTCTTTCAAATCTTTCTGTTTATTAAAAGAGATGTGCTTTGCATTTTTTAAAAGCTGTACTTATTCATGCGAATTTTATGATTCATATTGTTGCACAAAATGAGCTGTTGATACCTCAAAAAACAATCCCATTTTAACGACAATGTTTTCGAATGGTTTTATTTTTTAATCCTCTCATCATTTAACCATTAAACGACTCCGAAATGCATGAAAAAATGTTGATAAGCCTTTCTCTACACACTCACACACATTCTCTCAACCTGTTTTGTTTTAAACATCTTTCTCCCTCTCTTTAAAAAAATCTTCTATTGTGGTGCGGGCTAATGACTGCCAAGTCATTAAGCGAGCGCTCCATCTGTCAACGTTCCTAAGGCTGCGAGCGAACAGCACTAGTTTTTTTTACCTTAAAAGAGCAATCAATCAATCTTTGTTTCCGAACGGAACAAGGGTGAAACCTCTTTAAATGATTTTTGAAGGACTGACTCTACCAAATTCACAAAGGAAGGGGAACTTTTATCTACCCCATCTTCAGTCGTAAAGCTGTCAACTGATTTCGCGATAGATTCCTCTCTTGAAGTTCAGATTCAGTGCACTAAAAAAGCAGTTTTAGATCAAAGCGCCTACACGAAAGATCAAAGATAGCGCAAGAAGTTAGTGCTATGTGCGTGGACCTTAAGCCATAGCAAGTACAAATGGGTTTGTCGCTATTTTTCAATCGTGTGTTTTCACGCCTAATGAAGGCATATTTCACGATGAACATGTTCAGGGGAAAGCCAATGCAATGCGACTATTTTATTAGGCAGGGGAGGAGGAATTACAATTGGATGGAGAGATTTGGATTGGAAAGATGCAGGAGGACAACCCGTAAGATGACTAAGAAAGTTATTTCCGATCTTTTTATTTATGAAGAAGAATGTGCTTTAAATTTTTCTCAAAGCATGGAGCATTTCCATAAGTGCGAATTTCATGACCTCCATTGTTGCGTAACCTGATCCGCTGAAAACAATCCCCTTTTACCGATATGTTTCGGATTAGCTATACACTTTTTTTCGTCCTCTCATCACTTATCCATTAAAAGATCCCAACGAGCACGAGAAAATGCTAATAACCCGCCAACATCTTTTGTTTTAAACGTCTCTCTCTTTTAAAAATTCACCTGTTGTACGGCTAATGACTGCTGAGTCATTAGCGAGCGCTCCCATCGATAACGTACAATGGGTTTATTCCTATTTTTCGATCGGGTGTCACGCTTAATGAAAGCATCTTTCACGGCGAAACTGTTCAGAGGAGAGCGAATACAATGGAATTATCTCATGACTCCTTTATCGGAGGATGAACATAAATTGGATGATATTTTGCTGGAGGGAGAGGAATACCACGGGATGAGAGAGAAAGCTTGTGTGGAAAAACCATTTAATTCACGCCCTCTCACAGATTGTTTTGTAACAATCATCAAGAAGACTTTTTGGTGACTTATGTAATGTAGATGCCATAGTTATGTATTGTAGACGCCGCTCATGAACATTTAAAAACAACTACTCATTACTTCCATCACCTTCATTCTTGTTCAAACATAGTCACGTTGATACACATTGCGTTGATACACATTGCGTACTTCGCTGTAATTTACGACGTACGTGTGCCTTTACAATGCACACAACGTCCATCCATAATAGTTATACAGAAATTTAAATAAGTATACCACATGTATTATTTATGAGCGCCATTAATTATATGTGTTATACGTAAAACCATTGTATTGCTCATATTATTCATACATGCAATACTATATATGCAATAGCAAAAAAATAAAAAGAATACTGCCCAGTTAAACTGATGGCATTGAGCTCACAGGCTACGCGTACTAATTGCACATTACAGCCTTATATTTTCAAGGGTTATTTCCAATCGAAAAAAAATCAAAGGTGGGAAAACAGCTCCCCCTTTCCCCCTTTTATACTTAATCATTGAATCCCCTAAACTAATCAGGGACATGCTTTATTATATAAAAAATCTATATCCAAAATTCAGAGCAAATCGGAAAATTCTTAATAAAAGCCCATTTATATAATTTAAGAGGAGTTATCCCCCTCTCTTTTATACTTAACCATTAAACTTCCAAAACTAATTAGTGATTTGAACGAAAACTGATAATTCTGAATGAAAAACCCATTTATATCAATTAAGGGGAGGGGCATGAGCCCCCCGTGCCCCCTCTTATACATATCGAATGAACTCCAAAAACTAATCAGGGAAGCGCCTTATCAGGATATACCTGTATACAAAATTTCAAGTGGATAAGATACTTTTATCATGCGATCGCGTTACGCACGAACGAACGTACATACATACAAAACGGACGGGCACATAAGCTCTCAGGCTATGATAGCCTGTGAGCTAAAAAACAATGGCTGCTAGGGAATAGATTAAAACACGCTACCTTCGTCTAAGTAGTGCTAGTGATGCAGAAAAGGGCTCGTGTTCATTTTATCCGTCAATTATTGGCTCATTTCTGCCTTTTGATCATCCATTTATGAGCGGTTATAAATATATGGCTTTGGTAGCATGATTCTTCCTTTTATTGAGAACAACAGAACCTTTGGAAAAGAAAGACCATTCGAATGATTTACGCGATTTTGTGAAGAATTAAAAAAAAAAATCAAAGGTTGACGGTTAACAGTGTAAATTCCTAGCTATTCTATGAAGCGATAGCCAGGTGCATGTTTTAACAGATTTAAACTTCAATACATACGTAGTAACATTTTTACTCCAAAATAACTAAACATTTTCATTGCAGTAAAGGATATTTCTGATACTTTTCCTTCATTAAAATACGTCTGTTTTGGTGTTCGAAAAAAAATTGGTTTATCATTCCGAATGGAAAAATCCAGTTACCTCTTTATCGAAACATCATGTCAGTCTTTCCCGAATAAACCCTATATTTACAGGCGGTACTTATAAGTACTATTAAAGTTACTTATTATAAAAAATTTTGAATACCTGAATTAGTTGTAATACTGTTTAGAATGAGTTACAAATAATGATTACTTTATTTTGTTTCAAAGGGATTATTGGTTACACAAAATAAAATTATTTTTAAAAGGATGAGTTGTTTCTTTCGTCTTTGTATCTATTCAGTTTTCTTGGCGCTGAGGGAGGGGGGGGGATTTTTCAATTCGTAAATATTTCTATATTTATATTGTAAGAAAATCCTATTTTTACATTTTATAATTATACAAAATACTAAGAAAACAATTGAAAATAAATGATTTGAGAAGGATTATAAATACTATACAAAATCCCTGCAAATTCAAATTTAATTAATCTTTCTAAATCCTCCAATCCTTCTAAAATCTTTAAAAAAATTATTAAATGATTGTGTAAATCGTTTAATTTAGTTTAAATAATTTACGTAAAATGTTTTAGAATGTAAAATTTTCATGATTTATAATGCAGTAGATAAAGATATAAACTATTAATTCGTGCAAATGATCCCATTTCACTGTTTTATTCTGAACAGTTTTATTCTTTTTCTTCTCTCATCATTTACCATTGATGTTCAGTAAACAACAGACATGCCCCCCTCTGCCCCCTACACACACACACTGTTTTAATTTAAGCATATCTCTGTATGTTAACACTATTTCTACCACGATTCTGGGTTTACCTATTTCTACGAAAAAGTGTATTTGCATTTGAATATAAATAATTAATAAAACTGTTGGGATTTTGAATTATTAACTAAATAATTTAATCACTGTATTTATCTATTCCACATATTTATTAGAGATTACTTTATATTTAAATTTATTAAAGGTTATAAGTACTAGCTTAATTCAGCAACCTATGCAAAATATAAATGTATATAAAAGTAATCAAACATGTTTTAAGTCAAGAGGAATAATTATTAAAAATTATCATCTTCTTCATTAAAAAAAAATATTAGAAAATCAAGCATTTGAATATTACCAATTTAAGAAACTTTAGTCTCATATAAAAAAAAAAATAAATAAATAAATCTTTGTAACAACAATGAAAAGAACGGTAATAAAAAAAACCCAGCTGTGTCATAAAATTCTTTCTTTGTTCATTTAATTTTATAGTCTTGCGATAGATTTTTGGTCTACGGGATTACCAAGTAGTACCACTTATTATTTTTTTAATATTCTGTATTGAAATTGTATTTTTTAATTTATTTTTCATGCTTAATTTTGATTTAAAAAAATAATGAAAAAAAATGTTTTTTGACTTGCATCCACTGCGCACAAGACTGTAACCAAAATCTTGGTTCAAGAGCCTCCAAAGCAATTGATAATGACGTAAAACTGATATATATTGAACATGTACTTCATTTATTACATAATATAATAGTTAGTTTCTAAATATTTTTGAACCAAGAAAATCCCTGTCGGCTTGGCTTATAGGCGGAGGTAGATTTCGAAGAGTGCTCATTTCAACAACAAAAAATAAAATATGATTAGAGATAAATCCAGTTTAACAATTTTCTTTGGCCGCTTTTGAATTTTTTTTTTATTTATTTTTATGTAAGAACTGGTTTTTTATCAAAATTATCTTAAGCGAAATTCGGCTCAGATGCCCATTTTGACAACATATTTTGAAATATTTTCTGACTTTATTATTAAAAAATCGACCAATACGCAAATTATATAGTTCCTAAATAACAAAAAATTGTCAATTGAATGTTTCTGAGAACAAAATCGAATTTAAAAATGAGTCATAAAATAACCAATTTGTTATTTGAATACATCCTCAATTCTTAAATCATGATCGCTTTGGGAAATTTTATGCGAAAAGCTCATTTTGACAGCTTTAAATATATATATATTTATCCTTTATCAAAACACTGACCAATACGGAATATTACACAGTTCCTAAATAACAAATAACTGCCAATGGAATGCGTTTGAAAGCAAAATTGAATTTAAAAATTAGTCATAAAATAACCAATTTGTTATTTTAATACATCCTCAATTCTTAAATCATGATGGCTTTGGGAAATTTTGTGCGAAATGCTTACTTTGACAGCTTTTTAAAAAAATATATTTAGCCTTTATCAAAAAATCGATGAATTCTCACATAATATAGTTCCTAAATAATAAAAAAACTGTCAATTGAATGCGTTTGAGAGCAAAATTGAATTTAAAAATGAGTCATAAAATAACCAATTTGCTATTTGAATAACATCCTCAATTCTTTAATCATGATGGCTTTGGGAAATTTTGTGCGAAATGCTTACTTTGACAGCTTTTTAAAAAAATATATTTAGCCTTTATCAAAAAATCGATGAATTCTCACATAATATAGTTCCTAAATAATAAAAAAACTGTCAATTGAATGCGTTTGAGAGCAAAATTGAATTTAAAAATGAGTCATAAAATAACCAATTTGTTATTTGAATAACATCCCCAATTCTTTAATCATGATGGCTTTGGGAAATTTTGTGCGAAATGCTTACTTTGACAGCTTTAAAAAATATATATTTAGCCTTTATCAAAAAATCGATGAATTCTCACATAATATAGTTCCTAAATAATAAAAAAACTGTCAATTGAATGCGTTTGAGAGCAAAATTGAATTTAAAAATGAGTCATAAAATAACCAATTTGTTATTTGAATAACATCCCCAATTCTTTAATCATGATGGCTTTGGGAAATTTTGTGCGAAATGCTTACTTTGACAGCTTTAAAAAATATATATTTAGCCTTTATCAAAAAATCGATGAATTCTCACATAATATAGTTCCTAAATAATAAAAAAACTGTCAATTGAGTGCGTTTGAGAGCAAAATTGAATTTAAAAATGAGTCATAAAATAACCAATTTGTTATTTGAATAACATCCTCAATTCTTTAATCATGATAACTTTGGGAAATTTTGTGCGAAGTGTCCATTATGGCAGCCTTTTTTGAAATATATTCTGCCTTTATCAAAAAACTGGCCAATCCGTCACATTATATAGTTCCTATATAAGAGGACCTGTAAATTGGATGCGTTTGGGAACAAAAATGGATTTAAAAATGAGTCAGAAAAAAGGCAATTTTTTATATTTCCTCAATTTTTCAATCACCATCACTTAGGGAAATTCTGTTCAAAATACCGTTTTTGGCAGTCTTTATTGAAAAATATTTTGCCTTTATCAAAAAACTGGCTAATACTTCACGTTATACAGTTCCTAAATAGGAGGATCTGCCATTTGTATGCGTTTAAAATCAAAAGTAAATTTAAAAATGATTCAGAATATAAGCAGTTTGGATTTGAGTTTTTTTTCTCCAACTCCTATTTTTGTTTAATTTATTTTTGCTATAAGAATTGGTCCTATGAAAAACTTGTTGCTATAAAAGTTGTAGATATTATTGAGAAGATGTAAAATAAATTTAATTATATTTTATTGCTTAATAATTGAGTAAGTAATGGATTTTTTTCTTTTTCCTCCCCCCTTTTCCTTTTCGTTTTTAGTTTTTTTTTTTCAGTAAGAGATAGCCCTATCTAAAACTTATCAATACAAAAGTTTTAGATAATTTTGAAAACATTTATAAAAATTTTAGTTGAATTTGATATCTTGAGAATTGTCGAAATTATGATTTTTTTCTCCCAAAAACCCTGTTTTTTTTCCGCCCCTTGAGCCCATTTTTAACTTTACCAAAAATCTGTCATGCATAATCTTTTAGCCCATTTTTGAGAAGTAATTTAAACTGATTCGATATCTATTTTAATTTAGATGTTATCGCGTTTTTTCTGTTTTCACAAAAACCCTTCTAACTTCCACCAACTTGATCCGATTTTGCTCATTAACGAACTTAACCGAGATTTTATGCCCCTTGATTTTATGTAAAAGTTTGAAGAAGATCTGAGCATAATTATGAAAGTTACCGTGTCCAGAAGAAAGTGATATACACCGATAGATAGATAGATAGATAGATAAACTTTTTTACTAATGGTAGTTCTGGGGTCTAGGGGTTGTGATCGGTGTATATCTGCAAAAATTTTTCAGAGATTCCAACATGGGAGCAATCGCAATAGGTAGTATTTCATACGAAATCTACCTAATAGTGTCTCTGCCTTTTGGACGCAGTTCCTTGACTTACCTGTAAAACCTGTTTCGCCGTCGTAAATGATCTTCGACGTGGAAAACAAAATGCGAAAACTTCTCGCAAACTCGCACTGTTTTGCGGTAAGTTGTTCAGCTGAACAGAATAAATCGAAGCTCAGTAAAACCCCGATAATTCGGATTAATTGGGACCGGACCCGATCCGGATTATCAAAAATCCGCATTATCCGGAGAGTTTAAAAAAAAATGAAATAAAATATAACATACTAACAGAAAATCACCTTTATGTTAAACTTATTGAATATTTGCAGACAGTAATAATGTTTACTTTGCTTAATTCTTCAGAAAAGATTTCAGAAAAAGTATTTTTTGTTATTCACAATACGACGAGGAAACAAGCTAATGTTATGGAAATTAGCCAATCGCTTGAAAAAAAAAAATGACCAAACCGATCCGAATTATCCGGAGATCCGGATTATCGGGGTCCGAATTAGCGGGGCTCTACTGTATATGGAACTGCAGAAAACTCTGCATACGAAATTATACTAGAACAATTTATAACAATATTATTCAGTTGGTATTCACGATTATTCAATCGGTTCTTTATTCTGTTGATCCATACTATCAGAACAGATTGCGTGTTCCTTAAGATTAGGTGGGTGAAACAGTGTTCGTTCGGGACGGCTCACAAGGAAGGTCTCCGTACTGGGCATACTCAGATTTTTTTGAAAAAAAAATACTAATTAAGCTACTCATGTATGTAATAAAGGATTAGTGAAAATTAGTGGCGTAATTCCCGAAGAAAACATGTAAAAAAATAAAATACTTTCGAATATTTGGCGTGAAAAGACGAAAGTGTCACACGATTTGGCGA
Organism: Maratus speculifer; assembly: GCA_964019185.1. Lineage (NCBI taxonomy): Eukaryota > Metazoa > Arthropoda > Arachnida > Araneae > Salticidae > Maratus > Maratus speculifer. The sequence goes on from CAXHSM010000001.1 coordinate 3,458,097, forward strand.
GCAGCATTTTCCCCCGCCAAAAGCAAACGATTTTAATGCAACTGAAAACTTGGATTTTTAGAATCCGCGTAAATGGTGGTTGATGAATTTAAATATAAACAATGAGAGAGTTTAATATATTTTATACATACATATGTATATTAAATTGCATATGTATATATTATTTGTTTCTGTAGTTATTTAATTTACCACTGGAAAAAGTATTTTCACACATAAAAAATTCTTATTCAGTAAAATTATTTTCATGCATTTAAGCGTATTAAAAAATAAAAGCTAAATGTTTCCAGAGCAACAGGATCAAATTGGCAATGCTCAAATGGACTTTGAATTTGAAACAATTTTAGTTAATTTATATTTGAATTTCGTTTCAAATCTTAAATTTTGATGATTAAATTTGAATTAAATACGTATAAATATCAATATAACGAAATTATACTTAAAATAAACTAAAACTGACAAAAACAAAGATATTTAATTTATCTAAACACGTTGAACATGAAACTTTTTTCTTTTAAAATGCATTTGACATTTAAGGGAAAAAAAAAAAAAAAAAAAAAAAAAATTTTTTTGAAATTGCCTTTCATCGCCAACCGAAGATAAATCGCCAAATAACGAAATTTTCATTATTTTTTTACGGACAGGGAACGGGGGTTCCGCCGAAATTTTTTTATAAACGTATATATCTTCTTGAGAAGAACATTCTGTAATTTTTTCAGATTTTTCGGAGTATGCCCCTATGGAGACCTTCCTTGTCAGTTGGATCTCTGGTTCGAATCCTGGCCCGGACTTTTTTCATCCGCTTGGAAATTTACATCGGTTATAATTCCTTTACCGATTGAATAAACTTTGTTATAAATTATTCCAATATAAGTAAGATAACACTTAATTTAAGGAGAAATTAATGGAATTAATGATAGACATCATTAAAGAAAAGGAAATTAGTGAATATGCCGGTAAATTAGCGTAATAAAAAGAAAAGAAATGGGGATAGTGTGAAATAAAAATAATAATATAACATATACAGGGTGTCCGAAAAGTCTGGAAAGGGTCGAATAACTCGAGAAATACATATGAGATTGAAAAACGAAAATGTACGTGTTAAATATTTTTAAATAAGCTACTCAGTGATACCAAAATTTGAACTTCGCAACCGAACCCCTGGGGGTCAGAGGGGGTCCAACTTTGAAATCTTAAATTATAACCCCCGTTTTTTATTGCAGATTGGGATTCTACGGACAAAAATACGTAACTTTTGTATTTGATGTTTATTTCGAATCCTCGTTTATCACGGTATAATTGAACATATTAATTCGATACATATTTCGGTTTTCCCAACCAGGTTTTGCCTGATTGGCCAGAATTTTTGACGTCAAATTCCTCGTCTTTTGCAGGAATAGCGTTTCTTGAAAATCACCCGTGGCGGTTATTTCGATAATGCTACACTGTTAAAAATTTGATCCATTTGCTGCAGCGTCACTCCACAGCTTTTATAGAATATCTCTTTTATGACCAATGAGAATGCTCCATAACACAGTAAAGTAACCGTTTTCTATAAAAGCGGTGGAGGACGCTACAGCAAATAATTAAAAAAAAACATACACCCACATCAGCCGTATTTAGAAACCATTCGTTATGTAGAAACCATTTACTGGATAAAATAAAAATACCAAATAGAAAACTAAATTAATATATTTCAATGAATTTTGTAGAGAAAAACATAAAAAAACCCTATACACTGTAAAAAATTTAACTCATTTGCTACAGCGTCACTCCACAGCTTTTATAGAAAACGGTTACTTTACTGTATTATGGAGCATTCTCATTCGTCATAAAAGAGATATTCTATAAAAGCTGTGGAGTGACGCTACATCAAACGGGCCAAATTTTTAACAGTATCGAAACAATCGCCACGGGTGATTTTCAAGAAACCACTATTCCTGCAAAAGACGAGGAATTTGATGTCAAAATTCTAGCCAATCAGGCAAAACCTGGTTGGGAGAACCGAAATATGTATCGATTTAATATGCTCAATTACACCGTGATAAACGAGGATTCGAAATAAACATCAAATACAAAAGTTACGTATTTTTGTCCGTAGAATCCGAATCTGCAATAAGAAATGGGGGTTATTACTTAAGATTTCGAAGTTGGTCCCCTCTGACCCCCAGGGGGTCGGTTGCGAAGGTTAAATTTGGTATCACTGAGTAGCTTATTTACAAATATTTCACACGCATATTTTCGTTTTTCAATCTCTTATGTATTTCTCGAGTTATTCGACCGTTTCCAGACTTTTCGGACACACTGTATATATACACGCATACATTATATATATAAATTGAAACATGAAACATTATAATTAAGAATGAAATGAGATTAGAAAACATAAATGTTTAGCTTACGAACGAATTAAGCAACTCTTAAGTATAGATTTAATGCACTTTTTCAACATTCTTATTTGATTTAAAATGGATCATTGTTTGCATTATACATTTTTTACATTCTATACGAAAATGCGCATTTCCAAGTAATAAAAAAAACTCTCTGATATTATTATTTAATAGAAATACTACTGTTATGGATTAATTCTCCCGGCTTCGAGAAGTTGAATATATAAATGTAGGAATGAAATAGGAAATCCGTTAATCTTATATCTCATTAAATATTAATATATTTTCGAATATTTTTCGACATTTTATATAATCTCATAAGTATAAATGTAAATTCAATAATTTGAATAAAACGCAGTGCTGTGTATTGCAGACGAATTTTATTATTAATTCTCCTTGGATGCCGAATATTTTGTTTTCGTTTTCTTTTTATGTAATTTGCACTAAAATCTTATTTAAACATTGTCAGAAAAGAGACAGGCTCATAAAGATTAGTTTTTTTTTTGCGCAATATTTTTCCTTTCAATTCACATTTATATAGTTAGTAAAAAGAATTTTCATTAACACTTTAAATAAAACTTACATATTTATGTAACTTAAATAAAGTTTAAGTTGCATTGTAAAAAAAAAAGTATTAATAGAGTATTAATTTGAAGAGTACTAATAATATTGTGTGGAGACTTACAGGCGGATTTTATGCTCTAGTATTGTCGCAATCAGAACGTTTTTATTTTATTTTATTTTATTTTATTTTATTTTACTTTAGGTTAGTTTGCGTTTTCATCGTCCCTCATTTGTACGTGTTCAGATAAAAAGTTTGAAAAAGACGAACATACCAATAAAAATAAATGTAAGGAAAGACTGGAGTGAGATTAGACGTGTTTTAGACTGAAATGAAATAATCCATTTATATGTAGTAAGTTTTGACTTTTTAAGTGCGTTCGTATTTATGTTATTACGTAGCACCTGTTATCGTTATTCAGTCCGTCCGTCTGTCTGCCTATCCACATTACAACAATGCAAAATCTGCCCAACCGAATCATTTGAAATTTAAAATATATAACTGTTGCATCATTTTAACGAGTCATTTCAAATTTCATGAAAATCGGATGTATAGCTTAATGACTGGAACAATATAAAATATTCTTTTACATTACGTCCAATGGGAAAAAATATAGCTTCAAGTTAATGATGCACTCTGTCTGCCTGTAAATGCTCTTTCGAACCTAATTAAACTGATAGGGATCTTATGAAGAATATACTAAAATATCCATTCTCTACAATTTGTAATGCAAAAAATATTTCTTATTTATTTACTGGGCCTCACAAAAGTATTCCATTACATTATGGCATAGGGGGTTTGTGGCACATTTTAATTATATTGAACTAGTTCACATTTTATAAAATTAATATGATTTTTTTTTAAAGCAGCCAAATAAAGTTGTTAAACTAGGATTATCTCTAATCATATTTTATGTTTTGTTGTTGAAATGAACACTCTTCGAAATCTACCTCCTTCTGTAGGATTTTTCGATTAATGCATTATATCTATATTATAAGGGCCAAACGTATCTGTGCGTAATGCATACGTCATTTTTCGAATGGCAACACTTTCTGATGAAATTTCGCTTTTGCAATTTTCATTACTACAAATTTTTTAACTCCTAGACATCGCACATTTTCAATCTTTACACCGTTGTGTAGGAAAAAATATGTACTCTTAAATACAATTTGTTTGAAAACTGTATCTTAATTTGTTTTTGAGTTATTAATTTTTTTGTAGTTTTTAATTTAATTTTCCTGGGGGTGGCAACTTGAGTACGCCATTTCTGTGCAAAGTAAAAGAAAAATCGCCATAAAGTAAAAAGAAGAAATAGAGGGACTTATGGTGGTTGGGAGTGATGCAAAAAATGTAATCCTGAAATCTGCTACATTAAGCCCAAACACAACCGCGTGTTTTTGCAAAAAAGAAGGAAACTTTTAATACTATAGTTTTTAGTTCACAATAAAATGAAATGCTACTTTAGAATGCCTAAATTTAAGCAGATCATTTTTATTTAGAGAAAAAAATGCACAGCTAATGATGTCAAAGGATTTAGTACCTGTTCAATGTAATTCTTTTTTCCCCTCGAGAATTTGAATTTATTTCGCCGAAATAATTAAAAAATTATTATTTTAAATATAAAATTGCCGAATTTTTATTTTAAATATAAAATAAAATAAATACAAATTTAACAGACATGTAATTGAATTACGCGCTCGAAGCACTAAAATGACCAGAAACAAATTTGCTGCCGTAAGTAATGAAATCTTTGGCTAATAACTTCTGCCATGCGTCTAATACGGAAATGTGACTTTTGATAAACTTCATAGCTTTATTTGATTCCATAATTAATATTTTTCATTTAACCCTTTAAGCGGTTTAACCATGTTTTTTCGCTATGTAATATTTTAATTCAAAAATTGATTTAATATAATATTGAGATTAATGTTATATTTTTTAATTGTATAAGATAACAAAAAATATGTAAAGTTATCAAATACAAATCTTCATACCAATAATTTTCATAGTTATAATTTTATGAATGAAACATGAATGAAAAAATCAGCAAGACATTTAACTCTTCGAGGGGAAAAGCAGTTCAATTTTTAAAATGCTGAAATGATTGATTGACACCAGAATTTAAAAACAAATTTGCTTCAAAATATTTAAAAGCATTTCTTCAAGTATTTAAAAAATAAAATAAAATTGCTATTTCAAAATACTGGTGTCAATGTGGCGTTTAACAATTAAAATTTAATGAAAGATATTTTATCCCACCTTCTTCAAGGGGTTAAAGGGTTAAAGAATGCTTTTTTTGGAATTAGTTAGAAATTTAAAACGCATATTACATGTAGAAAGTTCTTTAGAGTTTTCAATTAAAAAAAAAAAATTGTTTTTATCTTTGTTATATAACCAGGGAAGCCCGGGTTCGATCTACTAGTTTTAAGTAATAACCAAAGGCTGTTTCAAAAAATTTTGTTTGGTGGACAGATTTTCTGAAAGTGCTGTTTGAAAAAATATTTCTTTCGCGCACGCCTTCAGAAATTCGGCTTAAAATGCTCACTTTAACAAAATTTTCCGAATGTGCATAGAAAAATAATGAAGATGCAATTCTTTTTTTAATAAGAATGATGAATGGTGTATGCTTTAGAAGAAAAAGATATAAACCAAAGATATAAGATTTTGAAGATATAAACCGAACTGACCCACTAAAAAAAAAAAAAAAAAAGTAGAAAATCTGTAGGAAATCGGCCCAAAATTCTGTAGAAAATCTATAGTAATTTGGCCCATTCTGAAGTATTATGAAGAATACCTTTAAAAATTCTGCAGATATTTTTTAGGCAAAGCTAAATCTACAAAATTTCTTCAGATTTCTCTAAAATTTCTGAAGAAAGCGGAGATTTCTTCAGATAATCTTAACATTATTTTATATTGTACAAACCTCTCTTCTGATTTATCCTCGCAGAGAGACACAAACTGCCGCCTAATATAAATCCTGTAAAGAGCCACGGCATCTGCCAAATTTTGCTCAATTAATTGGCTAAGCAATCAATTGAAAAACAGAAATCACATTGATACCCCGTCTTCAAATGAAGCCCTCACTCGAACTTTTGCAAACAGCGCGGCACAGAAAAAGGCGTTGTGGTGTCATGGCCAGAGTTTTTCTTTACCCAGTTTGTTAAGGTCATCAATAACACATTTTTATTAGGTGCGTTCGTAATTATGTAAATTCGTAGCACCTATTGTTGTAGCTCAGTCCGTCTGTCTGTCCGTCCGTCTGTCCGTCTGTCTGTCCGCATATAATAACGCAAAACTGCCCAACCGAATCGTTTGAAATTTAAAATACATAATTATTACATAATTTTGTCGAGTCATTTCAAATTTTATGAAAATTGGGTGGATAGATCAATTACAGGGACATTCAAAAGCATTCCGTTACATTACGGTCAATAGGGAAAAAGTTTCAAATGCATTTTAATCGTTTGAAATTTAAAACGTATATTTATTACATAATTTTGCCGAATCATTTCAAATGTTATGAAAGTCGGAAGCATAGATCAATTACAGGGAAAATAAAAAATATTCCGTTACTATACTATCAATGGGAAAAAAGTTTCAAATGCATTTTAATGGTGTTACACTCATTTGAACATAATAGAATTGACATGAATCTATGAAGTATGTACTAAAATATATATTCTGTACAATCTATGATGCACAGAATATTCATTATTAAATTACAGGGCCACACAAACGTATTCCACTAAATAATGTTATACATGGAAACATTGTTTGGGTCGGGCTTTAATTATATTAAACTACTTCATATTTTAGGAATAAGATATACGTTAATGAAGTATAATAAAATTTACTCCCCGCATATTTACAGGAACACAAAGATTTCGACCATTATACTGTATCCAAAGTACACTCTACTATATCAGCAAGTTCTGAATATTTTAAAACTTCGTTATCGTACGAACGCACCTCATTTGCTACGATTCACGTGCAATTTCCAACTTGTTTCCTCAACTTCTTTATTAGAACTATAGATCAATTTATAAAAAAATAAATAAAACGATATTACAACTATAAAGGAGTTACACACCAGGATTACATTTCGCTGTACTGACATATGATGGCTCCTTGCAATGCATTATTAATGTACGCACTTAGCTGAGTTCTGATGTATTCGCTTTACTTGTCACGGTTCGATAGTCAACTTTTCAAAAGACACTTACAATATTGGTAAGTATCATTGTGAATCTTTAGATTTTCTGTACGTGGTAACTTATTCAGATCTGGCACGACGAAAAGCTATCGCTTTCATGAAATCTTAAAGTCTACTTCGAATCGTACGGATATCGGAATTGGGTATTGTCGGGATTTGGAACTTATTTCATATTCCTTTCATCCACCACCTGTCAGGGAAAAAACTATTGCGCACTGTGAAACAAGAAACTCAGTTTTTTTACTCTCTTACGTAAAGGTGCGGCGCATGCGTCGAACTTTTTTATTAGACTCAGAACATTTTTTGTTTATTAATTTTTCATTCTCTTTTTTTTGTTTTGTAGTTCAGTTAGAAGTTTTAGAACCAAGATGTAATAGTGAAAGTGTCACGGCTGATATTGTAAATATTATTGTTGTGTGTGCTTTTTTTGTGAATCGTGTTCGTCCTTATTTAAATATGAAAATGAAGATAGACTAGTGTTTTTTGAGTGAAAATAGTCTTTAATATTTATGCTGCAGAAGTCCTAGCGCATTTGGACACCCGATACCCCGACTTTCTCGAAGAATTGGAATTTAGGAGGTAAGAATTTTTATGTCTTACCTAATTTTTATGATATGATTTTTTTATAGAATCAACGTATAATGTTGATGATTCTTTTGTGGCAGCTCTTTCTGTGATTATCTAATTTAGGCAGTCGGAGTTGTCACATAAAAGTGGCATCCCTGCCGGGATCGGGTGCTCCGTAGTTTAGGGAATAAGAAATTAGAAAAAAATTTTGATTTAGAATTATGGAAAAATTACGAAAGTTAAGAACGCCAGTGCGTTCAAATTTCACGAAATTAACTAAAGAAATTTAAGACCTTATACAGGCTAATTGTGATGATTTAGATAGCTTGTCTTCAATTCTAATTACATTAGAAGCAAAACAAAACGAACTTGAAAATTTAGATAAACAAATTTTTGATAATTTGTCTGAAGACCCAACCTGTAAGCAAGATGCTTTTGATACTGAATATTATTCTATCGATAAATATAATACGATATTTTACGAAACAAAAACCAAATTATCACGTTATATACAAAAATTAGAAAAAGGTCTTAATCCAGATAATTGCTTAACATTAGATAGCATGGCAACAAGAAGAAAATTTAAGTTACCTAAATTAGAGCTCCAGCCTTTCAACGGTGAAATTAAAAACTGGTTAACTTTTTGGGGGCAATTTGAGAAAATTCACGAAGATGATAATATAGAAAATGAAGATAAAATTCAGTATCTAATAATGGCGACACAGAAAGGATCGCGAGCCAGAGAAATAGTGGATTCTTTTCCCCCCACAGCCGAGAGCTATTCAGAAGCGATACAATCGTTGAAGGCACGGTTTGGTAGGACAGATGTTTTAATTGAAGTATATATTCGCGAAGTCTTAGGATTAGTTATTACTAATTCCTTGGGATAAGGGCAAAAACTGTCTCTTGTTAAATTATACGATAAAATCGAAACTTATCTTCGGTCATTGAAAATGTTAGGAGTATCGGCGAAAATTATTCGTCGATTTTATATCCATTGCTCGAATCAGCTTTGCCTTCAGATATTCTTAAATTATGGGAAAGACATCTTGGTACGTTAACTGTTAAGGATAAAGATAAAAATCAGGGAATTAATAAATTAGATGTTTTAATGCAATTTTTACAGATTGAAGTTGAGATGGAGCAAAAGGTTAAATTAGCTAAGAGTGGGTTTTCTTTCGATAAAGATGTTTCAGTAAACAGAGAAACAAAATTCGATCGAAAAGATAAACATTTTTCTCTTCCTATGGCGGCCGAACTGTATAATGCGGATGATAAAAAATCGGAAGAACAGTGCGTTTTTCGCGAAAACAAACACCGTAGTCAAAATTGTAGAGTGGTATGGAAAATGACACTGGCGAAAAGAAAAGATGCTTTATTAAGAAAAGGAGCATGCTTTCGTTGCTTCAATGTCAACCACTCAGCAAAAGTTTGTAAAACTAAAATTAACTGTTCTCATTGCGGGAAAAATCACCACCAGTTCATGTGCATAGAAAAGAGTAAAATTAATTTAGGCGAAAATTCTAAACAGGATTCAACTGCTAATAAAGATTGTATGCTTGCAAATACAACTTCTAGAAAACGAGTTTTGCTCCAAACATTGGTTGTACGTATATACAATGGGGATATCGTACGAAATGTTAGAATTTTATATGATACGGGTTTGCAGCGATCGTACATATCGAAATTTGCTGCTAAAATGTTAGGATATAGTAGCATAAGTAAAGAGAGAATAGTGCATAGCTTATTTGGGGGGCGGCAATTTGAAGAACTACACGATAGATATTTGATTAATTTGGGAAATATGGATAATAGTTTCCGATGTAAATTTGAGGTATTAGACCAACAAAAAATTTGCTCTGAAATTTCACCTATACCGGAAGGACCCTTTATTAAGGAAATAAAGCGGTACGGAATAGTTTTTACTGATAGAGTCACTAAAGTTAATGATTTATTATATGAATTTTCTCCTGATGAGATACATGTGTTAATTGGTGCAGATGTCGCTGGGAAATTATTTACCGGACATTTAAAACAATTACAGGGCGGATTGGTTTGCATGGACACTCGTTTAGGTTGGACAATTCTTGGGAAAACTGAAGGTTATGAAAATAAGAATATGAACAATTTAATTTTTTCGCTGCATGTCAAAGAGGCAAAAATTACTGAGTTATGGCAACTTGACACTTTAGGAATTCGAGATCCTGGGGAGAAAAAGAGTAGAGAGGAAATAGAATTAGCCACTAAAGAACATTTTCTCAGTAACATTAGAGTAGATGACGAGGGTAGGTATGAGGTTAATCTTCCATGGATACAGGGCCACCCTCGTTTACCCAGCTACGAAAATATCGCTCAGCGTAGATTACAAACATGCGTCGATTCGTTAAAAAGGGTAGGAAAATTAAGTGATTATAATCAAGTATTCGATGACTGGTTAGACGAGAAAATAATAGAAAAAGTTGATCAGAGAAAAACATTAGGTAGTGAGCATTTCCTTCCTCATAGAGCGGTGTTTAAAGAAAACTCCACTACAAAGGTGCGGCCAGTTTTCGATGGTTCAGCTCGGGAAAAGGATTCGCCGTCTATAAATGACTGTATTGAAAAGGGGCCTAATCTCGTAGAACTGATTCCTTCTATATTAAATAGATTTAGATTAGGAAAAATTGGGGTAATTGCTGACATAAAAAAGGCTTTTTTGCAAATTGGCATTACAGAAAAAGATCGCTCTTTCTTGAAATTCCTGTGGTATGAAGAAGGGGATCCACAAAAAATGATAACGCTTCAACATAGAAGAGTAGTATTTGGCATTTCTTGTAGCCCCTATCTTTTAGGTGCCACGTTAGAATATCATTTAAAAAACGCACTGGAACAATTTAAAAACACTGCGCTTAAATTGTTAGAATCATTTTATGTAGACAACTGTGTTACGAGTGTTAATAGTAAGGAACAACTGAACAGATTTATCGAAGAGTCAAAAACCCTTCTTAGCGATGCAAAATTCGAGCTTCGCGGGTGGGAGCATAGTTTTCGGGAAGTTTTGACAAGGGAAAAAGTCCCTGTTTAGGGTCTAACGTGGGATTTTAGTAGGGACACCTTAACAGTTGATTTAAAGTAAATTTCCGAGGATGAACGCAAAGTAACCAAAAGAAACATTTTATTGGCTGTACACAAAATATTTGACCCTATTCGATACACGTGCCCTGTAACATTAGAACCTAAAACATTATTACAAGAATGTTGGAAAGCTAAGGTGACATGGGATATGGAATTACCTATTTCTATCAAGAGAAAATTTGAAAAATGGAAAAAACAATTAGAAAAATTAGGGACTATTGAAATACCTAGGTGTTTTTCTCGGGATGCAGATAAACTGCATTCCTTCCACGTTTTTTGTGACGCTAGCAAAATAGCGTGTGCTACGTGTATATTTATACGGTTTGAAGGTGAGAATGACAATTTCTGTCAATTGGTTCAAGCAAGAAGCCGAGTTGCTCCTATGAAAACAATTTCCATTCCGAGGTTGGAATTGTTGGCTTGCAATATTGGGGCTAGATTAGCAAATAGTGTCAAAACGGATTTAAAATTAGATGATATTGACATTTTTTATTGGACTGATTCGGCCAATGCACTTTATTGGATAAAAGGAAATGAAAATTGGGCGCCTTTTGTTTATAACCGTGTATCAGAAATCCGGTCTTTAAGTGATTCTTCAAAATGGCATTTTATTCCCGGCCATTTAAATCCTGCGGACCTGCCTTCAAGGGGTTGTACCGCTGAGGTTTTAGCCCGAGACAAATGGTGGGAGGGACCACAGTGGCTAAAGAAACCAATTAACGAGTGGCCACAATCAGAAATATTTCCAGATTTTGAAATTATAGATGCCGAAAGAAGAAAAACAATAATTAGCGCTAACAATATAGATATTCCCAATGAACAAATTTTTACGAAATTTTCATCATATGAAAAATTAGTTAACATAGTTAGTTGGATATAGAGATTTTACCAAAACTGCAAGAAAGCTAAAGAAGATAGAGAATATAGTATTTTAACTGTAAAAGAGAAGAATGAAGCTGAAAATAAATTATTGAAATTAGTTCAAGAACAATCGTTTAGTGGCCCCCTAGATAATCGATTAAAATCGTTCCAGATTATCACGGATTCCGCTGGAGTTCTAAGACTGAAATCGCGTATGTTATTGAGAGAAGATACAGTGAATTTTCGATACCCTGTCATACTTCCCCATGACCATCCCGTAGTTGAAAAAATAATTAGATTTAGACACCTAAAGCTAGGACATGCCGGGGTACAAACTTTGATGTCTAATTTGAGGGAAGATTATTGGATATTAAAATTTCGAAAAACTGTAAGAAAAAATATTAGAAACTGTGTAATATGCAGAAGATACGATTTTAAGCTACAAGAAATATCCACTCCTCCCTTACCTATAGATAGAGTTCGAGAAGCTGCCATTTTTGAAATCGTTGGTCTGGATTATGCCGGCCCGCTTATTCTTAAAGAAAATAGGAAAATATGGCTAGTAATTTACACGTGTGCAATTTTCAGAGCAGTTCATTTTGAGTTAGCCACCTCTTTATCAACCGAAAACTTTCTATTAACTTTGAGAAGATTTATCGCACGTAGAGGCAGGCCTTCTATTATCTACACAGACAATGGGTCAAATTTCGTAGGGGCCGAAAATTTGGTGAAAGAAATAGATTGGAATTCAGTACAAAATAATAGTATATCCAGAAAAATTACTTGGAAATTTATTCCACCTTCAGCTCCATGGTGGGGAGGGTGGTGGGAGCGACTAATTGGAATGACAAAAAGAATACTAAAAAAAGTTTTAGGAAAAAGTTCGCTAAATTATGAAGAGATGCTCACCGTGATGTGTGACATCGAAAGTATAATCAACAGCCGCCCCCTTACATACATTTCCGAAGACAACAACGATCTTGTGCCCCTCACTCCATTCATGTTTCTGCAAGAAGTAAAAGATAGAGGAACACCTGATATGGATATTTTGGATGCCGAATCGTTGAATAAAAGGCATGCCTACCAACAAAAACTAAGAGAAGACCTTCGTAAAAGATTTCGATCTGAATATTTAGGTCAATTGCGTCAACCAAATAAAAATAACAAAAAGGAGAAACCTTTTGCAATAGGCGACGTAGTGATTGTAACTAGTGACAATAACAAAAGAATCGATTGGCCTCTGGCCAAAATAACTGAAATTTTCCCATCTAAGGATGGACAAGTACGACTTGTCAAGGTAAAGATGAAAAGTGGTGAATTCATCAGAACGACAAGTAGACTAATACCTTTAGAGGTATCACAAAATGATGATATCGTGAGAAGTCATCTCAACGACATGAAAAATTCACGTTCTTCGGACGAACAATCCAACGATCCTTCCAGTGGTTCGGTCAGGAGCTGAGATTCAGACTGTTTAGTTCATCGTTCAAGATTTGGACGCATCATCAAACCGATAGATAAGTGGAAAATTTGAGTTCCAGCTGAACCCCTGAAACTCAAAGGTGGGAGGATGTCGGGATTTGGAACTTATTTCATATTCCTTTCATCCACCACCTGTCAGGGAAAAAATTATTGCGCAATGTGAAACAAGAAACTCTTTTTTACTCTCTTACGTAAAGGTGCGGCGCATGCGTCGAACTTTTTTATTAGACTCAGAACATTTTTTGTTTATTAATTTTTCATTATCTTTTTTTTTTGTTTTGTAGTTCAGTTAGAAGTTTTAGAACCAAGATGTAATAGTGACAGTGTCACGGCTGATATTGTAAATATTATTGTTGTGTGTGCCTTTTTTGTGAATCGTGTTCGTCCTTATTAAAATATGAAAATGAAGATAGACTAGTGTTTTTTGAGTGAAAATAGTCTTTAATATTTATGCTGCAGAAGAAGTCCTAGCGCATTTGGACACCCGATACCCTTACTTTCTCGAAGAATTGGAATTTAGGAGGTAAGAATTTTTATGTCTTACCTAATTTTTATGATATGATTTTTTTATAGAATCAACGTATAATGTTGATGATTCTTTTGTGGCAGCTCTTGCTGTGATTATCTAATTTAGGCAGTCGGAGTTGTCACAAGTATTGAAAAGTGACAATGCAAGTGTCCTTACACATAACAGCGCGGCAAAGTGCTTACATATATGAGTACACAGCAAAATGACTCCATATATCAATGTATAGTAAAATGCTTTTCTAAGTTAATCAAAAGTACTCCCCCTTCAGTCAAAAAAAGCAAAAAGAAAGATTTTAGCAAAAATCGCACTATGATTCAATAGATAAACAGCAACGATCTAATTCCTATAAACGCAATAATGACATCGGAAATGAGCGGTGATGATTCGACGAGGAATCCGAAACTAATAACCTATACTTGGCTGCATGTATAAGAGAGTGACAGCATTTGATGCCCAAATATTTTTTTCACAGACGCTTTTGTCCCACCTGCACTATTAAAAATTTGAAACTTTTGCTGCATCATCACTCCACCGCTTATATAGAAAACGATTATTTACATGCGTAATTTTTTTTTCCAACCACCTTCGTCGTTCCAAGCCCAAGCTCGCACTCTGATTGGTTGTTGCTCTCGGCACTGTTTTCATGTAACTTGGCGATAACTATACTTGGCGTTGCGATAGATGCTTCCGTCGAGGAGTTTGATTTCCTTCCGAACCGAGTACAAAGTAACTCTTCTCTTGCAGCATTGGATTGGATGGAACGTGTCCTACTGAAAGCTGTACTCTTTAAAAGTTTTTACACACAACTTTTTACTCGGTTTACTTCGTACTCGGTTTGGAAGGAAATCAAACTCGACGGAAGCGTCTATCGCTACGCCAAGTTACGTGAAAACAGTGCCGAAAGCAACAACCAATCAGAGTGCGAGCTTGGCCTTGGAACGACGAAGGTGGTTGGAAAAAAAATTACGCTACTTACATGTATTATGGAGGATTCTCAGTGGTCAAAATAGAGACATACTTTAAAAGCGATGGAGTGATGATGCAGCAAAAGTTTAAAAATCTTAAGAATATATCGCAATGCTAGGCATTTTATATTATAAAATTTGATGAGGATTTCCTGAAAGAATTAGATTGTACGCGTATGAGAAGTTAATAAGATTGACGAAAATAGCCCATTCAACAAGATGCTTGTGACTCGTTTTTGTCCAGAATCGTTTTAACCAATCATATACTGTGCTCTATGTGTCGTCATATTCGCATCGAGGAATCCTACATGAACAAAATCTGAAATCATTCTGGTGTCTAATCCGGTAACCAAATCTGAATCTAAAGATAATTTTGTTACACATAGCTATGCGCTTTATTAGGGAGTGATGTGTGGAAATAATTTTTTCCTCTGGAACAAAATATATACTAAAGGATTTTCATCTTTTCAACAACTATTTTGTATCGATAACATGTGTTAACATGTGTTAACATGTCGTGTGTTAACATGTCGATTGGAATCGATGTCAATTTCCGCTTTAGTGGATGTCAGAACTTGTCCAGTTAAGATTTAATACTTTGGAAATTTACCGCATCCAGAAAACTTTAAGGTCCAAAATGAAATCTGTAGAAATCGGAAATGAGCATTGAAAAGCTGACAATCCATCAGTACACCGTCTCGCGCATGAGATTTTCTTTCACCATCGTACCCTTTTTAAGACTATTTTTAAGGCTATTTTTCATTTTAATAAAATTTCAAAATGTGTAAATAAAAGTACTAAGCCAAACAAAAAATTTGATATTAAGTGACTGTAAAGTAAAAGAAAAGAAATGGGCACCGTGAGAGAAATTCTCATAGCGAGTTCTCTCGGGTTAAAAATATTGTGAAAAATTACGTTTGTTTTTAAAGCTATCTATTTTCTGACTAATGAGAACAAACTGAAATCGCCTATGGAGCGTTTTCATTGGTCAGAAAATAGATAGCCTTAAAAAAAACAGAGCTTTTTTTCACGATATTTTTAACAGGGTAAAGTACCTTACACAATCAGAGTGCGTCAAGTTGCTTCAATGATTCAATTCATAGCAAAGTAATTCTATATGTTCGTACGTATTAAAATACCCCTTTCAGTCATAAAAACTAAAAAGGAAGATATCAAAATCACATCAAGATTCAACATGCCTCTATAGGAAAGTGGCAACATTTGAAGTTACGACTGTTCTTTGACAGACGCGGTTTTCCAAAGTACAGAAAATTTAAGAATTTCTATTCCAGAACTTGGCGGTAGTTGCCTGAATGAGTTTGTTTTTCGAGTACAAGCAGTTAACTAGCTTAACTTTAATGGTAAGCTTTTCAAATTTTTTCGCCATTTATATTTGTCTAAATGTAAATCTAAAGACAGTGTACATACACATAGCAATGCACTTTAATCACTTTATGAATCAGGCATAACAAGCACCCTGATACACAGACACTTGTGTTTTGATGTATAAGGCCCTTTAAAGATGAACTGTCAGCTTTACGATACCAATTTCTCGTGTCTGTAGGTATCGATGTGGCTCTTTCATTTTTGTGGATACGAGAATTGTTCCAGCTAAGATTTCGTACTTTGGAAAAAATTCGCATCTGCAACGGTGGTTAGGATCCAGAAGAATTATTCGCTGTTTAGCGGAACAAGATTGATCAATCATAAGCCTTCATTTTTGAGAACTTTTCATTGTTTAAAGGACAGTGTCTAGAATACATGGAGCTGCTAACCTATCTGCTAACCAAACAGTGCTAAAAATTTGTATCCTTTAAACGTGCAACGATTATATTGAATTCCAAAGTGCCGATCAAAGCGACATCTGTGGGATTTTCGCATTGCATTGTCTAGACTAGCAATAATTTTTACAATTTTAAAAAAGTCCTGCATATGTTGCTGCTATCTTTAGATTTCATCAGCATCGTTGCACATTTTAAAGTGTTTCTGAGATAGCCGATTTCCATACTATATATATCTTAGATGCTATACTTCCGGTTTGGTAGATAAGAGAACGTGACCGGAATCCAGGTAGAATTTGACTTGCTAGCGAAACCAGATTTACCAATCGGAAGCCTGAATTTTTGCAAAATTTTCACTGTTTTGGGTAAATTTTCTTATTAATCAATTTCATTTCGCAAACAGCGAAAAATATATGTGAATCCGTCACCCTTGTCCAGTCAGGATCTCACACTTTGAAAATATCGTGTGTCTATATAAGAATAACATAAAAGCATGAAAAATGAACTCTTCTAATTGGTTGATTGCTTCAAAATGAATTTGAATGTTAAAGTTTTTATTTTTTAAAAAGGTCTAATCATCAGATTTTAATAAAACTCGAATGGAACCACAATGGCTCCATGCGCTTTCAAACAAATAAAAGAATTATCAAAATCGGTTCATTTTTGTAAAAGTTATGCGTGAACAACAAATACATACAGGTTGAAATCATAACCTCCTCTTTGAAGTCGGTTAAAAATACTGACAGACAGTGTATGTATGTGTGTGTGGGGGGGGGGGATTAATGTATACGGTCGTTTTCCAAGCCTAGCATTGGTTAAATGATAACAGAATGGAAAAAGTGGAACTGTCTAGAATTTCCAAGCCTAGCAATGGTTAAATGATAACAGAATAGAAAAAGTAGAACTGTCTAGAAAGAATGGTGGTGAAAAGGGATTTTTCGTTTGTATTAATAACAAGGATTTTTTCGGAAATCGGAGACCACGTATTTTAAGAAAAAGATTCGAAAAACACTTTTATTATAACGGCATATCTTACTTATATTGGTGTAAAAATGCGTATGTATGACTAGTTACGTACTATGATAACTGGAAATTTGCACTGACAATAGTTATCCGCAGCTTTTTTTTTACTATAATTGTTCAGAAAATCTCGTAAACTCATTCAAACGGCCTTTCATTTCCGAAGGTTCTGTGGTCATGTCATCAAGAAAAGGGAAAGACAGATGTAAACAAAGTACAATGTTTATAACCGCAAAGAGCGAAAGACCAATGAGCAGAAATGGGACAGTGAGCAAATAATATTGAAAAAAAAAGCATCTCCTCATCGCTTAGAAAAACGTAAAGTGTTTTAATTGTAATCCCAAGCAGTATTGCTTTGTCACTACTATTGTATGATTTGTACTGCACGTATGGATCAAGGTCCCCTTATCGTAATAACAAAGCCTCGCATTCAGGAGAAAATCTATTGCTGAAATTGTCCCTATAGTTGCCAACTTATTATATGACTTTGTCTCATAAATAACGCCACCTGGTGCATACTACTGCTAATAATCCATGCACAAATTCATAGGGAAAAATTCAGTTTCTCACATTAGATGGCGCTACCAACGGGAAAATCATGTGGTTTTTGACCAGGTGTACTGCGATCAAAGGAAACTTGGCGAATGACAAGCCTTTTTATTATGATAAGGTAGCCTTGGTATGGATAATATGAAGAATACAATTGTTTTACGTATAAAAAATACGCATTATTAATGGCGCGTATAAATAATGCATGCATACTGTGGTATACATATTTAAATTTCCATATAACTATTACGTATGCGCGCTGCGTGCATTGTAAAGGCACACACACGTTCTAACTAACAAAAACGATGCACGATACGTAACTCGTTAAAACTGCGTTCTTGATTCCTGTTACAAAACAACTTGTGAGAAGGCGAGAATGAAACTATTTTCCATACAAGTTTTCTCTCTCATCCCGCGGGGTTTCCTCCCTGCAAAATACCATCCAATTTATATTCACCATGATGTAAAAGTGCGATGAAATAATCTCATTGCTTTGGTTTTCCTCTTAACAAGTTCGTCGCGAAAGACGAAACGTGAAAACACTCGATTGAACAAGTTGGAAATTGCACGTGAAGCGTAGCAAATGAGGTGCGTTCGTACGATAACGAAGTTTTAAAAATTCCACTCTCATTTATCAATCTCATAAAATTCTAAGTAATTACAATTAAAATGAGCACCAAACAATGTTCTCCCTATACCATTATGGAATGGAATACTTTTGTGTGGCCTTGTAAATCAATAACAAATATTCTTTGCACCACAGATTATGCAAAATGTATATTATAATACATACTTTATAGGTGTATGTAAATTTTATTACGTTCGAATGAGTGTAACACCATTAAAATGCATTTGAAACTTTTTTCCCCATTGACCGTAATGTAACGGAATACTTTTGATTGTCCTTGTAATTGAATTATGCATCCGATTTTGATAAAATTTAAAATAACTCGATAAAATTATGTAATAATTATGTATTTAAAATTTCAAATGATTAAAATGCATTTGAACCTTTTTTCCCGTAATGTAACGGAATCCTTTTGATTGTCCCTGTAATTGATCTATCCATCCGATTTTCTCAAAATTTGAAATGACTCGACAAAATTATGTAACAATTATGTATTTTAAATTTCAAACGATTCGGTTGGGTAGTTTTTGCGTTGTTATATGCGGACAGACGGACGGACAGACGGACGGACTGAACGACAACAATAGGTGCTACGTATTTACATAATTACGAACGCACCTAAAAATAGCCAACCACCCACTGTACGTGCTCCGACTCTGAAACGTTATCATTAATGACTTGGTAGTCATTAGCACAATAGAGGAATTTTTTTTAAAGAGAGAGCGAGAAAGACGTTTAAAACAAAGCAGGTGTGTGGTATCTACATTCCCTGGTATTTTTCGAAGAATTTTAAAGGACAATGTTTAAATTATTAATGTTTTATAGATAAATTTAATGATGAGAGGCCGAAAAAGTAGAGCTATTCGGAAACATCTGTGGTAAAATGGGATTGTTTTCGGTTAATTAACAGTTTAGTTTGCGGTCACAATAAAGGTCGTAAAATTCGCATGAATAGATACAGCTTTAAAAAATGTAAAGCGCATCTTTTTTTTAAATAAATAAAAGGATTCGAAAGGATTTTGTCTGCACTGGATTTGGATTCGTTCAGTTGCATTACACATGTCGATACTTGCGTATTATACAGATGCGCTTTATCCTGTCGATACGTCTGTAACGATGGCCTCGATCCTGATAATTATAATCTTTATCAGCCATGGATCGATGGTTACTGTTGTATGTAATGTATTAAATAATACATGAAGGATCCAGAAACCAAGGGATACAAGTCACGAAACTGAAAAACCTGAACTAAGTGCACAGACGACCTAGTAATATGCTTTTTTTTCTTTCCAGGTAAAGAAATATAACTGATTTTTTAATTATATGCTGGGTTCTAGAGATAAGCCACTTTTTGCCGAATAATAATCAATATTTATTAATTATAAATTTAAAGAAAATTGTATAAAACATCTTTCACATTTATTGAAATAAGAGTATAAAGACCACAATGAAACAAGCGGCAGTTTTCTTTATTAGTTCAGTCCAGATGGACTTTTGGACTTCCATTATCTTTAAACTCAACTGATTTCAAATAGAATTTTTCACTTGTATCCCTTGGCTTTTAGGATAATTACAGTCAATTAACAGGACGTTATTCTGACCTTGGATTCTGAGGTCGTAATCTGTATATATATATTATGCTAACGTATGCGGCACAAAAATCACGATTATTTGTTAATTGTTCAATGGCAGCATATGAATGAAACGCGAATCATCAGTTATTGTGTAAAAATAATTTAGAAGGATTTAGACCAAGGTTAATTTCACTTATTTACATTTATCTCTTTCGCTGCAATTACGAAGTTTTAAAATAGCATTATTTTTTGTTTTCTCTTATTTAAAATAAATAAAAAATACAAGTCATGAATTCAGTTTCAGTTTAAAATTAAAGTTACACATTATAAATGAAATGAGTGAAAAAATTATATTTTAAAGGAAATTAATGAAATACGAAAAAATGCCACGGGAAAATTGTTTGGCGAATTATCACCTGTGCTCTGTCAGTATAAAAATACCAAGTTTTTGAACTTTCAAGTAAAATTTTTTGATTTGGCAGAAAATTGAGCAGATAAATTTAAATTATGAATAAATGCATTATGATGTAATGTTTACTATAAATTTAAATGAGACCAAAGTAGTCCCTAAGGGCGGTTTGTGTACAAGAAATTGCATTTAATGCAAGCATGTTCTATTAGGTTAAAAGAGCAAATAAATCCATTATGCAAAAGTGTTTAAATATAAAGAATCAACGATTATAAATGCACAAGTAATGTATGAAAAGGTAGCAAAGAACTGTTTCGAATCTATTGTAGAGATTCTTCATCACTGCATCAGTTTGCATGTTCTATTAGGGTTTGTCTGTTGTAAATGTGTATATGAAAGTAATATGTATATGCTACATGCCTTGCGCATTGTTACACTGCACAATGATTTATGACTTTATAGTACAATACTAGTCTACGGGGTGCCAGTTAAAAACCATGAATTTAACAATAACATGCCCTAAAATTAGCAAGTAATATCGTTAAGCAGTACTATACTTTTTAATTCATTTATACAACGTTATACTGTTGCAAATTTCTGCAAAATCCCGAAAATAAGGGAAGCACTCCGTAAATTTATGCTAGTTCTACCTTAAATGCTTTCGACCGAGTTTATAGTTTATCATTTTACAGATATTTCCCTTATCTTATATCTAAGGCACTGTATAGATTTCTATACCTTTATTTAAAGGTATTTTTATTTTTTTTAAACATGTAATTCAAAATATATACTTTTCAAATTCTTTTGCAATTTTCTTTGAAATAGTAAAGAAGAAAATTTAGCTTAAAATAGTTTATTTAAAATTTATAATAATATAGAAAAGGGAAAAATCATCTTTTTGGAGTTAGTGAAAATTTTTATCACTTTGATAATCACTTTGCAGTTCTTTCCTTCTTAAGACGCCAGAAGCTTGGTATTGTTAAAAATAAGTTGTGTGGTATTATTTGAAAGAAGTTATAACTATTACAATGCTATTATTATTATTATTATTATTATTTCTTTGATAAATGAGTTGCGTAGAACTTATCGATTTTCTAAAATTCTATTACATAAATATATTATAAAAATTTAAAACATAAAAAAATCGCTTTTAAATTATATATTTTTCTATTTATTTTTCTCTTATTTCTTACAAAAAATTATTTTTAAATAATAAGCACTCAGGAAATACCGAATAGATTTTAAAAATAATGATAACAGCACGCACTTAGATAACGTCCATAACACGTATCTCTTTCAAGGCAGTACGAGTTGTTAGGGCAAGGATAGAGAGACAACCGTCATAAAGGCTTTTTGACTCTGCTGGAAAGAATCTTGAAATTGTTTTTGATCTTTTGAATGGGACAATCCTAAAAATCCCTTGGAATATGAAAAGTGTCACGGGTTCACCAAAGACGGTTCTTAGATGTACATTGCCAAGAGCAAACAAGTACGCATTCGTTAATTACTGTGTTAAAGAGAAATTACATTAATATCATACAATGGACGAGTCATTTTGAATATTTATAGGTTTCCCAATCCTTCCACTCTGATTCGAATCTAATGAACAGTGATGTGTTACGAAGATAAATGATTTAGCGGAAAAAAAAAGGAATTCATTTAACTGAATTCGCCGTTTTTACCTTCGGCAGGGACCGATTTACAAATTTGGGGGCCCTGGGCACAGATGCTTACGGGGGCCCCCTTGCATCGATATTTACAGGGGAATTGACTAAAAAAAATGTTAAAAGATAGTATAAGTAACTATTATTGACATTAAAATATGCATTAAAAAATTAAATTTAATATTCAATAATTTATTTTTAAATAATTATTTCACTTTTATGAAATTTTAATGAGTAGACGTTTTATACTAAACAGTCTGGTGCTAATTATTTATTCGTATGCAAGTCTATGTATCTGGAATGATAAAATATGCAATAACTAATAATAAAGAATTTCCGACATCACACTTATTTAATTTTTTTTAAGTATTTAGCTACAATTATTTAAAAGTATTAAGCCTGCAAGCTATGCTGACCAATACTCAAATTTTCTGAGGAAAACAGGAAAAAGTTTAAACAAGAATTAAGAACATAATATATTTTTAAAGTTATAAAGGGAAAAGAAAATATTCACTTTAACAAAATAATGTTTCAGACAAACAATGTTATAAAAAATACAATATGAACATAATAGAATGTAGAATGAAATGTAAAATTTCATTGGATATTACAACTACATCAGATTTTAGACAATAATTGTGAAAGATTCGGTAGCATTTGCGGGCCCCTTAAAATCAGGGGCCCTGGGCCTATGCCCCAAATGCCCTGCCATAAATCTGGCACTGACCTTCAGCTTTTTAACTTCTTCGAACGTCTGTGAGACGCAAATACCGAAGAAGACTTCAAAGGGAAGGAAAAAGAAAAAAAAGGAATAATTTCTGATACAGAATTAATCTGGAGCTGCTTCAGTCTTCAATCATGATTCATACAATTCAGTATTGTGCCGACTTAGAAACGGTTTTTTGTTTTAATGATAATTCGAATAATTTTGATGAATTCCCTCGATCATTTATTCCAACGGAAACTATGTTTGACTATGGAAATCTATGACTGAGGTTTAAACTTTATGGAGTATGCTAATAAGTAACGATAGTAACCAACTGCAACTTGCAAGAAAAGAAAAAAAATGCAAAACTTTAAATATTTATATAGAATTATGATGTTGTTCTATGTGTAGATTTACGAAAAATGAAATAATATGAGGGAACTACTTGGTTATACCGTCGACCAAAAATCTATCGCCAGACTTACAAGGAAGGTCTCCATACGGGCATACCCCAGGCGGTTTATCGCCGGTTGGCGATGAAATGTAATTTCAAAAAATACTTTATATCAAATACACCTCAAAAAAAAAAAAAAAAGTTTCATGTTGAACTAGTTTTGATAAATTTAATTTAAATAACTTTAGTTTTGCAAGTTTTAGTTTGTTTTAAGTATAATTTTGTTATATCGATATTTATGTGTATTTATATTCAAATTTAATCATCAAAATTTGAGATTTAAAACGAAATTCATAATCTAAATTAACTAAATTTGTTCCAAGCTCACAAAGTCCAATGAGAATTGTCAATTAAATGTTGTTGCCATGGAAACATCTGTCTTTTATTTTGAAATACGCTTAAATGTATGAAGATAATTTTTCTCAATATGATTTTTTTTCATCTATGAAAACATTTTTTCCAGTGATTAATTAAATAACTACTCCAACAAGTAATATATACACTGCAAATTCCCAGCACACATTGAGAACACATGTGGAGCACTTTGATTGAAAAAAAGTGTTCCAGTCACCTTAATGTGTACTGAAATGTGTTCCGGATGTGTTCCACTATAAAGAAAGTGTGCCGACAGTGTCCTGAAAGTGTTCCGAAAGTGATCTGCTTAGAATATTTGTTAAATCTAAACTTGGGAACACATTTAAGAGCAGATTGGGAACACATATGGGGACACTTGTGAAATCATGGCTTTCTGTGTTACAATGATGACGACCATAAGGAGTGTTGATCGCAATCAATGTGGATCTCAAGATCAATTTGGTAAGTTAATTTTTTTTTTAATTTACTTATTTTTTGCATGCATGCATATAGTGATTATTACTTTTGAGGCTTTCATAAATTCATAAAAACCTCGAGAACAAGAATAATAGGTGCACTGTGTGTGCGTGGGGGGGGGTGTAACATTAACATGGAAAGGAATTTTGTGGTTAATTAATTCAATTTCATATTCAATTCCACTTTCAAATACTGATCGTAATGACGTACAGTGGTGTCAGGAATTGGGGAACTTAGGAGGAAAGAGTTGTCATGTAATTCCCCCTCCCCCTTTCACAGGGCCGTACAGAGAGACCACGTGTCCTGGTAGCAATCCAAATGCAAGCCCTCTTTCCTCTCACATCATAAATATAAATTTGCTAAGTCGAAATTTAATAAGTAAAATTACCGTCTTAGACAGGTTGTTTCTGTCTTAGGAGGTATAAATGCATAATATCCTTTTTGGTTTTCCGTATGAATAAGAATTCTGTTTTAGACAGGTAAATTTAAAAAACAGTAACTTCTGACTTTTTAATTTTATTATTTGTTAGATATTTAAACTAAAAAATAATTAACTTAAAAAAGTACGATTACACTGTTTTGCTACTTTATTTTTAAACAAGGACCGAAGCCAGGTGCTCTAGTAGAGATGGTAACAGGTGATCAGGGGCGTGCGAAGAGGAAAATACGCCCAGGGAAAAGGCTGAATTTGACGCCCCCCCTCCGGAACTTTTTCTTGTAACAGGCAAAAAATAACGTTGTGAGCATAAATTTTTGCGCCCCGTATATTTACGCGCCCGGGGCAACGGCCCCTTCTCCCCCCCCCCTTTCGCACGGCGCTGCAGGTAATTTGTACCATCTGTCAGAGTTGATTTCAGGAAAACGTCCGAGGGGGGGGGGGCGATCCTCCCCCCCAGAACAATGAGATGTCTCCCCGGAAGATTTGTGATTTTGTGTTTTCAAAGGCAAAAAATGCACGCCCACCCCCGTAACTCTACAATGTCCCCCTCCTCCCGAGCAACAGAAATCCTTCTTGGTAAAAGTGTCTAAATTTAACATTGTCGTCTACCCCCCCCCCCCGCCCCATTTTCTACGGACTGCTCCCCAACTCCTTCAGGTTTGGATTTTTTAGTGAATAATTGAAAAATGAATATAAGTGAGATGAAAAGATAAGTGTTATATATTTTGAGCTTCTCCCCCCTCTAGACTACATGTCCAACTTGCTAAAGTTCTTGGCACAGAGCATATAACTGTGTGGCTCTTGACATCAGGAGATTTTTCAAGTTAGTTGGAACATTTTATTACAATGAAACGTGTCTTTCCCTCAAATGCAAATGTTCCCTTAACTTAAGAGCCCATGTATACTTATAATTGGAATAAATATTGATAGCCCTTTGCTGTTTTTTCATTACATATTTTGCAATTAAAAAAATCCTTAAAGTTTTTTTTGTGTGTGTGTGAGTGGGGGGGGGGAGATGGGAGGGGGATGCGGAATTTTCTTTTTCATTTTGTTTCAAATGACAGCAGAAGCATAGCCTCACCCCTTGAGCAGATGATGGATGCAACCGTCCTTCTCCTCTCCTTAGTTACTAATGATAAACTCAGTACTTACATTATTATTAATATTATTATTATTTTAAAATATTGAATCTAAATTGTATTACTGTATTGTCCTAATTCTTATTTGGCCTAAAATGCGGTCGGTATCTTGACACAGTACATTCTAAATTAAATAATTAAGAAATATGAATAATAATAAATTATAAAACTTCTAACTTGCAAAGAATGATAATTTTTTCCGAAGTACTGTAGTGGAAAGTTTTTATCAAGTTGGTGTGGCAACATCGACGCGACGCGCGGGAAATGGAAGCTGAGCTGTTTGTTTATGTTTACATTCCGACTCGGCGTCTCTGTGCAATTCGCAATTTTTATATATTTATATTAATATAAAGGTTACTCGACTTGTTTCTTTGAAAACAAGATTTTCTGTGGTACGTATTCTATTGCATCTATTGCATTTTGTTTGTCGAATTAATCAATATTCAGCCTAATTTATTTTACATAGGCACGTGATCTA
Source organism: Maratus speculifer (assembly GCA_964019185.1). NCBI lineage: Eukaryota > Metazoa > Arthropoda > Arachnida > Araneae > Salticidae > Maratus > Maratus speculifer. The sequence goes on from CAXHSM010000001.1 coordinate 3,484,449, forward strand.
CATTTTATTGTGACATCTGAGTTTTGACAATAAAGGCAGGTATTCAGATATCCCATAAGGAACACACTGTTTTAAGATTCTTTAAATCCGAGTGAAATCTAAAATTCGATATTCAGATGGCATCCATATTGCATAAAAAAAAAAAAAAAAAAAAAAAAAAAAAAAAAAAAAAAAACGTTCGGTGTAAAAAACGTTATGTTTGCATATCTATATCTGTATTGTATGTTAATCTGTAATCTCCCGTTTTTATATTAATCAAAATGATTTTAGTAACAGTATTACAGTAAACTCTCTCAAATATATAGGTACATCTTCAAACCAGCAGTTATGTATAGTGTAAATGTTTTGTTTGCATTTTTTTTTAAGAGTAGGGTCACCCGGGGTAAAATGGATATAAAAATCAGCTTTTTTATTTTTAATGTTTCATTGTAGAAATGTTGTGAAATAAATTCATGTTTTTGTTCAATATTTTTGACATTGTGTATCTTAGGTCTAAATTAAACATAATTTGTGGTTCCCTTTTTTTTAAATTTTTGTGTAAAACACTATACCTATTTTACCCCGGTGTATACTCATTTTACCCCATGGTTCGGGGTAAAATGGGTATATGCTGGTTAAATTTGAATAAAAAAAATAAATATACTTAAATACACGATAATTAATGTGTAAACCATTTAAGAGTTTTGTACTTTCATCTTCTGAATCATGTGTAAACTTGGAAGGTGAAGGGAAGGGGCTTCAAAAACTCCCCACTTCAATTAGCTTATATTTTTTTCTTGATGTATAAAAACACTGTTATGAAACTAATGTAAATAAGATGAGAGTACTGACAAATCCTATCCTCCACCACATCAGTTTACACACATGCTGTGAATCGTGTTTCTCTTTAAAGGTATTTTTTTTTATTATTATTTAATGCAATTCAAAAGCAGATAGATATCAGTATGAATATCTGTAGGGAAAAATGAGAAATTAAATTACACTGGAAAATCAATGTTTAATCAAAAGCAATTCATGCAGATAGGTATAACATAATAAAAATTTACATGCAAAGTGTATACTGGCAAGGACTATTGCAGCTTGGTTGAGATAGCTTTCTGACAATTTGGATGCGTTCACATCAGCAACATCGTCTTTCTCTGGAAAGAAATAAAATAATCCAGCAGATGACTTTGTTGCAAACTTCACAGTATTTTCACCTTCATCAGGGATATCAATAATGAGACCTGTGAATTCTTGAACAGACTTCTTTACATTAAATTTTACAGGGACTCAATCGCCAATCATTGGATTCATTGCAGTGAAAACCTTTGGCTTAACTTCTATTTTATGGGTTGCTTCGATTCTTTTAACTGTTTGTACTTTTTTTTTGTGTGTGTTCCTAGTGCAAAGACTTGTAGCCACCTGCTCTGTAGTTAAAACTTCTCCTATCTTTGCTTGTACTCTCTTGCGTTTTTCTCTGAGTTTTTTTATAGCCTCGCCAGTACTAGAAAATGTGTTTTAATTTAATTTCACGATATTTTTCTTACCTTGTGTTCCTGTACATTTAATCAATTTGCATGTATTTTAATGTCACCCGAAATAGCCTAATTTATAATATAAATGATAAATTAATGATATAAGTAATAGCCTAATTTCATATAACAAAGCATAATATCAATTTAAAACATAGGATCAATAACAATTTGCCTTCAAAGGTCTTTCAACTTTGATCAATCTTCATACATTCATATCTTGACCTATACCCATTTTACCCCATATGACAAAAAACGCTATAAAATTTTTGTGAGTAAATAAATTTACTTAATTTTACAGTTTTCAGTTAGAAGAATCCTTCTTCTGTAAATATCAAACAGTTTATTCCTAAAATTCTTCCAGTATATTTTTCTGGAAAGAAGTTTTTCAACCACTAAAAACACTTTGTTCTATCTTCTGTAAAACAAAATGGTTAAGCCAAGCCTATTATATGTGTCGCCAGTTTGTTTTTATAAGGTTTAAGTATTGCCAGATATGTAAGCACATTGTTCATAATTTAAATTTTTTTTACAAATTTGTCTGGTAAAATAATAAAATAAATAAAATATACCCATTTTACCCCGGGTGACCCTATAATTTGAATGTAATTAAATATTAAAAAATATAATGATTGCTTAAAATGAGTAAAATATTAATTTAAGACCTAATTGATAATTAAATTAAATAATAAAAAATTAGCTCTAAAATGAAGCCCTATCAAGCTGTTTCATACTTTGAAATTTTTGGGTTATTGTCAACTAGTGTGTTTTCTTTTCCTGTCATTTTTTTATTTGAAATATTTGGAATTATCCATATTAGGGGGGTGTGCATATATAACTATTATCATTTTAGGGGGAAGGGGGGGGGGTCTGGCACTGGCAGACGATATCTCTAGGGGGAGACAGAGTTTGTTTATTGTTATCAATATCATTTTTGATCCAACCAAAATTTTCTCTTTTTTATTTGTAACATACATGGTCTTTGGTTCAAAATAGTATGTTTTTTTTGCCTATTTTTATGAAAAAGCAAAACCGTTATTGAAATTACGAAATTATTATAAAGTTGAATAATTCTAAACATGGAATTCCCCAATGTTTTACATTCCTATTCTTTGTATGTGTATGCATTCATAATTGCTGTTCGACAATGCAAAATTAGTATATTTGAGATGAAACTTATGTTTACTAATAGGTAAAAGAGAAAGAATGTTGTTCGCTTGTTTTGTTGATAAAAATTTCTATCTACACCCCCTCCTGTCCCTCCCCATTCATGAGCGGTAAGTGAAAGAAGACACTATTACTGTTAAATAGATTATGTTACAAAAAGCTATTATAAAATTCCTTTAAAAAGTAACTATTTATTTTAAGTGTTATTTCATACATAAGCTGATTTATATCTTATATATAAAGTTGTATTTTATTAACTTCCCTTCTTTTGAATCAATAAAACATTAAAAAAAAATATTTTATATGTCACTCTAAACAAATTTAGTAAATTTTAAAAGTGAAAAAAGAAAATTTAGACATTGATAACGATATTACTATGGGGAGTGGGGTCGAAAGATGATAACATTTGATATCGGGAGGGTGGAGGGAGTCCAGATTTTCCAAAAAGTTGATAATATGTATGAACAAACCCTAAGAAGAATTATGAAATCAGAAAAAAAAATTAAATTATTACATATCAAAACTGAAACTAATACAAACAAATAAGAAAAAGCATGCGTCAAGCATATATTATGAAACACTTCCTGAAATGTTGAACAAAGCATCGTTTTTTAGATAAATAAGGTGTTAATGTCCATAGCCAAATATGGGTTTTGATACTTTTGAACAGACCTGTATTTGATCTGCCGGTTGATATATATATATATATATATATATATATATATATATATATATATATATATATATATATATATATATATATATATATATATATACTGTATACTGCGGAAGTTTAGTTTAGCAAGAAAACGCCTAACAAGTTGAAATTTCTCGGTATTTATGTATTAACGCCACCACAGTTACAGGTTTGGCGATTTTTAATCTACACTTAAATTTTTTTGACAAATCATAAAATAAAACACTTTATATAAAATTAAAGCACTTTCAAAATTCAAAACACTATATTTAAAAACAAAGTAACATATCAGATTTCGGTGGAAAATGGGCCGATATAGAGTCACTCCTGCTGCGGTAGCGTTAATAAGTAAGTACCAATTTCTCTACTACCAGCTCTAGTACCAGCTATTTATACTAATGTATGGAAAAATATTTCAATACTTTTGTTAAGCCATGTATAGTGTTCATTCTAGGCTATTTTTGAAAGGGTGCAACACCCTGCCCTTTTTCAAATTTGCAAAATGCACCGCTGGTTTTACCCAGAGATTTTTAATAAATATTTTATTCTGTATTATTTTTAAATTTGTGTGCCCAAAAATGTTACAATTTTTTTCATTTCTTTAGGAAAAAGAACATCAAACTATTCAATAATGGTTTAATTTAATTGTATTTTTAATTTTTATGTCATAAAATCAATCAAAATTAATATTACTTGACTTATCTTCAGTGTTCTCACTGTCGCTCGCCATTGTGCCAAATTGCTACTAAATTCTTCATTTGGCAAGCAAACAAGCGATTTGATTCGTCAAATTGCAAGTGCTCAACTTTTGCCTTTTCTTTTCTTTTTTTTTTTTTCTTTGTGTGTGTGTTTTTGCCTTGTGTTTTGAAGAGTATAATTTTGAAACTGCATTTGAAGTATGGACTTCTTAGAAAAGCCGAATTCTAGAAAAATAAAAGTTCATTTGAATATGACATTTTGATTTTTCAGATTCATTGTGTATGATATCATAAAATTCTGAATTAACTTAGGAATTTTTATTTCATAACATTTTAATGAGTTAAATCAGTTTTAGATTTTATTTTTCTTGATTACGCAAGATATTTAGAACAGAAATGTATAATATAGACGCACGCGGTGCGCAGAAAACTTTATGAAGTTTGCAGAAAATTTTAAGAAAGAAACAATTTTTATTTATTTACTTACTTATTTTTTTTAGTACCAAAAAATAAAATTATTCCCTCAATTTTATCAACAAATTATTTACTGTTAACGCGAATGTCTTCAAAAAAAGCATGAAATTTAATAAAGAATCGCGTAAAAACATGCATTTCACCAAAGAATTGCGTAAAAAAAACCTCCATTTCAACAAAGAATCGTGTAAAAAAAATCCAACATTTTGACAAAATACCGCATGAAAAACGTGAATTTTGTCCAAAGGCTGAGTAAAAAATGTGAATTTTGTCCAATGACCGCGTTAAAAACATAAATTCCATGCATGAATCGCATAGAAAAATACAAATTTTGTGCATGAATCGCATTAAAAAATACAAATTTTGTGCATGAATCGCTTAAATGATAGCATGAATCGTGTTAAAAAGGCAATAATTACGTTCAGAAATTGTATGAAAAGTGCAAATTACATCTATGAATCATGTAGTAAAACGCGAATTATTTTCAGAAATCATTCAAAAAACGCGAATTTTGTTGGCAGAAAGCTGAAATGCAAATTACGTCTATAAATCGCATAAAAATAGCAAATTGTGTTCATAAATCGCATAATAAATGTGAATTGCATTCATGAATCGCATAAAAAACACGAATTACGTTCATGAATTGCTCAAAAAACGCAAATTACGTCCATGAATCGCGTAAAAACATGAATTATGTCCATGAATCATCATTTCATCAAAAAATCAAGAAAAAATCCAAAAATTTCATCAAAAAATTGAAAAAAAGCAAAAAAAAGTAAATTTTGTTAAAAGATCGTGAAAAAAAAGGCAAATATTGTTGAAAGATTGCAAAAAAGCAGACAATTTTAGAAAATCACGAAAAACAGCTGATTTTGTTAAAAAGTCACAAAAACCAGATTTTGCCAAAAAAAAAAATCTGAAAAAAACGTTAAATTTCATGAAAAGATCACAAAAAATGGGAAATTTCGTTAAAATATCACAAAAAAGGCAAATTTCGCCAATTTTGTTGCGTTTAAACACAAAAAAAACGCAAATTTTGAAAAAAAAAAAAAAAAAGAGCACATAGTTTGTAACTGGTTTGGGGGCCCCAAAGCACTGAAACTTAAGGGGCGTCAAATTTATACTACAAACATCATTTTTAGGCTGTCGCAAGAAAAAGTTACGAGAGGGGAAGGGGCCTCAAATTCTAATTATTCCCCAAGTGCAATTTTCTTTTCGCACGCCCCTGATTGTGAAGCAAGAAAATTCGCTTTAAGAGCAATAAAGGCACAATTTTGAAGCAGGAAAATCAGCTTTTATAACAGAAAAATTCCCTTCTCACATTAATTTTTTTTTGTGCCCCTTTGACGAAATTTACATTTCTTTCCGGTCTTTTGCGAAATCTGTCTTTTTTTTTGGGGGGGGGGATATTTTGATAAATTTTGCATTTTTTCGTGAATGTTTGGCAAAAGTTGTCGTTTTTTGCAAATCTTTTGACAATTTTCCATTTTATTGCGATTTTTGGACGAAATTTACCAGTTTTTTGCAAATCTTCAGATGAAATCTGTCATTTTTATCATGATGTCTGATGAGAGTTGCCATTTTTCATGATTTTTGGCAAAATTTGCCGTTTTTTGCAAATCGTTTGACAAATTTTCATTTTATTGCGATTTTTGGACGAAATTTATCGTTTATTCACTATTTTTTGAGGAAATCTGCCTTTTTTTGGAGATTTTGTGATGAAATTAAGCATTTTTTCGCGAATCTTGTTGGAAATTAGATATTATTTTGTGATTTTTTAATGAAATTTGTCGGTTTTTCACGATTTTTTTACGAAATTACTCGTTTTGTAGGACACTTAAGAGCTGTTTTTTTGCCTAATTTATGCACAATACTGCATATTTTGTCAAAAGATTGCAAAAGAAAAAGTAGAATTTTGCCAAAAAGCGAGCAAAGAAGACATATTTTGTAAACAGATTGCAGAAAATATGCAGATTTTGTAGAATGATTGGAGAAAAGTCACAATTTTGCTTAAATACTGGGAAAAAATATGGGAATTTTGTTGAAACATCATGAACAAAATGCGAATTTTGTCCAAAGATTACGAATATTGTGCAAATTTTGTCCAAAGATCACGGATAGTAAGCGAATTTTGTCAAAAAATCACGGAAAATATGTGAATTTTGTTGAAAGATAGCAGAAAAATGCAGATTTTCTCAAAAAGGGATGTGAAAAAAACACGAATTTTGTGAAAGGATCATGGATAAATGCAAATTTCATTGAAAAGATTGTCGAAAAAAGTGCAATTATCGCCAGATGGTCACAAAAAATGCAAATTTTGTTAAAACGCTGCAAAAAAAAATGCAAATTTTGTTAGTGGTCCATGAGGCCATGAAAGTTCAACTTTTTCTTTGCTGAGCCTGTAGCATGTCTGCAGCAAAGAAAAAAAAGGTGAATTTCACCAAAAGATCTCAGAAAAATGCAAATTTTATGAAAGAATTGCAGGAAAATGCAATTTTCATCAAAGAAATGCTAATAAAATGCAAATTTTATCACAGAGTTGTGAAAAGACGCAAATTTTATCAAAGGATCATGAAAAATTGTGAATTTCATCAATGGATTTTGAATTAAAAAAAATGCATATTTTTTCAAATAATTATGGAAAAAATGTCAATTTTTAACTAAAGATTGAGGAAATGCTAATTTCGTCAAATGTTTGTGAAAAGCAAGAATTTTTGCCTTTGCAGAAAACATGCAAAATCAAAGACGATTGCAAAAATTCATGATCTTTTGGCGCCTGATCAGCAAATTTCATGATTTTTACACACTTAAGGACAAAATTTGCGATTTTTTTTCCGTGCTCAATCAACACAATTCACTTTTTTTTTTCCCCGGGCAATAAGTCAAGAAAACATTTGATTTTTCTGCAGCTGGTGAATTTGAAATTTTTTTCATGCATCATCAACAAAACTCACAATTTTTTCTTGCCCAGTCAATGAAATGTGTAGCTTTTCTCGCTTCAACAAAATTTGCAACTTTTTAGAAGTCGATCAGTAAAAATTCATGATTTTACAGTGGCCAATCGACAAAATTTGCCCTCTTTCTGTTTTTAATTGACGAAATACATGTTTTTCTGTGCCCAATCAACAAAATTTGTGATTTTTAACGAACTCTGACAAAATATATATTTTTTTACACAACAAAATGAAATTTGTGACTTTTTTTCCTTGATAAACTGACAGAACTCATGATTGTTTTGTTGCCGATCAATGATATTTTAAAATTTTTTCGAGCTTTATGAATAAATTTGCAATTTTTCCATGTGTTATCAACAAAATTTGAGATTTTTTTTTTTTTTTTTTTTTTTTTTTTTTTTTTTTGTTGTTGTTCTTGATTACAAAATTTGTTATTTTTTTCATGTAAGATCAATGAAATTTGCTTTTTTTTTTTTTTTGTGATAAACCAAGAAAACATGTGATTCCACAAGCAATAAATTTTATTTGCATTTTTTTCATTTATCATCAACAAAACTGATGATTTTTTCTTGCCCGATCAGTAGAATATGCAATTTTTTGCGTATAACCGACAAATTCATGTCTAATCGACAAATGAACAATTTCACTATTTTCCACACTTAATCAATGAAGTTCACAATTTTTCTGTGCTCAATCAGTGACATTTGCAATTCTTAAGTGATTGACAAAATTTCATATTTCCCCACGATACATTGACAAAATTTATGATTTTTTTCTACAATCTATGCATAAAAATTGCAATTTTTTCCAATTGTAAATTGACGAAATTCACAGGCCGCAGGTTTTGGTTTTGCATCCCTAATATTAGATATATTTTACATCTAATGTGGTGCAATAATGAAGTTTAGTTAAATTGTGGCTTAATTATTGACTTTTGAATTTTTAGTACCATATATTTTTCACTGAGTAAATGTTTTTCAACCTATTTTCCTACTCAAATTTGCTAATTTCTGTCACTCTTAAGCCTTGTCATACCTTTTTTTTAAACTCTCTGTATCTGTCAGATTTTTGTAAAAGAAAAATTGTATGTATCCTTTCTGATTTTTTTTTAATGATTTTAGGATTTTCTCTTACCTATGGTAGATATATGTGGTGCCTACCACAGACCGAAGAAAAACTGGTGAAAAAACACAGCATCATTTACGATTAAGGTATAGCTAATTTATTGTTTATTAATTTAAGTTTATGCATACATAAACTTGTGCTTAAATGTATTTTAAGAAAATGCTGCACATTTACTGTCTCTGTTATGAAAATCCTGCTCATAGGCATGTATTTAAAAGTGTATGTGGCTCCAATTACTTTTTTTTTTACGGGGAACAAATGGCAGCAATTCCCCGATGGTAAAATTTCCTGCGGAAAATTTCAAGCTATGTTACCAACTAATAAATTGCAATACAGTCAAGTCTCTCTATATCAAAACTCCATACATCGAATTTCTCTATATAATGAATTTTTAGTAGGAACAGTCCCCTTTTTGCATGATTACATTAAAAACAGTCTCTATATAGCGAAATATCTATTTCCATATAACAATTTTTTTTATAAATTGGTCTTAATTTATTCAGTTTTAAAAAAGCTTCAAAATTATATGGAATCCATTTTCCATCACTTATTTTTGATTTATCATTCAGTGCTGTTTTTTTTTTTTTTTTAATATTACTTCTCTCCTTGTTCTTTAAATCCAACGAGTTAATCCCACCTCCCACACACCTTTCAACATCCTTCTCAAAACAGAATCAATTGGATTGTTACACACAGGGTTCTCGCTGTCGCTCGCCATTGCGCCAAATTGCGACTAAATTCTTCATTTGGTGAGTAAACAAGCGATTAGATTCGCCAAATTGCTAGTGTTCAATTTTTGCTTTTTCTTACTTTTCTTTTTTGTTTTCATACATATGCATATATACATATTTTTAATAGATTTGTAGCAGATAGTTGAAACTAGATTAATAACAGTCGGTGTCGCAGTTATAAAAATTTAGGTTATTTTAGAACATACGGACATAAGGGGGGGGTGTTCATTAAAAGGTTAAAGAAAATTTTTTAGTGCTACACAGCGAATCTATTTTGCTAATACTTTTTTCATTTGGCGAATGTTTTTTATTTTTAATTAGCCAAATTACTAACGTCGGTCAAATGTCAGCGAGAACACTGGTTACACATATAAAAGAGGAATCAATGAGAGGCCTTCAAATGGAGGAAAATGTGAACTACAATTTTTCATTCCTTGTTAAAATTTGAGCATTTTTTTTAAAGAGTGTTACAATTTTAAAATCAAAACAACAAAAAATTACAGATTTCTTCCTCTGAAATTAATGTAAGTCTTTCTCATTTGATTTTCATTAAGCTTTCAAATAAATGTCTATTCTTTTTTTTTTTTTTCTTTCTTTCTTTCTTTTTTTTTTCTTTTTTTTTTTTTTTTGAAACTGCTTAAATAATTAAGAAATGTTAGATTTACTTTTAAACATTTCAAATTCTTAATTAAATAGATCAAAAATAATTTTTGTTCAAAATTTACACATTAAATATGATTTTTAACATCATTCTCTATACTAGGGATGCACCAAATATTCGGTATCTATTCGGTATTCGGCCATGTTACCGAATATTCGGTTAGGCCGAATATCAAACTATTCGGTTAAGCCAAATATGAAACTATTCAGCCTGCCGAATATTCGGTTTGGCCGAATATCAAAGTATTCGGCCAAATCCAATACTTAATAAAGCCTTTTAAAGAACATTTTTTAAAACTTTTCACAATTTCTACTTTTAACTGTCAATTTATAAATATATTTGAAATAATATGAAAGAAAATTATATTTAAATAAAATAGAATGTTTTTACATTATTTATTTGCTGTTTGTAAAATGTAACTTAAGAAAATTAACCATGAGAAGGATTAAAATGGTGATTTATTAGGATTCTCCTTAAGAATAAATGATGCAAGTGCAGATGCAAGTTCCTAGATTTTATTTAGTAAAAAGTCTGTTTCTTGCTTTTCCCAAATAAAAGTCTTTAAACAAGAAAGAAAAACTTTTGAGATTAGTAATAGCTATCAAGGCAGACAATTTGTGTTCATGAAACCATAATCATAATCAACTTATTGAGTCATAAGTACATTGTATTTCATCTCACTCTAGGTCAAACTTGTGTTTTCGTTTGTTGCATTAACAATAAATAAGATACCATAACTGTATTTTCAACTCGCATGCTTTGATTTCTGTAAAATATGATATGATATGTTAAGAAGGATGGAAAATGCCGCCATTTATAAGATAAGAACTATGATCTAGACATTCCTTTTTTCAGAATTAAATTGAAAGTACTTATACTACTGAAAAAAATCTGTCTAGAGTTATTTAAAAAGAACAATTATGAGACGCTACAGTTTTTCTTCAACCATTTTTTGATTATTTCTCTTTGATTTTAAAATGTTTGTTTCAATTTGTTGAAGAAATCATGAAATTTAAAATTTTATTAATTAAAAAAGTCTCATAATTGTGCTTCTTAAATAAATAAAGGCAGAATTTTTTCAATACTAAATGCTCTTATAAAAAGCTCTTGTTTATCAAAATATAAGTTTCTCTTATTAAATATTATGTAAAATTGTTTTAAAAAGTAACATTTTAATATCTTTAAACTTTGAAATATAAAAAGTATTTGGAAAGCCGAATATTCGGTATTCGGCTGAATAGTTACTATTCGGATGGCCGAATATTCGGTATTCAGCTTAACAATTACTATTCGCCTTGCCGAATATTCGGTATTTGGTTCAGCTGTCGGCCGAATATTCGGCATTCGGCCAAAATCACTATTCGGTGCATTCTTACTCTATACATCAAATTTCTCTATATGACCAATTTTTTACAGGAACGATGGTTTTCATTATATAGAGACTCGACTGTTATTATATTTATGTATATCTCCACTCTGAAAAAACAGTTCAAAATAAACATTTATTGCAATAATCTGTTCAATCACAATCAAAAAAGGCTTTTTATATGTTAGTATCTTTATAGTACCTTTTATTATTATTATGTTTTCAAAGATTTTTACACATATAACTTGGTCTTAGATTGATTTATGCTCTTAAATTGAGAGCAAGAATACAAAACAGAGAGTTTGAGATTAAAAAATCTAGAAAGTGTGAATTTTACATTTTTCTGTTGAATTTAATGGTCCATAATTGTTTTGAACTTGGAACAAAAGCAAAAATGCAATTAAAAAAGGAAAAACTTAAACCATCTGTGCTGCATGAAATGACCACTCTTTTAGCCTAAGATGTCTCAAAATGTAATTGCTGCTCTTTTTCAAAACAAATGACCAGTTTTCATTTAACTAATGCATACAAAAGGTGTCTCACAATTTTAAATGCAATATTCACCCTTTAACTGAATCACTTTCTAGAGCAGAATTTTATTCAACAAAATTATGGATTCTAAGTAAGCCAAAAATTTTTTATATTAACTTTGATTTTGATTTATAAAAATGGCTAATTGGCTTAACCAGTGATTCATATAAGAGTCAATATTATATTAATGAATGTTGCATTATAATATATACTACCAGAGTGAGTCATAATTATCGAAACAATATGCTATCTTGTTAAATATTGTCCCTTTGTACAATGCTTCCAATTGCAAAGTTTCATTTAAAAAAATGTGAAAATTTTCATAAGATAAGTTGCATTACCATGGAGGGTCTTTTTAACAAAATACAAAGATTAAATTTTTATATGCACCCCCCCCCTCCCCCAGGATAAAAATTCCAATTAGGAAAACTTCCCTTATTCAGGCCCGAATTATATACAAAAAATTGCATCTGCATATCTGCAAAACTCATAAGTGTTATACCCATTTAAATAATTCATCAGGTTTTAAGGGACACAAATTGAAATAGTACTCACAATTCAAGAAACAATGTTACTTTAACAGTTCTAGGAATTTTTCAAAGGCAACACTATTCCATATGAAGGGTACATTTATTTTCAAACATGGAACACACTTCTAAAAAAAGGGCACACTTGTACCTTGTTCCACCAAAATATTTTGAACTGCTTTGTTTAGAATCCCCTAAAATTTGTGATATTTTCCCAGAATCAATTAAATTGCCACAAAGTACATGGGAAAAGTTAAAAAGGGTCATTGGATGCACCGGAAATGTTTAAAAGAACCATCAGACCCATAAAAGAAATTAAAAGGGCCACCAGGTGTTGCGCCTTGATAAAACTACTTCAAATAATAATGTGATCTGCTGTGAGATTATCAGAGCTCAATACTGTTGGACACAGGATGTTGTTAGACATGGTTAAGTTTTGGAATAATATTACAGTTTATATTTTTCAAACACTTACATTTTTTAGCGATCCACATTAAATATTGTATTTGGACTTATCTTTTTTTGGTTATATCACTGCAGATGATGATTAATATATCTTACACCTCTTTCTAAAATGCTTTAGTGTTGACTCTATGAAAAAAGGGCTGCCGGGCAGGAATTTTACAAAAAGGGGACATTATTCTGTAAAAAGGATACACTTGTACCTTACCCAAAATATTTTGAACTGGTTTGTTTAGAATACTCTAGAATTTGCAATATTTCCCCATGATCAATTCAATTGCCACAGAGCATATTGGAAGTTTTAAAAAAGACCACCAGGTGCATCAAAAGGATTTAAAAGAGCCACTAGGCACATAAAAGAAATACAAAAGTCTGTCAGGTGTTACACCCTGCTAAAGTAGTTTAAAGTCGACACTATGCTTATTATATTTAAATAAAATTCAAAATTGTCATTAGCTAATTTTTTTTTTTTTTTCAATATACATTATGTATCTGATTTTTTTTTTTTTTTTTTCTTTAGAAGGATGACAAATTTCAGACAAAAACTGAAGGATGTGCCAGCCTCTCGATCAACAAGTGCAATAGTATGCATTAAAGACATGCTAATCTTCTATGCCACTGTCCTGTATTTGTTAGCAATTGTTAAGTGAAACTTCAGCAAGTGTAATGGAGTTATGAATTGTACTGTTATAGATGAATTACAATTTGAAACTAAATTATCCTGTGCAATATATGTGCAAGCAATTGGAGCATTAGGAGTCTTTGTATTGGACCAGCACAGTTATAAACTTTGAAAAAAGTCATAATTGTTTAAGCCCTTTTAAAATGTAATTGAGAGATTTTAAAGATAATAAAAGTTTTGAACAAATTTGAATAATGGGCTAAAGTTTAAATTTCCATTGTTGTTATTTTTATACATAAGTAATAATCATGTGTGCAAGATCTTCGGTCTCAGCTGACTGATTTCAGTCTTGAAGAGATTTTTGACTAATAGTAAATTTTGCTTTATCTGCAAAAATAACAATAATTTTACTCTAAATACCTTTTAACCTGTTTCTTTTATTATAAGAAATAATTTTAAACCTAGAAATCATCTTGGCCATTTACATCAAGCGATTTCTAATACTCAGAAAGGTTTTTACTCTTGGCTTGGATGGGCTTTTTGCATCCATGGTAATAAAAAAAATATTCAATATTTTTATTAAATTTCTGTGAAAACTTTTTTCTGTGATGTTATTTTATTTTTTATGCTACATATCTTTATTTTTTTACTTAATTTTTTACATTTTAATCATGAAGTATGATCACTAGGGAGATTTATGATTCCATCTGGGGTTTTGGAAAATCATAGTTAAAAAAAAAATATAATGGATCTAACAAAAAGATTTGTATAACTGTAACATAAATGAATTCCTTCAGATTTCAATTGTGGTGCTTGTTGGTAAATAGCAGATCTTGTATGATTAAGTAAATGCTTATAATTCGACTTATGAATGAATATTCATATGTATTAGGCAAAAAAAAAAAAAAAAAAAAAAATCTAATGGACCAAAAATTAAACAAAGCATCATGGTGAATTAAATGAAAGCATATCAGAAGAATAAGAATAATTTTTGTTGCTTGTTACTATCAGCATTAAGAATAAATTTATTTTGTTTTGATTTTGGGTTTACATTTGTTTACCACAAATTAAACAGCTATTCAAATTTTACAATTTTTTAAATACAGTAAACTCAAAGGCAACTTGAATTCAGTTAACTAAATGATCTGCTTATATTCAATTCTCCAAGTCCTGAAGCTTTTTTAAGCTAATGACTGTGAACATTTTTACTGTTTTTGTGGTGGTGGTGGGGGGGGGGGAGGGGGGCATAATTTTTTCCCTCTTTGATCTATGAGTTTACTGTGTATCATGCATTTTTCAATAATTTTTTTATTATTCTAATATTTGTAATCTAAGTTTTCTCTTTTAAAAGAATAAATCTTGATCTTGATATACAAGCTTGCATTATTCAGCTATGTGTTAGCGACATATATCCACCATGTTTTAAAGTTGTCACCAGCTAAGCTAGAAGTTGCAACAAGATATGCAAATCTTTTGGGTGTACATTTGTTCCTTAAAAAATATGTTATATAGTTGGCCTTGTTAAATCCGCATTATTTGCAATTATCTATCATCTGCACTTTATTTTCAGATTTAAACAAATGAAAATTGCTCTATGAAGTTTGTAAGAAAAAAATAACAAATTATCGAATCCATATTTAGTAAATTTTCAAAGAAATGTTTAGTTATTTAAGAATTCTAATGCAGTTCATCTATTTAAAAGAACAGATTTTATATTGAAGCTCATGATCGCAAACCAATAAATAGATTGTACTAAATGGCATAGCAGATTAAACAATCAATAAAAACATTTTTTTACTATATTTTTTACATTATTAATTTTCTATAAATTATTAATTTCGACAATATTGTTAATTTTAATGTTTCATTTGTATGCTATATTTTCCTGCGGTATTTTTAACTTATATTAATTATTATATTGTGTATAAATTTGCTGTAAATTGTTAAATTGTTTTCACATTGCAGTTTAAATTTTTATAATAATAATCAGATTCAAACAAAAAAATTGTAAACAAAACTATGATCTAAAATCCACCAATTTTTCAGCCTCAATGTTGGCCGATTTGACAGAGACAATACAATATATACTTATACTTTTTAACTGCATACTGACATCAGGCTTTTCCTGTTTAATCTCAAATTAGTTGTCTGAGCATTTAAAATATTTTATTATATTGGAGAATAACAGGAATGCATACAACATTTTGTCCTTTTAAAAGAGGTGCCCACATCAATAAACAAATTGTCTGAAATGGTTAATGTGTAAATATTTTTGGTCATAAAAAAACTTCATTGAAAATATATGTGCACCTGCAGACAGTGGCGTAGCTAAGGGGGGGCAAGGGGGGCGTCTGCCCCGGGCGCCGAGGCCTAGGGGCGCCAAATTGAGACAAATTGTTATATATCTATATTGGGGTGGGGGCGCAAAATTTCTTGCTGGCCCCGGGCGCCATAGCATAGGCCAAAATATAGCTACGCCACTGCCTGCAGAAACTATGTGTAAAAGAAAATTTTTTTAAATATATTCTGAGAAATGTGCTTGAATGTGTACTAGAAAAAGATCAGTTTTCCACAAGCATTCTAAAAAGTGTTCCATAAGCATTATAAAAACTGTTCCATATGTGTTCTAAAAAGTGTTCCAGAAAATGCGCTGAAAAGTGTTCCAAAAAAGGTGACAAAACGTATTCCAAAAAGTGTTCTCAAATGTGTTCTAGAAAGTGCGCTGGAAAGAAATAAGCGTTCCATATGTGTTCTAAAAATGTGTTCCAAAAAGTGCGCTGAAAAGTGTTCTAAAAAAGGAGACAAATACGTGTTCCGAAAAGCATTCTCAAATGTGTTCCTTAAGTGTTCTGAGAAGTATTCTAAAAACTGTTCCAAAAAGTGCGCTAAAAAGTGTTCTAAAAAAGGAGACAAAATAAGTGTTCTAAAAAGTGTTCTGAAAAGTGTTTTAAGATTTGCAGTGTATATATGTAATACAATATGCATATATATGTATATAATATATTAAAGTCCCTCATTGTTTATGTTTAAATTCATTAAATACCATTTACACGAATTCTAAATAGCCAACAGTTTTAATTGCATTAAAATCGTTTGCTTTTGGCGAGGAAAAGGGCTGCTCGCCAAATCGATTGACTCTTTCGTCTTTTCACGCCAAATATTCGAAAATATTTTATTTTTTTACATATTTTCTAATGTGATTCCGCCGCTAATTTTGACTGATCCTTTATTACATACGTAAGTACTTTAATTAATATTATTTTCATAAAATTCCGAGTATGCCCAGTATGGAGACCTTCCTTGTTAGTTAAATGTTAGACGATCGCGAATGTCACATTCAATGACATTAAATACAATACACGTATTTAAAACATCATTAAGTGATTTTTATTTAGACTTTTTATTTGTATTTTTATTAATAATTTGCATTTTCGTTTTATAAAATAAAAATTGTACAATTTGGCTAATAGTTTGGCGATTTCTAATTTTTGGCGAAATGGATTGACGGGACAACCAAGTTGTACTGATATGAGTGTGAATTTTTTTCTTACTTGAGATGAGGTCGGGAACTGTGTTCACTACCGAAAGACGATGGGACATCGGCAAACCTTATGCCACGCCTGCTGCGAATGAATCCCCCACCTTTTTTTCTTCTTTACATCTCCCTGCATACAGTTTTATGTGTCGTGTACATGGTCTGTTTGAATATTCAAGATTAAACTTACGTTGTTATTATACAAAAGAGTCAGCATTTAAACTCAAATTACCACCAGTAATTACGCTGGCAATTACACATGGGCGTCATTTTATAGCAATTTTAAATATGAGTGTTGCTTCTGATACGGCGAAAGGAAACATTAGCACGCCTGTCTAAAATATGAGGAGCTCTTTTAGAGACATTTCCTCTATTTATAAAAAGAAACAGAGCCTTTATTTTTCTCTTAACAAAAATGGAGATTATTCTGTAACTACCAGAAAAAATAGGCTCTTAAAAAAAAAAATAATAAAAAAAAAAAATAAATTTAACTTTTTCAAAAAAAATGTATAACCGACTCCAAAAAAAGCGCTAAAAAGAATTAAATAATTCTATAAAATTCTCTAATGACAAATCGTTATCCAATAACCACACATTGACTATCATGTACCGGTATAAAACGGTTAAATTTAATATATAGAATTTAATATCCACCAAACATAGGTTTTCCAGAGAATATTTTTTACAAGAGATTAATTTACATATTTTTGATTTAATTTTTGAATATATACATATAAAAAGTAAGGAATTACTTTTTGAAGTTGGTGCCAAACAATCATATTCGATAATGATTTCCCCATTTTATTTATGGTACTAGACATAATATATCTACAATTCTTACTATACTTAAGATAGTTTGGCACCAACTTCAAAAAGTAATTCCTTACTTTTTATATGTATATATTCAAAAATTAAATCAAAAATATGTAAATTAATCTCTTGTAAAAAATATTCTCTGGAAAACCTATGTTTGGTGGATATTAAATTCTATATATTAAATTTAACCGTTTTATACCGGTACATGATAGTCAATGTGTGGTTATTGGATAACGATTTGTCATTAGAGAATTTTATAGAATTATTTAATTCTTTTTAGCGCTTTTTTTGGAGTCGGTTATACATTTTTTTTGAAAAAGTTAAATTTATTTCCTACTTTTTAGTTATTTATACCGTAATACATAATTATGTGTACTGACATGATGGCTCTGTACAACGCATTACTACGCAATTTGCTGAGTTCTGATGTATTCGCTTTACTTGTCACTGTTTGATTGTCAACTTTTCAAAAGACACTTACAATATCGGTTAGTATCGTTGTGAATCTTTAGGTTTTCTGGATGTGGTAACTTCTTCAGATCTGGCACGACGAAAAGCTACCGCATTCATGAAATCTTAAAGTCAACATCGAATCGTACGGACATCGGAAGTGGTTATCGAAAGGTGACAATGCCTCAAGTAAAGTGTCCTTACACATAAGCGCTTCCATATATGAGTAAATAGCAAAATGACTCCATGTATCAATGAATAGTAAAATGCTTTTCTAGTGGCGTAATTTTTTTCCGAGCACCTTCGTCGTTCGAAGCCCAAGCTCGCACTCTGATTGGTTGTTGCTCTCGGCATTGTTTTCACGTAACTTGGCGATAACCATACTTGGCGAAAAATACTTCGCTCGTAGGTGAACGAGTAAACCTAAAACCTAACCTATTCATGCTTATTCTTCCTTCATTCTTATCTTCGTGGTCTTGTGCTCTTTTAAAGAGCACTAAAACTTTTAAAGAGTACAGCTTTCAGTAAGACACGTTCCATCCAATCCAATGCTGCAAGAGAAAAATTACTTTGTACTCGGTTCGGAAAGAAATCAAACTCGATAGAAGCATCTATCGCTACGCCAAGTATGATAATCGCCAAATTACATGAAAACAGTGCCGAAAGCAACAACCAATCAGAGTGCGAGCTTGGGCTTGGAACGACGAAGGTGCTCGGAAAAAAAATTTCGCTTTCTAGTGTAAACAAAAGTACTCCCCCTTCAGTCAGAAAAAGCAAAAAGAAAGATTTTAACAAAAATCGCTCTATGATTCAATAGATAAACAACAACAATCTAATTCCTATAAATGCAGTAAAGGCATCGGAAATGATTCGACGAGGAATCCGAAAATCATAACCTGTACTTGGCTGCATCTATAAGAGAGTGACAGCATTCGATGCCCAAATACTTTTTTCACGGACGCTTTTGTCCCAACTAAAAATCTGAAACTCACTCCACCGCTTTTATGGAAAATAATTACTTCAGCCTATTATAGAGCATTCTCATGGGTCAAAAGAGAGATATTCTATAAAAGCGGGGGAGTGACGATGCAGCAAAAGGGTAAAATTTTTTACAGTGTATGTATGAGATATTCCGCAAAAGGGGATGGAGTGACGATGCAGCAAATTTTTAACAATGTATCGCAATGCAAGGCATTTTCTATTATAAAATTTGATGATGATTTCCTGGTAGAATTCGATTGTACGCCGAATGATCCTTTATTTCTACACAGACATAAATACATAATCCATATTATTTTACAAATTCGTGGACATACAAGGACAAGATAGCACAAGGAAATATTACGACACAAGAAAAGTACAACCGGGAGCTACACATAAAGAGTGTGTGCAACGGAGCCAGTGGGATTCGAACCCACAGTCTCCTACGCTCTCAAGAGATTAGCAGCGTGGTGTCTTAACCACTCGGCCACAAGGGCCCCTTGATGACTCATTTTTGTCCAGAATCTTTTCAATCAAGCGTATACTGTGCTCCATGTGTCGTCATATTCACATCGAGGAATCCTACATGAACAAAATCTGAAATCATTCTGGTGTCTAATCCGTTAACCAAATCTGAATCTAAAGATAATTTTGCTACACATATCTATACGCTTTATTTTGCATTGATATGTAGAGATAATTTTTTCCTCCGGAGCAAAATATATACTAAAGGATTTTCATCTTTTCAACAACTTAAGGATGTCGATTGGAATCGATGTCTATTTCCGCTTTAGTGGATGCGAGAACTTGTCCATTTAAGCTTTAACATTTCGGAAATTTAACGCATCCAGCAAACTTTAAGGCCGCACACTAGGCACAGAAAAAGACCCGGATGATAATGTGAAGTCTATGGGGGCGTTCTTTTCAAATATCTCGCTCAAATTTTAAAAATTTTACGTGTTTTTTTTTTTTTTTTTTTTTTTTTTTTTTTGCATAGAATAGCTGAGGATATTCCACAACCGACCTAGTTTTTACTTTTTCAATTTTGGTTTCAGATTTTTTTTAATTATTTTAAATTTCAAAACCGGTTTAAACGGTTCTGAAATTGAAACTATCATTATATAAAACATACATAAGTAAAATCGAAGAAGTAAAAACTAGTAGATCATCTTCGGCTATCCTAAGCAAAAAAATCATGTAAATATATTAAAATTTGAGCGAGATATTTGAAAAGAACACACCCATAGTCATTACACTAACATCCGGGTCTTTTTCTGAGACTAGTGTAGTGCCTTAAGGTCCACATTGAAATCTACAGACTTCGTAAATGGGCAATGAAAAGCTGACAATCCATCAGTACACGTTAAAATTATTGTGAAAAATTACCTTTGTTTTTAAGGACTATCTATTTTCTGACTAATGAGAGCGATCTAAAAACGTCTATGGAGCGTTTTCATTGGTCAGAAAATAGATAGTCTTTAAAAACAAAGGTACTTTTTCAAGATATTTTAAACAGGGTACACTGTTAAAAATGTGATCCTTTTGCTGCATCGCCCCTCCACCGCTAATATAGAAAACGATTACTTCAGCCTATTATGGAGCATTCTCATGGATCAAAAGTGAGATATTCTATAAAATCGGGGTAGTGACGATGCAGCAAAAGGGTCAGATTTTTTACAGTTTAAAGTACGCGTACACAATCAGAGCGCGTCAAGTTGCTTCTATGATTCAATGCATAGCAAAGTAATTCTAAATGTTCGTATGTATTAAAGTACCCTTTTCAGACATAAAAACTAAAAAGGAAGATATCAAAATCGCACCATGATTCAACATGTGTCTATATGAAAGTAGCAATATTTGAAGTTAAGAATGTTCTTTGATAAACGCGGTTTTCCAAAGTACAGAAAATTTAAGAATTTTTATTCCAGAACTTGGCGGTAGTCGCCTGAACGAGTTTGTTTTATGGGTGAAAGAAGTTAACTAGCTTAACTTTACTGGTAAGCTTATCAAAATTTTTCGCCATTTATATTTGTCCAAATGTAAATCTAGCACATAGCAATATACTTTAATCACTTTGTGAATCCGGCATAATAAGCACCCTGATACACAGGCACTCTTGCTTTATCGTGTTAGGCTCTTTAGAGATGAATTTTCAGCTTTTCGATATCGAATTCTCATGTCTGGGTCGATGTGGATCTTTCACTTTGGTGGATACGAGAATTGTTCCAACTAAGATTTCGTACTTTGAAAAAAAAACTATCATCTCTGCAACAGTGGTTAGGATCCAGAAGGATTATTCGCTGTTAAGCAAAACAAGATTGACCAATCATAAGCCTTTATTTTTAAAAACTTCTCATTGTTCGAAGGAGAGAGTCTGGAATACATGGAGTGAAAATCTGCTATCGACACTGTAAAAAATTTTACCCTTTTGCTGCATCGTTACTCCATCACTTTTTTAGAATTTCTTTGTTTTGACCAATGAGAATGCTCCATAATAGAGCAAAGTAATCGTTTCCTATAAAAGCGATGGAGTGACGATGCAGCAAAAGGGTTCAATTTTTCACAATGCAAGCAGTGCTAAAAATTTGTATCCTTTAAATGTGAAACGATGCTACTGAATTCCAAAGTGTCGATCACAGCGACATCTGCGGCATTTTCGTGATACATTATCTAGACTAGCAATAATTCTTGCATTTTTAGAAAATGTCCTGCAGATGTCGCTTCTATCTTTAATTTTCATTAGCATTGTTGCACATTTAAAGAATAGAACATTTTAGCGCTTTTTTTTAAGTGTTACAGAGGGCGTGTTCAGCACAACTTACCGGTTACTTATCGACCATTCTCCGATTGTAGACAAGTGAGAAATGAAAATCAAAGCGAAGTGTGACGTTAGATACAATTCAACAGAATAGTTTTCATTGATGCCACAATTTGCTTTCGTACTGCCCTACAATCGGTAGGTAACATTGGTTACTTTTGTAAGTTGCTCTGAACACGCCCTGAGATAGCCGATTTCCACACTATATCCCCTAGATGCTATATTTCCGGTTTCTTGCATAAGAGAACTTGTCCGGAATCCAGGTAGAATTTGCGCTGTTAGCGAAACCAGATTATCGAATCGGAAGCCTGAATTTTAGCAAATTTTCCAGTGTTTTAAATAAATTTTCTTATTAATAAATCTCGTTTCGCAAAAAAAATTTATGTGAATCCTGGCCCTCATCCAGTTAGGATTTTGCACTTTGAACACTGTTAAAAATTTGAAACTTTTACTTTATCGTCTATCCATCGCTCTTATAGAAAATGATTACTTCATTGTACTATGGTGAATTCTCATTTGTCAAAATAGAGATATTCCATAAAAGCGGTGGAGTGACGATGCAGCAAAAACTTCAAACTTTCAACAGTGAAAAGATCGTGTGTCTATGTAAGTGTAACATAAACGCATGCAAAAGGAACACTTCTAATTGGTCGATTGCTTCAAAATGAATTTGAAATTTAAAGTTTTTATTTTTAAAAAAATTCTAATTATCAGATTTTTATGAAATTCGAATGGGACCACATGGGCCTCATACACTTTCAAACAAAAAAAGAATTATCAAAATCGGTTCATATTTGCAAAAGTTATGCGTGAACAACAAATACATACAGGTCGAAATCATAACCTCCTCTTTGAAGTCGGTTAAAAAAAGAGAAATTTTATTCAGTTATCAAAACAGTGTTGCCAGATGTAGTATTTTCAATACTACGGTAGTATTTTTTCGGCCGAAATTAGAAGTGTAGCATTTCATTTAATTTTTTTTTTTTTTTTTGAAAAAAACATAAAAAAATGACAAATTTGTAGAAATGAACGAATTTTATATAATGCCAAATTTATTATTGAACAATCTTCCATCTTCATAACCTACTGAGCATAATTTTTAAATCTTTAGCAACCCATGGAATAAATACCATGTTTACCAGGTAGTTTTTTTTATTTTCAAGTACTTCTATCTTAAATTGTTTTGAGTTAAATATATGTTATATTTAAAATGACATTTAATTAAAAAAAAATTTCATCAATATCAAAGCTTTGTTTTTAACTTATACATGTAAACAAATCCTATCAACTACTTTTTAGTTTATTACGAATAACGTATTTTTTAAAAACTATGATTTTAATCACATTAATTAACTATGGTGGGGGGCGCTAAAGTCTGCAGCGTAGTATTTTGTAGTATTTTTTGGAGGTAGTTGTAGTATTTTTTCGTTTTAAAAATCTGGCAACACTGTATCCAAAGAGAGAAAATTTGATAAAATTATTTCTCTTTCGCGTGTACCAAAACCAAAATCCATAAATAAATAAATAAATGAAAATAAAGTCAGTATTGCAAGCAAAATTTAATCGAGCGAAGAATTCTGTGTCATGGCATGAATTCTACTCAGAGTATCGACTACGGAGAAAAAAACCTAATACGCTTTGGCAGTACTGGGTTATCCCCGTCGATCCATTTCGCCAAATTGTAGAAATCGCCAAACTCATAGCCAGATTATATACATATTGACATAATTTATTTTTTAAATAACGAAAAAAGAAATAATTAGTTGAATATTTATAAAAATACAAAGTCGAAATAAAAATCCCGTAATGGAGTTTTAAACACGTGTATCGTATTTAATGTCATTGGATGCGACATTCATGATCATTCATTATTGGCATTTAATCATATAAGTTGGCGATGTTTTTTTTTTGATCAACGGGATAACCAAGTAGTAGCTAATAAAACTTTATATGGTTAAAAGACTACTAATTAAGTCTGATAAGTTCTTTGCTGCCATAAATAGCATAAAAGAGGGGAAAATCTTCTCTCCTCCTATAACCTTTACAGCTTCGTTACCCCAATTTGTATTTAGAGAGGAAATTTTCTTAATGAACACCGCAAAAATGTATTTAATCTATTCCGGTATTTGCTTTTAACGAAAAAGATGAACACAATCTTTCAAATTGACAAAAGAGGAAACGTGTTTGGAGATTGCAACAACCACATTGAAATAAATACCGAGAAAAACTAGTTGGATGTGTCAATCCCGAAACTTTCTTCTATCTCATAAGTACATTTTAATATTTAAAAAAAAAAAAAAAAAAAAAAAAAAAAAAAAGCGTGGTGACCCCAAAGTTACCCACTATCGAATTTCCTCGAACTTTTGACCTAGCCTAATGAGATTCTGGTATCCGGAAAGCCTAAAACGCAAAATTCAATTAATATTCTGAGAAAATGAGCTTAGTAGTGCCTCATGTTGGGTAGTTTATATTAAAACCTAATAAGCATCTATCTAATCAAGACCTAACAGAATCTGAAATTTGATGGAATTTCGTCCATTAGTTCTTGAGGTATAGTTAAAACAAAAAAATTGCAAAACGTAGCACAGCAACACCATATCTTGGACAATTTATGCCAAAACGTAAAAAAGCACCTAATTATGTTGTGGTGTAAAAGAATCTGACGTTTGATGAAATTCTCTGCATTAGTTCTTGAGATATAGCTAGTTTAAAAAAAAACCGTGTAAAATATAGCATAGCAGCACCATCAGTTGACGGATTTATAACAAAACGTAATCATCGTGTAATTATATTATATGTCATTTTGTAACAAAATCTGAAGTTTGATGAAATTCTGTGCGTTGGTTGTTGAGATATAGCTATAGGAAAAATCGTGCAAAATGCAGTATAGCTGCACCACCTGTTGCAAGGTTAATACCAAAATGTAAACAGCGTCTAATTATGTTATATATTCTAGTGTAAAAGAAACTAAAATTTGATGAAGTTCTCTGCATTAGTTCTTGAGATATAGCTATCGCAAAAATCGTGCAAAATGTAGCATAGCAGCGCCACCTATAGGGCAGTTCACACCAAAACCTTATCAGCGGCTATGTATCTCAAGGTATCGCGGAATCTGAAGTTTGGTGAAATTCTGTGCATTAGTTCTTGAGATATAGCTATCATGAAAATCATGAAAAACGTCGCATAGCAGCGCCACCTGCTGGCCAATTTACACCAAAACGTAATCAGCGTCAATGTATATCATGGGGTCACATAATACGAAGTTTGGTGAAATTCTGTGCATTAGTTCTTGAGGTATAGCAATCTTGAAAATCATGAAAAACGTAGTATAGCAGCGCCACCTGCAGGCCAATTTTCACCAAAAACCAATAGGCACTAATTCATATCAAGGTCTAACTGAATATAAAATTTTATTAAATTTCGAGCATTAGTTCTTGAGATAGAGCGCCCACAAATTTTTTGTCACATACAGACAGACAGACTCACAGACAGACACACAGACTCACAGACAGACGGACAGACTCACAGACAGACATTTTCTAAAAATAGTCAAAACGTGTTCAGGACCTTCTGAAACGTGTAAATCCGTCGAAAACCGGAAGTCGAAAATTTTCATGAATCCAATACTTTCTTCTTGTAAAGATAGAAGAAAGTAAAAAAGGAACGGGATATGGCATTTTTCCCATTCTCTCCATACTATTTGTTATAAAAACTGCTTATGAAATTATTTTCTACTGCAGCTATTTTATTTTAAGAATTCACCGGACGAAAGATTGGATGACCATTTCAAGCATCCCGTACAGTAAATGATTCGTAATCGAATCAGGAGGTATACATTTTTTGGTACTACTCTGTTATCCCGTCGATCGATTTCGCCAAATCGCCAAACTTATAAACAAATTATACATATTGACGTAATTTTTATTTTAAAAAATAAAAAAAAACAAATAATTAGTAGAATATCAATAAAAATACAAATAAAAAGTCGAAACAAAAATCACTTAATGACTTTTTAAACACGTGTATTGTATTTAATGTCGTTGAATGTGAATTCACGATCATCCATTATTGGCATTTAATCTTATAATTTGGCCATATTATTTTGGTCGACGGGATAACAGAGTAGTACCCATTTTTTTTTCAGCAAGTTAAGAGAATTTCAATATAAGCTCTTTCAAAAGAGCAAATGAACTCGAAAAGACAAATGGCTCCAGAAAGTTGCAAAAAATTTAAGAAAAAAAGTAGAGGAAAGCGAGATGAAATTCTCGAATATGATTTTTTTCATTTCTCCGCTTTTTAGCTCCTAGACTATCATAGCCTGAGAGCTTATGTGCCCGTCCGTTCTGTATGTACGTTCGTGCGTAACGCGATAACTCATGATAAAAATATCCTATCTTCTTGAAATTTTGTATGTAGGTATATCCTGACAAGGCGCTTCCCTGATTAGTCTTTGAAGTTCATTCGATATGTATAAAAGGGGGAACGGGTGGCTCATGCCCCTCCTCTTAGTTGATATAAATGGGATTTTCATGCAGAATTAAGTTTTCGTTCAAAATTTAGATTAGGATCATTCTGATGAGGCGATTCCGTGACTGTTATTAGGTGTTCATTGAATAAGTATAACTAGGGGGAACGGGGGTTATAATACCCCCCCCCTTAATTTATATAAATGGGTTTTTCAAGCAGAATTTTCAGATTTCGTTCAAATCTCTGAATAGTTTTGGAAGTTTAATGGTTAAGTATAAAAGAGGGGAATAACTTTTTTTAAATTATATAAATGCTAAATGGGTTTTTATTAAGAATTATCTCATTTGCTCTGAATTTTGGATATAGATTTGTGGGATATACTCCCGCATGTGGGCTACACTCTCTCTCTGCTGCACCTGCATTGGAATGTATTTCCCTCCACCACTCTCCGAACTCTGCTTCGAGATTAAAAGTAGAAACGGGAAACATCGAAGCTGTGTGGTCAGGATTGAGAGGAAGAAAATGTAAATAGAACGTTTTTCGACAATAGCTAACGACGGTGATAAAAAGCTAAAGAGATGATTCCAACGAATTAAAAACGACGATTTAACACGATTCTTTTAAGAACTAAAATATTTACGACGTATTAAGACTTTTTAAAGATTGTTTTGACGAATGAATCTATGTTTTATTTTTTGTTTGTGTGTTTTTGTCCTGTTCGTCTGATAATAAATGTATGTGACTGTCAGAGAATAATTTTTATTTACATTAAGGACACGTCCATCCTATAGATTTTTTATATGATAAAGCATGTCTTTGATAGTATAGGAGATTCAATGATTAAGTATTAAAAAAGAGGAAAGGGGAGAGCTGTTTCCCCTTCTTAATTTTTTTTTCGAACGGAATTAACCCTTGAAAATATAAGGCTTTAATGTACAATTAGTATTTGTAGCCTGTGAGCTCAATGCCATCAGTTTAACTGGGCAGTATTCTTTTTATTAATTTTTCGGAACATGTTTGTTCAATTTCAAAAATCCGAGAAACATCAAAAAGGAAACGAGAGAAAGAGGACATGCAGCATATTTAATTCTTAACAGTTTATTAAAAAGACAGAATAAACAATTGATAAACAAAATAAAAAGAATATTGCCCAGTTAAACTGATGGCATTGAGCTCACAGGCTACGCATAGTAATTGTACATTACAGCCTTATATTTTCAAGGGTAAATTCCGTTCGAAAAAAAAATATTATGGAGGGGGGATCAGCTCTCCCCTTTCCCCTTTTTATACTTAATCATTGAAACCTCTAAACTGATCAGGGACATGCTTTATAATATAAAAAATCCATATCCAAAATTTAGAGCAAATCGGAAAATTCTTAATAAAAACCCTTTATATAATTTAAGAAGAGTTATCCTTCTCTTTTATATACTTAACCATTAAGCTTCCAAAACTATTCAGAGATTTGAACGAAATCTGACAATTCTGCGTGAAAAACCCATTTATATAAATTAAGGGGAGGAATATGAGCCCCCCGTTCCCCCTTTTATACACATCGAATAAACTCCAAAAACTAATCAGAGAAGCGCCTTATCAGGATATACCTATATACAAAATTTCAAGTGGATGGGATATTTTTATCATGAGTTATCGCGTTACGTACGAACGTACATACAGAACGGGCGGGCACATAAGCTCTCAGGCCATCATAGCCTGTGAGCTAAAAATGAACAAAATCAAAAGGAATCAGCGAAGAAAAATCTCTACCATCTGTTCTAACGACGCATAACTGGAACCGTCTATCAGCCCCACTAAATCATTATTCATAAATTCATGATTTTGCTCGGTTTCATTTAAAAAAAATAATAATAATACGACTTAATGAAGAAAAAAGAAAATTTGCTCTCTCCCTCTAATAATTCATATTGTCGGTTAGAAAATTTTTGCGCATAAGCGATTTTTCAAGATATCGATAGACCGAAAAAAAAGGATGAACCTTTCCCTCACTGTGATTAATAATCGATTTTTAGGGCATGACGGAGAAAGGAAATTCACGTGTGTAACGTAGATTATGAAATGGTTTCCTACTCATTCTGAAACACATCTTGAGTTGCTCCGATAATGTTCTACTTCTTTTTGTTATTTTACATATGGCAGAGAAAAATTGGAATTCATCTACAGAAAATTTGTCTGTGGGATTTTGAACAAAGTTATTTTATAGTTGATACAAAATGCTTACAAATATTTATATGTATATTTATATAGTATTTTTTATAATTTAAATGTTTTGTTTGCATATAAAATGTGCTTTGATTCGTATAGTCTAAGAGCCCGTGACTGGCAGACCTTCGTTATTTTATAAAAGCTGAAACTTTCTCAGCGCAATCCTCCAACAGAGATAGGAACGATGGGTAATTATGAAATTTGGATCATGGTGGCTTTGGCAGTGACCAGGGAGCAAAGGTGTAAAAAATAGCAACTTACTTTCGTCATTTTATAAAGCGTAATTTTTTGATATTTCCTTTGGAATGATGTTAGAAATCACATCCTCCATTGGCAGACACTTCCTGTGGTTCCAACCCCCGGCCGACAACCATTAAACTTCAATAATAGGAAATTCTACTTTCGTCATTTTATAAAAGCTGAATTTTATGTATGTTACTTGGCTAGCTACCAGAAGATATTTCCTCAGTTGGCAGACAGTTTTGGGGGTTCCAACCCCCGGCCGACAGACATATACAGCGGCTTCTCGATACACTAGAGTCTGTGCCAAACAGACATTTTCCCCGTTTTCCCTTGAGTCGGAAACTGGCGACAGTTATTTGAGGTTGTTGCATGTAATTCTACGGTTGTTGACATTTTGAAAAAAGAACACAATGAAAGAAAAAAAATGTAATTTAACAAATTAGAACGACTATTTGGAAAATGATATTTTCAAAGACTAAAATTTTAAAGACTTAAAAAAGAATTCTATACTTAATAATAATAATAAACATCGTTTTTAGGATGACCATAACGAGTCATATATTACGTACGCCATGCATTAAACATTAATATTCCTAGACCATAAAAAAACGCATTGTTATGTAACTTTAACTATTTAAAATGTGCATTTTTATTTGATGGAGTTAATCAGGCTGACGACCTGTTATTACGTATGACATGGATTAAACATTAATATTCCTGGACCCATCTTATAAGAATTTTAAATGAAATTTCAGTTTTACAATTTTTTTGAACTGCAAATTTTTAAACTTCTAAACATTGCACATTTTAAAATTTTATACCGTTGCATAGAGAAAAAAAATGCACTTTTGAATGAAATTCGTTTGAAATTTTTATGACAATTTGTTTTCAAATTATTATTATTATTTAAAGTTTTTATTACTTTTTTGTCATTGTGGCAACAGAAGTAAAACATTTTTGGACATTATACATGGACCAATCAGAAAATGAATAAAATGCGGAATTCAACCAATAAAAACATTCAGATATACTTCGGATTTCCCAATTCTCTACCGAGGATAACAACTATTTTCCGAATTACTAAAAATTAGTTATTTATGAGTATTAATGAACGTTAGCTTCGAATTCTCTCCAAGCTAGGAAACACTTATCGCCAAATATTTAAAAATTTCGCCAAATTTGAAGACAAAAATTAAGAAATCATAAATATTGCCGATTTGGCTGTAGATTACTAATTTGGCACAATTCTCATTCAAATTCATTATTTACGAAATTT
This sequence comes from Maratus speculifer, assembly GCA_964019185.1. Classification (NCBI taxonomy): domain Eukaryota; kingdom Metazoa; phylum Arthropoda; class Arachnida; order Araneae; family Salticidae; genus Maratus; species Maratus speculifer. The sequence continues at coordinate 3,514,787 of CAXHSM010000001.1, forward strand.
CTTTTTATAGGGTTCGTAGCATTTGATCTTAAAATTTCAGTAAAATTTTCAATGAGATAATAATCAAGCATTAAAGAATTTTTATTAAGGGGGTAGTAAGGTTAATTCGAGGGAAAAAAAGAATATTTTCTATCATTTTTTGTAAGGATACAATTAATATTTATTTATTTGTATAGTTATAGTATAATTATATGTCATTTAAAGAGTATTCTGTGAAATTTTCATTAAGAAATATTAAAAAATGAGCCGATGACAGCGAATCTTCGAAGACGTCCCAAAAAAAAGTTGATTCGCGGTGAACCGCATAACTCATGAATGGATCAACGGAAATTAAAAAACCAAATTGATTTAATTAGTTGATAAGTTTCCTCAGGGAACGCAGTCGAGTTTTTTTTTTTTTTATTATTGATTTTTCAATTTTTTACATGGCTCGGAAGTCAAAGTACTGATTTTTCATCAAAAAAATCTGATATTTTGTTTTTTAAAAGTAAGTTAAAATTAAAAAAAAGAAAAAAACTCGACAGCGTTATCTCGTAATTTATATAAAGAAAGAGTGTGTAAAATTTAAAAAAGATCGGTTCAGTAGATTTTGAGCTACAGAGTTCACCGGCTTCGAAAAAGCGAAGTGTTAGAAAAATACGTTTAAAGTTTCACAGACGCTTTTGTCGAAATCGGAGGGCGGAGACTTACAAGTGTATATCTCTATCAGTTTTACTTCAATTGCTTTCAAATTTTCACAGAATAATCTTAAGATGTTGTACATAATTATAAAAAAAAAAATAAATAAATAAAAAAAAAATAAAAAAAAATACCTTAACTCATCTAATCGTGTCGCAAAAAAGCTACATTTAACAAAAACAACGAATATGAAAACTATATCCTCCCCCTGGCATATGCCGAAATTGCTGTTTTATTATGTACTTATTTATCAATAAAAAAATTGCATGTTTATAATGTTATTGATTATGATTTCCATTTTGATACTTGTTTTAAAAATAAATGAAATACGTTAGAAAATAATGTTTAGGTATTTTATGAACTTTATTTTTAATATCCACTTCAATACAAAACTAGTCGTTGGGGGCCACCGTAATACTTACCCATCATGGATATGTATATGAAAATAAAACATGTGAAAACTATTTATACAATGCATTGCAATTCATAAACAAAATTTAGATATTGTTAATATACATAGTAATGCTTTATTAAAGAACTGCTGATGTACCAATTTCGACAAATTATATAAAACGCCAAACTACCCAAGTAGTACCGAACAGCGTAAAAGAAACATCCTTATAACTCAAAAAATAATAATTCTATTAACTAACAATTAACTGTGTCGGATTAAGCGTCTCATTTCCAATTAAAGTATACTTCTGAATTGAAATTTGAATGAAATACAGGGTCATGAAAAATCGAAGAATGTGGAAAACAAGATTACAAATATCTCGGCAACTAATAAACCGATCGACTTCATTCTATATGCAAAATGTGTGTTATTTTATTGCCTTTTACGTCCATTCCATAGAACAAAAAAATTCGAAAATTTTTATGTACCTTTCATCAGAACGAATTTTTCGAGAGTCCGAAAAAAATAGTTCCGGATAATCGAGGTTGCTGATATTAAATAGAGTTCGTCCCATTTTTACATACCAGCTACATACAAAATTTCAAGTCTCTATCTCAATTTGTTCGGGAGATAGAGCGTTTACAGACAGACAGACTGACAAACAGAGAGACAGACAGACAGACAGACAGACAGACGGACGGACGGCAAAATTTTTTTTCTAAAAATATGTTTTTCGGAATCACCACTATCTAAAACGTGTAAATCCGTCAAAATTTTTTTTTCAATTTTCAAAACGATTGCAAGACTTACCCTATACTACGTATGATGGGTAAGCAATTAGAGTTTTACTGTTTATTCATACATAGTGTTAAAAAATTCTATACGTGGTGTCCCAAAAATGGCATTCAAACTCTGCGCAGCCAGATTCCTCATTGGGAATACATAAAAGAAGCCCAGAGAACTGCACCTGTACGACTGATAATTTACGAGAAAATTTGAAAAACAAAGTATACATCAAATACATGTCAAATTATTCGCGAACAGAATGCATGAAAATCATACAAAAAATACCAGTAGCTACAAGGATGCAGTAACGAGTTCTTCAGATTAAGAATAAATCATGGATTTGATTAATTACGATGCTTGTTGCAGATAAAAGTATTTATGACCGAATGGATAGAGCACGGAACTCGATACCAGAGGTTATGGATTCGAACCCTTCGCTCCCCCAATTTGTGTTTATGCTTTTTTTATTTTTACTTTATTTACTGCTGTATATTAATAATTAAGATATTTTTGAAAAGAAATTTTTTATATTAATAATGCAGAAAAACATGTATTTTATTTATAATAATAAAATACTTGTTTAAATACGAGAAAATGAGATAGTTTGCAATGAAAGTTTTACATTTGAATGCCTTTTAATATTTAAAGTATAAATTCAAGGTGATTTATATGCTAAGCAAATGAAAAAATAAGTACTGTGAGAAAATATCTGTTTGCGCGTAAAACAATTTCCGTCTAATCTTTTTTTTTTTTTTTTGAGAATTTTAAAAATCAGCTTTTATTGAAACTAGGATGCAAATCATGTTTTACGGTGTCAAAATTAACATGGAAAATACTATAAAAAGCAAAATGCATTAGATGTACATAGTTTCAACTAAAAATATCTGCACATATATTTTTTAAAATAGTGAAATGTATGGGATTTTCCTTCTTCGTTTTCTCTTCAAAGCAGCAACCTCAAATAACTGTCGCCAATTTCCGACCCAAGGAAAAACGGGGAAAATGTCTGTTTCGCGCAGACTCTAGTGTATTCAGAAGCGTCTGTATATGTCTGTCTGCCGGAGGTTGGAACCACCAAAACTGTCTGCCACCTGAGGAAATATCTTCTGGTAGTTACCCAAGTAACATATATAAAATTCAGCTTTTATAAAATGACGAAAGTAGAATTTTCTATTATTGAAGTTTAGTGGTTGTCGGCCGGGGGTTGGAACCACAGGAAGTGTCTGCCAATGGAAAACGTGATTTCTAACATCATTCCAAAGGAAATATAAAAAAATTACGCTTTATAAAATGACGAAAGTAAGTTGCTATTTTTTACACCTTTGCTCCCTGGTCACTGCCAAACCCACCATGATCCAAATTTCATAATTACCCATCGTTCCTATCTTTGTTGGAAGACTGCACTGAGAAGGTTTCAGCTTTTATAAAATAACAAAGGTCTGCCAGTCACGGGCTCTTGCTCTAGTAGGATGAAGCCCCTTTCACCCCCTAAAACAACCGTCAGATTTATAAAATTAATTTGCATAGTACGTAAAAAATTTTAATGATCAAAATACGTACAACAACTAAAAGTTCAATAATGATTGTTCATAGACAGCACTCTAATCGAATTCTTTTGTGTTCTCCTGAAAATATGCTATAAATATCCTGTTTTACACTAAGCACCTCAATAATAAATATAAATTTCATTACGTTTGATCTAGTGTAACATCGTTCAAATACATTGCGAAAGATTTTTCTTTCTGCATTATTATACAACAGAATTCGTTTGTGTGACTCTGTAATAACTTGAACTCCAAATTCTATAAAAATCTTGTTTTAATTTTTAGGGCTTGCAACTTAGAAGTGTGTGACCATTTCATCCAGTTTGGAACAGTGAAGCATTCTTAAAATGCACTGAAAACGATTTCCCCGTAAAATCTTGATGCAATTACTCTTGAACGGTTCTGTAATCGAACTATGAGTGTTATACTCCCCATTATCAATAAAGGTCCTGCCATGGTAAACTTCCATAACACATATCAATCGCACGGCAGTCCGAGATGTTAGAGACAGACAACCGACTCTGCTCCCTCGTTAAGTTTCCTTAGCATATGAAAAGTGTCACCGGTTCGCGGAAGAACCATGTACATTATAAGATGCTAGGGAGTTTAAAAGTGTCTGGGACACATTTTAAAGTAATTTTTACTTACCGAATTAAAATTTTGAGATTTTTTTTATGATTAACAACATTATTTGTAAATAAAATCACATGAGAAAAGTTCTCTTATGTTTTTTATTCAAAATTTAAAATTTATTAAAAATGTGAGTAAAATTAAAACAATTATAACTCGAAATATTATTTATAAAATTTCATTTTCTTCTTATTTAAATAAACAGAAATATATAAGTTTTAATTCTGTTTCAGAATTTTTAACAATATTAATTTAAATTACAAATTAAAAAAATTAAATTGTAAAAAAAAAAAAAAAATAAATAAATAAAAAAATATGTATTTTTTCAAAACTTAATATTTTTTTTTCAAATTTTCTGAATCAAAATTAAAATAAAACAATTAAAAAAGACTTATTCCAAGTTTGAACCATTTATCCTTAACGGTCCTGGATTTGGTTTGGTTTGGCCAATTATCTACATGTGGGATATAGGACCTAAAGGGAGCTATGCCCTTCGTGGGGGGTCTTTTTAAGGGAATCCAACACATATTTATTACAAGGAAATTCAAGGTTCTAAGAAAACAACGGAAAACTCTAAGCGGCTAGGCCGACGGCCGCGATTGAAGTCGAACCCAGCACCTGCCGTCTATCAGTTTCGAAGGCAGAATCACTTGGCCACTAGTGCGGCATTAACTGTTCTGGGACTAAATAGCAGAAATAGAAAAAAAAACATAAAAAAGCGCATTTTCACACAAATATAAAAAAGTTTGCAATTTCTATTTCGTCTTTCTTTGCTTTAAAGCTAGATTTTGAAAACAAACCAAAATAAAGAAATTAATATTTCCCGTTCCAATTAAGGATTTAAACCTGATTTAAGCAGAATTCATATTGAATCATATTGAAAGAAAATAGATATAATTTTTAATTAAACTTTTTTTTTTCTTAACTACTTGGGAAAATAGTTGTTCTCGGTAGAGAATCGGAAAATCTGAAGTATATCTCAATATTTTTATTAGTTGAATTCAGAAACCTATTTTATTTTATTCGTTTCCTGATTATCCCATGCTTAATGTCTAGAAGTAATATACCGTATTTGCTCGTGTATAAGGCGCACTTTTTTCCAAAAAATTAAGGCAAAACTCCTAGGTGCGCTTTATACACGGAATAATTTTTTACTGTTGGATGCAGTCGAACGATATACATATGAAGCAATTAATTATTCAAAGAAGATATTAAAACTCGGAAAATGTTACTTAATTGAAGTATTTCTGCATATTTATTTCATTCCTTGCAGTTTTTTATACAACAGAGCTAATGATATTATCTAATTAGCAATTCCCTTTACCGTCACTTATTTCCATTTCTCGTCTTTCTCTTACAACCCGAAGTCTAAAAATGCATTTTCGTCTTGTTTTCTGGTCGGGTGTAATGCTTGTTTCGACTTTTTTTACTGAAATTCATTTGGTCATTCTTCATTAGCGTATCAAATTTATGGTGCGCGTTATATACGAGATTTTAAGAAATCGCCATTTTTACTTGTAAAGTAGGGGTGTGCCTTATACACGCGTGCGCCCTATACACGAGTAAATACGGTACTTCTATTTTTTAATTTATTTTCTGATTGGTCCATGTTTAATGACCAAAAATACAATACCTCTGGTACCACAATGACAAAAAAAAAAAGTATTAAAAACAACAAAAAATTAATAACTCAAAAACAAATTTAGATACAGGTTCAAAGAAGTTGGATTTAAGAATATTTTTTTTCTTTATACGATACTGTAAAAATTGAAAATGTGCGGTGTCTGGAAGTTTTAAAACTTGCAGTACCAAAAATTGTTAAACTAAAATTTCATTTAATATTTATTTATGACTCCTTATTATATAAGCTACGTTTTTATCATCCTAAAAATGATGTTGTTATTGTTTTTTTACTTACCCATCATACGTAGTATAGGGTAAGTCTTGCAATCATTTTGAAAATCGAAAAAAATATTTTGACGGATTTACACGTTTCGGACACTGGAGATTCCAAAAAACATATTTTTAGAAAAAAAATTTGCCGTCCGTCCGTATGTCTGTCTGTAAACGCTCTATCTCCCGATCAAATTGAGATAGAGACTTGAAATTTTGTATGTACTTAGTATGTAAGATGGGACGAAGCCTATTTAATATCAGTCACCTCGATTATCTGGAACTATTTTTTTCGGACTCTCGAAAAATTAGTTCTTAAGAAAGGTATATAAAAATTTTCGAATTTTTTTATCTTAAGGAATGGACGTAAAAGACAATAAAATGACACAATTTTTGCATAAAGAACGAAGTCGATCGGATAATTAGTTGCCGAGATATTTGAATCCTGTTTTCAGCATTCTTCGATTTTTCATGACCCTGTATTTCATTCAAATTTCAATTCAGAGGTATATTTTAATTGGAAATGAGAAACTTAATCCGACACAGTTAATTGTTAGTTAATAGAATTATTATTTTTGGAGTTATAAGGATGTTTCTTTTACGCAGTTCGGTATTACTTGAGTAGTTTGGCGTTTTATATAATTTGTCGAAATTGGTACATCAGCAATTCATCAATAGAGCATTACTATGCATATTAACAATGTTTAAAATTTGTTTTGGAATTTCAATGCATTGTATAAATAGTTTTCACATGTTTTATTTTCATATGCCTATCCATGATGGTTAAGTATTACGGTGGCCCCCAATGACTAGTTTCATCGGAAACTGAGCACAGCTTCAGCTTATTCTATAAGAAATAGATATACGGGCGAGAGGAAAGACATACTAGCAGTGCCTGAGTTACGACAGGGCATTCGGCGCATGGGCTCAGGGTTCCCGATTTTCAGGAGCCCCCAAATTTTGGTGAAGGTTTTCAACGATTGTCCAAAATCAATACAAATACTTTCAAAATCTAATAGAATATTACATTTCATTGTACTGTGTTCGTATTGTATTTTCATAACATTGGACATTTTGGCTGAAATATCCGTATTTAATTATTTTATTATAGTGAATATTTCCTTATATTTTTATCACTTTCAAAATTTATTTTATTTTTATTCTTATTTAGTCATGTTCCTGTTCTTATCTTTTCCCGTTCTTGTGTTTCTTATCTTAAGAAGGGCTCAGGGGTTGAAAACTTTTCAAAAAATCGATTTTTTTATGATCTTGTTTGATTACTCAATTAATTCTTAACTCAATGCAAAAAAACGCATAAAAATATTTGCATTTTTAACGTAGTTATAAGCATTTATGTATCAACACTTTCATAGCCGCACCCATATATTTTCAATTTTAAGTCGCGTTTTCTCAAAACTTGATTTTTGACGACTAACAGCAAGATTTAAAAAAAACTGTTTGATGGAATGGCCTTTTTTTTTTTTTTTTTTTTTTTGCATGCATATAACATTATTATCTATAGAATGAATTTATATAGTTTAGATAGTTTAATATTTTGAGTATTTTTAATGAAAAAAGTTGTATTTTTTAGGGTTTTTAAAAATTTTTAAGTTTGAGAGTTTTTTTAATAATGTTTTTTTCGAGTGATTGTTATATCCTTAATTCATTCTATAGAATATAAAGATGCCTAATGAAAAGTGACTAATTTTTCATTATAAAGCAAAAATTAGGTTTTTAAGTCAATTCAACTTTAAGATATCTTGGTGTTGGTGATATAACACATAATTTTTGTAAATGGTGTTACATAAATTTTGCTATATTTCTTATTATATTACATTGAAGTACTTCATTTTATAATTTATAAGACTACAAACATACCTTTAGAATATCAGAAAGTTTCAATTAATTACACTGAATACTAATGTTTTTAAATGGACTCGAAGCGAGAGCTCTGTTTACATGTTTTTCCGTATCGATCAACCCCTGAGCCCCCTTCATAATTGAATTTTGCAGTTTTAGGTAGATTTCGTATGAAATACTACCTATTGCGATAGCTCCCATGTTGGAATTTCTGAAAATTTTTTGCAGATCTACACCGATTACGAACCCTAGACCCCCAAAACTACCATTAATAAAAAAGTTTACATCTATCTATCTATCTATCGATGTATATCACTTTCTTCTGGACACGATAACTTCCATAATTATGCTCAGATCTTCTTCAATCTTTTACATAAAATCAAGGGGCATAAAATCTCGGTTAAGTTCGTTAATGGGCAAAATCGGACCAAGGGGGTGGAAGTTAGGGTTTTTTTGTGAAAACAGAAAAAACCCGATAAGTTCTAAATTAAAATAGATATCGAATCAGTTTAAAGTCTGTATTACTTCTAAAAAATGGGCCAAAAGTTCATGCGTGACAGATTTTTGATTAAGTTAAAAATTGGCTCAAGGGGCGAAAAAAACAGGGTTTTTGGGAGAAAAAAAAATCATAACTTCGTCAATTTATTAGATATCAAATCCAACTAAATTTTTTATAAATGTTCTTAAAATTATCTAAAACTTTTGTTTTTACAAGTTTTTGATAGGAACAACTTTTACCGATGAAAAAAATTAAAAACGAAAAAAAAAGGGGGGTGGAAAAAGAAAAAAATCCAATCCATAACTTACTCAATTCTTAAGCAATCAAATCTAATTAAATTTATTTTACATCTTCTCAATAATATCCACGACTTTTATATTAACAAGTTTTTCATAGAACCAATTCTTACAGCAAAAATAAATTAAACAAAAATAGCAGTTGGAGAAAAAAAAACTCAAATCCAAACTGCTTATATTCTGAATCATTTTTAAATTCACTTTTGATTTTAAACGCATCCAAATGGCATATCCTCCTGTTTAGGAACTGTATAATGACGTATTAGCCAGTTTTTTGATAAAGGCAGAATATTTTTCAAAAAAGACTGCCAAAAACGGTATTTTGAACAGAAATTCCCAAAGTGATGGTGATTGAAAAATTGAGGAAGTATAACAAATTGCATTTTTTCTGATTCATTTTTAAATCCATTTTTGTTCTCAAACGCATCCAATTTACAGGTCCTCTTATATAGGAACTATATAATATGACGGATTGGCCCGTTTTTTGATAAAAGCAGAATGTATTCCAAAAAAGGCTGCCAAAATGGGCACTTCGCACAAAATTTCCCAAAGCCATCATGGTTAAAGAATTGAGGATGTATTCAAATAACAAATTAGTTATTTTATGACTCATTTTTAAATTCAATTTTGCTCTCAAACGCATTTAATCGACAGTTTTTTATTATTTAAAAACTATATAATGTGAGAATTTGTCGATTTTTTCATAAAGGCTAAATATATATTTTTTAAAAGCTGTCAAAGTAGGCATTTCGCACAAAATTTCCCAAAGCGATCATGATTTAAGAATTGAGGATGTATTCAAATAACAAATTGGTTATTTTATCACTCATTTTTAAATTCAATTTTGCTTTCAAACGCATTCCATTGACATTTATTTGTTATTTAGGAATTGTGTAATATGCCGTATTGGACAGTTTTTTGATAAAGGTTAAATATATCCTTCTACAGTAAAAAAAAAAAAAAAAAAACAGCCTTAGAAGGAATGACTCGTAGAATGATGCTGATGTGTAAGGTTTCCGGAAATAACGCGTCCGGGTGGACCACATTTTCCATGTCGAATAGATTAATCAGGAAAGGGCTCCGTCTCCATCGTTAAAAATCTGCAGCATTTTTTTGCAACGCACTCCAGCGCTTGTATAGAAAACGGTAACTTGACTGTATTAAGGAGCATTCTCATAGGTCGCAGCAGAGACATTGTATACAAGCGGCGGAGTGCGTTGCAACAAAATGCAGCAGATTTTTAACAGTGCCGAGTGGACTTGAAAATGAGTACACTTCCTTTTTTTCCTTATGCAGCTATTTTGGTAGATTTTCCTGGTTTTTATGGATATTTAATGCTCGGTATTTTAATAAGTGTACGTTTATGAGAGGAATTACAAAATTGAGTGTATGGAAAATAAGGTATCGCGAAGCGATTCCATGGGGTATTGGCGGGCGCAGCAATAAAAGCGGTGGAGTGACGCTGCAGGAAATGGGAATAACACAATGTAAAAAATATAACCCTTTTGCTGCATCGTCACTCCACCGCTTTTATAGTAAACCACTACTTCAGGCTATCATGAAGCATTCTCATTGGTCAAAAGAGAGAAATTTTTTTAAAAGCGGGGAAGTGACGATGAAGCAAAAGGTTAAATTCTTTTTACAATGTACGATGCTGAAGAATTTCCAACGAAAACCCTTTGCAAACCATAGTTTGGGATCCAAGGCTCCAGATAAATATATCGCTATTAGCGAAATGAGATTCGTCAATACATTTGATCCATTTGCTGCAGCGTCACTCCACACTGTAAAATATTTGACCCTTTTGCTGCATCGTCACTCCCCCGCTTTTATAGAATATTTCTCTTTTTACCCATGAGAATGCTCCATGATATACTGTAAAAAATATGACTATTTTGCTGCATCTTCACTCCACCGCTTTTATAGCAAACGACTACTTCAGGCAATCATGGAGCATTCTCATTGACCAAAAGAGTGATATTCTATAAAAGCGGGGGAGTGAAGATGAAGCAAAAGGGCCATTTTTTTACAGTGTAGGCTGAAGTATATAAAAATTATATACCGTTTTCTATAAAAGCGGTGGAGTGACGATGCACCAAAAGGGTTTTTTTTTTTTTTTTTTTTTTTTTTTTTTTTTACAGTGTACCGCTTTTATAAAATATCTCTTTTATGACCAATGAGAATGGCTCCATAATACTGTAAAGTAATCGTTTTCTATAAAAGCGGTGGAGTGACGCTGCAGCAAATGGGAATAACCTACTGTAAAAAATATGGCCCTTTTGCTGCATCGTCATTCCACCGCTGTTATAGAAAACAACTACTCCAGGCTATCATGGAGCATTCTCATTGGCCAAAAGAGTGATATTCTATAAAAGCGGGGGAGTGACGATGCAGTAAAAGGGTAAAGTTTTTTTTACAGTGTACGATTGTGAAGAATTTCCAACGAAAACCCTTTGCAAACCATAGTTTGGTATCCAAGGCTCCAGATAAATATTCCGCTATTACCGAAATGAGATTGATCAATACATTTGACCCATTTGCTGCGGCGTCATTCCGCACTGTAAAAAATTTTACCCTTTTACTGCATCGTCACTCCCCCGTTTTTATAGAAGATTTCTCTTTTGACTCATGAGAATGCCCACTGCCCCCTCTACAATGCCTTTTCACTGAGCAGACGACAAGCGTGAAACGTCATGAAGTGGAGGCGAAATCACTAACCCTACTGGTTCCACAATCGCCACGAAGCTCAGAACGCGATCGTTGTCAGGGAAACCGCCTCCACTACGTCACAAGCGAGAAGGCATTGTAGAGGAGGCAGTGGAGGAGCCCCCCCTAGTATTTTAAAGAAAAGCTGTCAAATTGGGCACTTCGCATAAAATTTCCCAAAGCGATCATGATTAAAGAATTGTGGATGTATTCAAATAACAAATTGGTTATTTTATGACTCATTTTTAAATTCAATTTTGCTCGCAAACGCATTCCAATTGACAGTTTTTTGTTATTTAGGAGTTATATAATGTGCGTATTGGTCGATTCTTTTAATAAAGTCAGAATATATATTCAAAATATGTTTTCAAAATGGGCATTTGAGCCGAATTTCTTTTAAGAGGATTTTGATAAAATCAGTTCTTACAGAGAAATGAAATTAAAAAATTTTCAAAAGCGGCCAAATAAAGTATTTAAACTGGGTTTATCGTTAATAATATTTTATTTTTTGTAGTTGAAATGAAAACTCTTCGAAATCTACCTCCACCGATAGGCCTAGCCGACAGGGATTTTTTTTTTCTACCCAATCTTCCTGTAAGCAGCTTTGCAAGGGAGTCTCCTATAAGCATCTGTGCCCAGGGTCCCTATATTTGTAAATCGGTCCCTGCATACTAGAAACATAATGAAAAATTCTTTTAAATGCATTCTACGAAAAGCATTTTTTAAGGAAATCCAGAACACATTTTAAAATAATTCTTACATACTGAGTTAAAATTTTGAATTTTTTTTAAATGTTTACCCATATTATTTGCAAATAAAATAACATGATAAACTTCCCTTATTTATTTATTTTTGCTATCTTCAGTCTTTACAAGCAGAAAGTATTAGATTCGTGAAAAATTCCGATTCCGGTTTTCGACGGTTTTACACGTTTTGGGGCTCAGAGATTCCAAAAAATGTGTTTTTACAAAATGTCTGTTTGTCAGTCTATCTATCTGTATGTGACTTAAATTGTGGGCGCTCTATTTGAAGAATTAATTTAACAAAACTTTAGATTCAGTTATACTTTGATAAGAACTGGATCTGTTTAGATTTTGCTATATATCACCCAACATGTGACGCTTCTAAGCCGCCTTTTATACGATTTTACGCAATAGCTATATCTAAAGAACTAATGGGCGGATTTTCATAAAACTTCAGATTCCGTGAGTCCTTGATATAATATAGCTCTTATTTTGTTTCGGTGTAAAGCGTCCAACAAGTTTCACTGCTATGTTGCATCATTCATGATTATTGAAATAGCCCTATCTCAGGAACTAATGCACGAATTTTCATCAAATTGCAGATTAAGTTATTTCCTGATATACATGATATAATTCTTTCGTTTTTGGAGTAAATCGCACAAAAGAGGTGGCGCTGATCCGGCATTATATACGGCATTATACATAATTATCGCAATAGCTCTATCTAAGGAGCTACCAGGAATTTTCAACAAACTTCAAATCCAGTGGACTCCTGATATAAATTAGTATCATTTAGCTTTTGGAGTAAATCGCTCAACAGGTGACGCTACTGTCCAATTTTTTTACATTTTTGCGATGATTCTACCTCAAATACCAATACATGGATTTTAATAAAGTTTCAGATTCAGATAGAACTTGAAATAAGTTGTTGCAGATTAGATTTTGGTGTAAATTATCAGACCGGTTACCCTGCTATGTTTCATATTTCTTGAAATATTAACGTGTATGAGATAGAAGAAAGTTTTGGGATTACCACATCCAACTAGTTAGGTAGATTTCGTATGAAACACTACCTATTGTGGTCGCTTCCAACTGCGGTCGCTCCCATGTTGGAATTTCTGAAAAAAGATCTATACAGATCATGGCCCTTAGACCCCAAAACTACCACCTGATGTAAAAATGTTTATCTATTTATCTATATATATATGTATGGGTATAAAGGATGAAGTATTAGCAATAAAAGATAATAAACTCAATGATTTAATGAACGTGATATCCCAAACGAGACTCAGGTGATGATGCGTAAAAAGAACGAGGTGTTCTATAGATTTTTCAGCGATGGCGAGTTTGGTGAATTTTTAATGCAAAGCTCAGGGGAAGCTTATTTATGCTGAATATTATTCAGTTCTACTATTATATTTGAATGTTACGTATATATTTTATGTCTATTAAACCTTTTTATATTTTCAAGAACATTAGTTTTGCTTAAGTTTTAAGTTAATCACTTAAATTCCCACAAGTTTTGGAGGGTCGGTCGGGATTTGAATGATTTCGATGATTTGAATTTGAATCTCACGATGGAAGCTATTTTGTACTAAGAAGAGATAAGTCTAAGAAAAATGTTTTGTTTTTAAACTAAAACGTATAATATAAAAAAGGAACTGTTTGTTATATGTGTAATGATTAGAAAATATTCGTAATCAAGCCTGCGAGATAGTGCAATATACTGTTTTGTTGAAGTGTAAACAAACATAAATAATGTCCATTCTGAATAAAGCTAGAAAGGCGGATTTATTAACATTGTGTGATGACCTAAGTATAGTTGTGCCTCAGAGTCCAAGAAGTATTGATTTGATAAAGTTGGTGACTGAATCAAAGGATTATGAAGAAAATTTTGTAAAAGTTCGGTTAGAAGTCATTGCTGCGGAGAGAGTAGAAAAAGAAGAAAGAAGGCTTGAAGCAGAAAAAAGAAGAAAGAAGGCTGGAGACAGAAAAAGAAGAAAGAAGGCTTGAAGCAGAAAAAGAAGAAAGACGGCTGGAGTCAGAAAAAGAAGAAAGAAGGCTTGAAGCAGAACAAAGAAGAAAGGAGGCTTGAAGCAGAACAAAGAAGAAAGAAGGCTGAAGACAGAAAAAGAAGAAAGAAGGCTTGAAGCAGAAAAAGAAGAAAGAAGGCTGGAGTCAGAAAAAGAAGAAAGAAGGCTTGAAGCAGAAAAAGAAGAAAGAAGGCTGGAGGCAGAAAAAGAAGAAAGAAGGCTAAAGGCAGAAAAAAAGAAGAAAGACGGTTAGAAGCAGAAAGACGATTAGAAGAAAAGAAATTAGAGCTAGAGTACGAATTACGAAAAATTGAGCTTCAAGGGAATATGACAAATATAAGTGACGGTTCGGCTGTAACTGGTTCAGGTAAGCAACTAGATTTGTCTAAATTAATGTCACACTTTGACGGGAAGGGTGATATTAGTATCTATTTAACTCTATTCGAGAGACAAATTTCTAGGATGAATATAATAAAAGACAATTGGGTAATGCACTTATTAAGTTTTATACCGCTAGAAATTGCTGATGTTATAACTAGAGCACCAGAAACATTAACAAATAACTACGATTACGTAAAAAACTTGCTGCTCAAAAGATTCAAATTGACGCCAGAAGAGTTTAGGCAAAAATTAATGTCGCATAAGAAACAAAACTCAGTCACTTGGCGCGATCTAGCATTTGAGTTAAGAAATTATTTAGAAGAATGGATTACGGGTTTTAATGTATCCAATTAGAATATTTAAAAGAATTAATACTGATAGATCAAATAAAAAAAAAAAAGATTACCGATAGAAATGAAGGAACATTTCATCCATGATCTTCCCAAAACTAAAAGTGCTGATACATTAGTTTGTTAACTAGATGATTATGAAACAGCAAGACGTAATATTAAAACCATGAATAGAAATTCACATCACTTTGAAGAAAGGGAGCCAAAAATGCGCGAAAACAACAACACAAAACCATAGTTACCATATCAACAGTATAATAGTTTAAGAAAACAACAATTTAAAGATAATACAGATATTGTAAATGAATTTTCTTATTTAAATGAAAAGAACTGGACACAAATTATGTGCTTCAAAAGTAACCGTCTTGACACAGGTCTTTAGTAACTTTATAAAGATTAAAGGAAAAATTCGATGGACCTCATAAAGTTACTAATGTAAAGTCAAATGAACGTTATGATGTAGAGAAAATTGGCGACCATGATGGCCCTAACAAGACATCAACTGCTGCAGAATACATGAAGCCCTGGGGTAACGCATCTGCATAACGTGAGACGTTTTTGTTTTATGTTTACCTGTTTTGTTTGTGTAAATTTGTGTCTAAATTTTTATAAGCAGCTGGCGAGGTCGCCAGGAACATCAGGATGGCCGAGAATGTGGGTATAAAGGATGAAGTATTCAGCAATAAAAGATAATAAACTCAATGATTTAATGAACGTGATATCCCAAACGAGACTCAGGTGATGATGCATAAAAAAGAACGAGGTGTTCTATAGATTTTCAGTGATTTTGAGTTTGGTAGATTTTTAATGCAAAGCTCAGGGAAGCTTGTTTATACTGAATATTATTCAGTTTTACTGTTATATTTGAATGTTACGTATATATTTTATGTCTATTAAATCTTCTTATAGTTTGAAGAATATTAGTTTTGTTTAAATCTTAAGTTAAACTCTTAATATCCCACATATATATAAATTTAATAATATATAAGAAACGAGTTATTCCATATTTTGATGTTGATTTGTAGTATTATCAAATGGTTCAATATATATATATATATATATATATATATATATGTATACAGGTTGTCCAGTAAATGACTGACCCATTTTAAAATTAAATAACAATAAAAAAAAACGGTTTGAGATAAAAATGCGCGGTTCGCGGTATTGTTATTATAATATCAATACATTTTTAATACGCACTTCCTTCAAATATTTCTAATTTCGGCCAAAAGATGGCGCTGGCGGCATCAGACTGTAGGAATACAGCCTGTTTTCTTGTTCTGAAGCTGATGATCTTTCCGGCTCATTTTCCCGAGTCGAATTTGAGTCGAAATGTTGAATCGACCCTCCACTCAACTGCAGAAATAGGGTTTGTTGATTGGAACGATATTTAAAATAATATTTAAGATTGAACTAGGCCTATTGTAACAACCTATGTCCTCCTCAGACAAATATCACGGGGAACTACAAAAACTAGTTTAAAATTACTGTAAAACATCTCCAAAGGTGTGTAATATGTTCTATGAATAAATATTTATGACAAGCAAACACTTGTTAAAGAAACTTAGAAATATTTTTAACAATTTTAGAAAAATTTAAATTAATTTAAAGGATGTTCTTTAGTGTTTAAAAATTCTCTTCGGAATATGTTATTTTAACCGCTTAACTGATACTCTTTTTTACGTATATATAAAAATATATTTACGTAAATATGATTTATTATCTTTTTTAAATTATGTATAAAAATACCAATGTTCAATTTATTTTTCAATATTAATATTTATAAAATTGAACTAAAATAAGTAGACATCCAGTTTTATCTAAAATATTTATGGCCCCATCAGTGGGCGATAGGTTCTGACGTCTCAACTGGTAGACGTCAGTGCTGGGTTCGAACCCAATCGCGTCTGTCAGCATAACCGTTCGGAGTTTTCCGTGGTTTTCTTCGAACCTGAAAATTGAACTAAAATAAGTAGACATCCAGTTTTATCTAAAAATCTATGCCCCCACCTGTGGGCGATAGTTTCTGACGTCTCTACTGGTAGACGTCAGTGCTGGGTTCGAACCCAATCGTTCGGAGTTTTCCGTGTTTTTCTTCGAACCTTGTATTTTCTTATGTAAATACAGGTTAGGTGCCCTTAGAAAGCCCCCCCCCCCACGCAGGGCATCCCACCCCTTTCTGACCTATATTTCACGTGTACATAAACATTTTTACAGAAACTTTTTACTGAAATAAAGTTTCGTTTCTTTTTCTTCTAGTTTTTTTCTTAATATTGCATGAGACAAAAGCTGTTGAAAACATTTCAGAAGCCAAAGCAGTATCCACTGTCCCGATCCTTTCTTTCATTTACTATCTCCCGATTCTACATTTTTCTCCTGTTGGATTCGATGAGTTGAAATACGAATCGGTTTTAAAAGCCTAGATTACAACTTTTGAAGCTATATTTGT
The DNA here is from genome assembly GCA_964019185.1 of Maratus speculifer. Classification (NCBI taxonomy): domain Eukaryota; kingdom Metazoa; phylum Arthropoda; class Arachnida; order Araneae; family Salticidae; genus Maratus; species Maratus speculifer. The sequence goes on from CAXHSM010000001.1 coordinate 3,532,032, forward strand.
GTAATGCAATACCGAATAACAGTAAAAAAAGGCAATAAACATTAAATTGATGCTCTTAGCACAATTTCAAATTTAAATTTTGAGGGATTTGCGTCATCCACACTGTAAATAGAATAGGTTATTACAATGCTGATTTAAACGCCAGTTGAGACGTCAGAACCTATCGCCCACTGGTGAGGCCATAGATATTTTAGATAAAACTGAATGTATACTTATTTTAGTTCAATTTTATAAATATAAATATTGAAAAATAAATTGAACATTGGTATTTTTTTATACATAATTTTAGAAAGATAAAAAAATCATATTTTTAATAATATTTCTTATTTCAAAGTAGATATAGGAGATATTTTCAGAATGTTTTTTTCTCGTTCTTTTCCTCATACCGGGGGAAAGAACGAGATTACATATTTCCCTCCTATATGGGGAGGGGCAAAAATATATTTCAGGATCTATGATGCTTTTTGTAATGAAGTTTTGAAGAGGGATGAAACAGGCATAAAAAAAGAGACACTCTCAAAAAAACATCGTCTTTTCACAAAAAATGTACTGGCAGCACTTCTGCCAGAAATTGTCTGTAGATTGACGATTTTCTGTTTATTTTTTTCTCTATCAAAAGAGGAAAAATATCCGTCACTTGAAAAAAGTTCGGAAAAGATCAAAGCGGAAGAGGTGAGGATCGAACTCACGACCCCAGCATTACAAGGTGAGCGCTCATCCTCAGCGTCACGGTTGCATATCAAGATTGTGCTTTGAAAAAGAAGCGTGCATTTCATATGGGTGTGGTTTGGTGTATTTCGTTAAAAAGCTTTTAATTTTGCAGTAATATCGGAAAGATTTCATCTTTAATGAAACTGTGGCTGGGTTTTTTTACGTTTAGTATCAATATAGTATAAAAATGTGAATTTTACATATATTACGTAGATTGTTAGAGAAAAAACATGGATGTTGTATTTTTATTCGATAAGATTTTTTTTAATAATATAAACTTTTTTTGGCATTTTATTTTTTAATTAAAATATCTTTTAAATGTGTTCACTTAAAGTATATTTTATATGCGAATATTTATTATAGAAATAACTTAGTATATTCAACTTTATTCAACTTATCCAACTTTGAATAACAAATTGTGAGAATTTGTGAATGAATAAAGAAAGTAATTGTTATTTATTTTTGAATTCGAAAACATTTTTGTCTTTTTAAACTAAATTAGACATTTTAATCTGTAGAATATTTTGTTTTTCATATTAAAAATAAATTCGAATTTATTACTAACAGACCCAATACGCATGCGTGCTAGAAATAAACGGAATCTCTTCCTCATTTTTCGACGTTCGCAATGAATTCACAGATCAAATACGTTTTTTGGGAGTACAGAAATTATTTGTGAAAAAATAAGGATAACTTAGTGTATATTGACGAATTTTTCTGAAAGTGTATGTCTTATTTCTTTCTTTTTGAATATCCGCCCATTTTAGCGTAGATGCGTTTGCTGCCGTGGGTGGGTGGGGGAAGGCGAGGTGTGTGCAAAAGACATCTTAAAATCTCTCACGTCTTTCGTAATAAAATTTTTTGATACGTTAAATGACAAAATGTGAATATAAAGTAGGGATGAATTCTGTTTTCGGAAAAATTAATAATATTTTGTTTTAGGCAGGTTTCGGTCTTAGCAGGTAGTTTTGTATGTTTCTTTCTACTTCGGGATCAATAAATTTTTATGTTTAAGACAGGATTTGTTGTAGACGGATTCCTTTATAGTAAGATTTAGAAAATTCGAAAAAGGGAGGGGTTTTGTAAAAACAGAAAAACCTCCATAACTTCTTCACAAAAATAAAAATTGAATCAGTTTAAAGTTTATATTACTTCAAAAAATGGGCAAAAATGGACGAGAGATATTTGATAAAATTAAAAATGGAGTCAAGGGGAGAAAAAAATGGGGTTTTTTGGAGAAAAAAACTCATAACTTCGTCAATTCTCAAAGTATCAAATCCAAATAACTTTTTTTTATAAATGATCTTAATACAATCTAAAACTTTTGTATTGATAAGTTTTAGATAGGACTATCTCTTACTGAAAAAAAAACTAAAAACGAAAACAAAAAGGGGGGATGAAAAAAACCCCATAACTTCGTCAAATCTTAAGATATCAAATCCGATTAAATTTATTTTACATCTTCTCAAAAATATCTATAACTTTTATACTAACAAGTTTTTTTATACGACCAATCCTTATAGCTAAAATAAATTATACAAAAATAGGGGTTGAAGAAAAAATCTCAAATTCAAACTGCTTATATAATGAATCATTTTAAAATTCATTTTTTTAAACGTAGCCAAATGACAATTTCTCTTATTTGGGAACTATATAATGTGACACATTAGCCAGTTTTTTGATACAGATAGAATATATTTCTTAAAATGCTCTCAAAATAGCCATTTTGTGCAGAATTTCCCGAAGCGATCGTAATTGAAAAATTGAGGAAGTATTTGTAGTAGATAATAAAATATCAATTTGCCTTTATAACGCGGCGCTATCACACAAGAAATTGTATACGAAAATAGTGGAAAATAGTAGCCTTTTTTTAATTATTTATTAATTAATTAGATAATACATAAATCAATAATTAGGTAAGATGAATCTTACCTTCATGCATCTTTATCTTCGGAACTTTTCTGAGATACAACCTCCATTTGTTGCTTCGAACGTTATTTGGATGACGCTTTTAATCCTTTTGTACTTGCTAAAGTATTAATAAATGGCATAATCTAGAATGATGAATAACCGATTAATGTGAGACTCATTAAATAACAGACTCCACTGTACTTGTTAATGAACACTTATATTAATATAATACTTTGTGTTGATTCATACAATACTGCTACGAGCAGCTCCGGAAAAACTGTACATACTAATACAAAATCAAAACCACACAGTAGAAATAAAAGTCAACAGTTATTTTACAAAAAAAAAAAAAAAAAAAAAAAAAAAAAAAAAAAAAAAAAGAGTTTTTTTCTTTATTTAGTTTTTAGTCACGTGACTTTGACGCGGTAATACATATTACAAATTTTAAATTTTTTTTCGTCAAAACTAACTTTTATACTATCTTAATTTTCTTATAATAATATTCCGTACTTACTTCAACTTATTAAATTAAAATCTTGTTTCTAGATCTAATCTGTTAATCTTTATGGAGACGATATAAATTCTTAATTCGCCTTAAAAAACATTATTTCCAGTATGTGTAAATTTAAAAGATGGCTCTAAATTAAAAATATTCTTGATTAAACTTTATTTCTTAATATTCCAAATAAAACTCATTTTTTCTATGTTTTTATCAACCCTTTTTAAGAAAGTCTTTTTAAATTTATTCCAAAACCATACCTTTCAAAAAATATCATTATTTCATTTTATCTATTTATTTATTTTCCCTGAGTCAACATTTGATATTGTGCATATCAATAAATTCATTTCTTTTCTTTTTCTCTTAAAATTAATTGTCGATAAAAATCGTCTGCCTAAGATATTTAAAATTCTGAGTCGATTATAAATTGGTTAAATAATATTTTTTTTAAATAAAATTGTTGTCTGTCAAATATTAATCTCGACTCTGGGTATGAGTTATGTTTACATAAAAGAATGAGGATTTGAGACTAAAGAATGTTCTAGAATTTTCTTTTGAGATTTAAAAAGAGGAAGCCTCGAGAGGTGGGGAGAAGAAGAAGGATTATTGGGTGCTCTCTTGCATGTGTACGGCTGGATGTAGTAAATGATGGAATATTTTTTTGGATGTTTCGGTAAAAAATCGTCTGCAAAAAGGAGCTTTCCTTTCTATTATAGCTACAGTTTAATAAAATGAACTTGCAGCAGCAAAGGAGTGATTATTTGAATCTTCTACATTTATTTATTTTGTTTTTTTTTTTCTCGTTGGCCATGATTTCTGTGCGGAGAAAGGGAAATCTGGCCATGACGTTTATGCCCCCCTAACTTTAAAATGTCACATATGTATTCGGATTAATGGTCCTTGAAAAGATCATTTCAATCTATTTGAAGTTTCATTTCGAAATCGTTGAAAAAAGTAATAATTTCTTTTGATGGTACGCAAAATGTTTATATCGTAAATAAATCAATGTCTATTTTTAAGTAGATTGTTTAGTTCATCTGATGGGTGATTATTAGTTTCTTTCAACAGTATTCAAATCTTAAATTCAAACTGCTTATATAATGAATAATTTTTTAATTCATTTTTGTTTTTAAATGCATCCACATGACAAGTTTTTTTTATTTGGTAACAATATAATGGGACGTATTAGCCAGTTTTCATAACAAACTGCTTACTTTCTGACTCATTTTTAAATCTATTTTTGCTCTCAAACGCATCCAGTCTACAGTTCCCTTATTTAGGAACTGTATAATGTGACGTATTGGCCAATTTTTTGATAAAGGCAGAATATATTTTTTAAAATAGTCATTTTGAACAGAATTTCCTATGCGAACGTGGTTAAAGAATTGAAGATTTATTCAAATAACAAATTGCTTATTTTCTGACTCATTTTTAAATTCAATTTTGTTGTCAAACGCATTCAACTAACAGTTTCTTTTATTTAGGAACTATATAATGTGCCATATAGATCGATTTATTCATAAAGTAAGAATATATTTTAAAACATATTGTCAAAGTTGACATTTTGAGCTGAATTTCACTTACAGTGATTTTGATAATACCAACTTCTACGGAAAAATAAAATTAAAAATTCTTCAAAAGCGACTAAATAAAATTTCTAAACTGGGTTTATCTCTAATTATATTTTATTTTTTCTTGAAGAAATGAACACTTATCTTCGAAAGCTACCTCCGCCTTTAGGCCAAGCCGACAGGGATTATTTTTATTTAAAATTTAAAATGTATTATAAAAGTAGGGTAATTTAAAAGCGTTAAAACTCAAAATATTATTTGTAGAACTACATTTTTTTATTTAAATAAACAGAAAGATTTTACTTTAATTTTTTATTCAGCATTTTAAAAAATATTAATTTAAATAAAAAAAATTAAAATAGTTAAAGTAAAAATTTGAAAAAAAAAATTATGCAACTTTTATTAAAAAATCATATTTTCAAAAGTTTTTATTACTTTTTTTTATTTGCTGAATCAAAATTAAAGTAAAACAATCGAAAAAAGACATGTTGCAAGTTTGAAGTATTTATCACGAATATTTTAGACAATTTCCATTGTAATAGATAAAAGAGACAATAAAATAAGTGATGTATACTGAATTTTCGGGAAAAGGATCGCTAAGTACTTTTTAGCTAACAGGCTATCATAGCGTGAGAGCTTATGTGCCCGCCCGTTTTGTATATACGTTTATGCGTGCGTAACGCGATAACTCATGATAAAAGTATCCTATCCACTTGAAATTTTGTATACAGGTATATCCTGATAAGGCGCTTCCCTGATTAGTTTTAGGAGTTCATTCGATAAGTATAACAGGGGGGACGGGGGGCTTATGCCCCTCCTCTTAATTGATATAAATGGGTTTTTCATTCAAAATTATCAGTTTTCGTTCAAAATTTAGGTATAAGATCATTCTTATGAGGCGCCTCAGTGATTAGTATTGCGTGTTCATTGTATAAGTGTAAACAGGGGGAACGGGGGTTCTAATGCCCCTCCCCTTAACTGATATAAATGGGTTTTCCATGCAGAATAATCAGATTTCGTTCAAATCTCTGAATAGTTTTGGAAGTTTAATGGTTAAGTATAAAAGATAGGGGGATAACTCTCCTTAAATTATATAAATGGGTTTATATTAAGAATTTTCCGATTTGCTCTGATCTTTGGATATAGATTTTTTATATGATAAAGCATGTTCCTGATTAGTTTAGGGGGTTCAATGATTAAGTATAAAAAAGGGAAAGGGGGAGCTGTTTCCCTTCCTTTGACTTTTTTTCGATCGGAAATAACCCTTGAAAATATAAGGCTGCAATGTGCAGTTAGTATGCGTAGCCTGTGAGCTCAATGCCCTCAGTTTAACTGGGCAGTACTCTTTTTATTAATTTCGTTATTAGCTGTGTCAACAGCCTATCTACAAAAGAAGCCTGTCATGCTTTTTCCCCCCTTCAAATATGATCCGTTTGTTTTAGAATTCTCATGCAACTACGGGCGAAAATTGCATGTTACGTTATGTTCATGTTATGACTTGCATGTTATGTAAGTCAGTGTCATGTTACACATGTGCAAAACTCCCCCCAGATTAATTTTTTTCTGTTCCATGGCATCCCTCGGTCTAGTAGTCATTCTCTCCGACGCACATCAGAATGCATTCTCAGAGTGCAATAACTCTTCCTACCATACTTTATTTTTCAATCAAATGACTAAAGATTTGCTTTATGTATCCGCCCGGCATCGCTCGGAACCATTGATGTTTTCAAACAAATTGCGAATATATAAAACCTTCAATCATTCTAAAATAGAAAAATATTTAAAATTTTATAAGGAGAACATTTTAAATTTTAAAATATTTTAAATTTTACCTGAGTGAACACAGGTATGTATTTCTGTTACGAAAACCATGTTTTAGAAGAATATAGAAATATTGTCATTGATTATAGCTGTTTTGAACCACAAAAATAGTACAATAATTGAATTATTCTTAAAATTATTTCTTCAATGAGAGCTATGTCATGCTGAATCATCTGAGCACACGCGCGACGTACTCTTGAGCATCAAAATAAACCTTAAGAAAACATCAAAGTAGTAATTACCTAATTTATTATTATTATTATTATTATTTTTTTTTTTTTTTTTTTTTTTTTTGATGGTGCAATAGTTGGATTTTGAAGATCGATAGTATAAATTAATCGGGGAAAACAAAATCATCAAAACAGGAAAAAATAATAAATGCGTGTGCAATTTGTTGCTAGCATTAAACCACGAAATGCAGTCGTTAAACCTGATATTTACCTCCTGCTCTAAATGGCTGGCTGCTTCTTGGCCGAGGATTGGTGGCTAGCTGCAAATAGCTTCTAAACTGGTTTCTTCGCTGCTGTGGAAAGATGCAAATATCCTCTGACCCAGTAAATTTTAATTAAAAAACGTCTAAATTGAAATTTCAAAGTCCGGCTGCGAAGTGCACTTTCTGCTGTTAGAATCCAAACATTACAAAATTTTCAGACACCTGGGTGTTATAATTTCGGCGTTATCCGCGTCAGGCAGAAAGATATATATTTTTATAGATATATAGATTACTGTGATTATTAATTTAATTATTAATTATGATTAATTAATTATTTAATTATTAATTGTGATTATTAATTATTAGTAATTCCTCTTTATTCCTGAGTCATTAATTTTATGGTTTTGCCTTTCTTACATGCTTTTCAAAAAGTATGCAAGACTATGAACATGATGCATAAAAAATCTATAATATTGACAAAAATTACAAAAAATCGATGCTAAACACATAAAGACTCGAAATACCGTTAAAAATCAAATCGAAAATCGCATTGAAGATCGCTGAAATTCAAAAATCGTAGGAGACAACATTTAGTAAATTAGGATGAAAGTTTGAAACAATTTTCTTTTTATTAATGTAAAAAATAGCCCAAAATTGAGAAAATCACATTAAAAAATTCGTTAAAAATTCCAAAAATCGCTGTCCAAATTCCGAATATACTTTATTGAGAAGAGAACAAATTTTACTACATTGCGTTGAAAGATTGAAACAGTATTCCTTTCAGTGTCGAAACATAAAAAGAATACTAAATATCAGTTAAAAAATTAAATACAAAAAATCTAATGAAAAAATCAAAAATCGGGTTTCGAGGTCCAAAACTTCATGTATGACGTACCATCTCCCCAAATTTTGTAACTCTACGTGCAACTGTCTCTTCAGAACAGCGCTGACACACTCACAAATATGACTCTTTATTATTATAGATAATCATTATAGATAAACATTTTTAAGGAAAGTGTTTGGAAATTAAATATTACGAGGTGGAACCCGTCAAAATTCGACGAAAGAAAATCTTTAAGAAAGAACTGTTTCATTGATTTATAATCTACAAAATTAGTTAAAGTAAAAAATGCATCTCAGTCAAATGCATGTCAGTCTAACTCTCAAATAAATATCATTTTAAGCTAAAACTAACAAATTACTGTAAAACAAAATTATCCAAATTATTAAACGAAATAAAACTGAAATTCAACGGAATTTTTAACAGACGATATTTTTGACACTGTTTACTGTTTATTTTTTTTTAAAGAGAAAATGGGTGTTTCTGTTGCCACAATTACAAAATTGGTACTAAACATTATAAAAATCAATATCACAAAATTTAATTGAGATACAGCTTAGAAATAAAATGCAAGAAATGTGCTTTTAAAAGTACATTTTTTTCTCTATAGGACGATAAAAAAATTTAAAATTTACGACGTTTAAAAGTGCGAATTTTGCAAAAACGAAAATTGCATGGTAAAGTGTTGCACATTTCAATTTCTTTTCTTTCTTTCTTTTTTTTTTTCGATTTTAAGAGAAAATGTAGTGATTCTGTTGCCACAATTAAAAAATCAGTAAATCTCAAAAATAAATTGAGATACAACATTCAAACAAATTGCATTTAAAAGTACATTTTTTCCCCTGTACGACGGCGTAAAAATTCAAAATGTGCGATGTTCAAAAATGTAAAATTTGCAGTAGCAAAAATTGCAAAATCGAAATTGCAGGGGGAAATGCGAAAAATTCGCAAAACGACGTATGCGTTACGCACAGTTACGTTTGGCTTTTATAATATAGATTTGTGCCAATTCTTAAGTAATTTTAGGAATTACACAAGTCTGATATTCAATAAAGCGATAATTATTTTTCAGTCCTATTAAAAATTTGGACTGTTATGTGCCAGAAGAGAATCATCTTTCACTTCTTGCTTTATTTTCTCAGTATTATTATTATTATTATTATCAGAGTTTCCCCCAGAGGGTTTCAGGAGAGCGCTCCGCCCCTCCTGCCCTTTAGTTTAATAAATAGCGCCCCTCTTGCCCCTCATCCAAAAACTAGCGCCCCTCTTGTCATTCATTCTAAAAAAATAGCTCCCTTCTTGCCCCGCATTTGAAAAAACGCAGCCCCCCAGCGATGATCCGAACGCGCTATAGCGCGTAAATTAAGCAAAAAATCGGCGACGGAACGCAAAAAATAGCCTCATACGCGTCCCGTGGGACGGGTAATTTCGTCAAAAAAAGGCTAATTTCCGACAAGATTCGCAAAAAAATGGTTAATTTCGTCACAAAATTTCACAAAAAGGCAGATTTCTTCAAAAGATCGAAGAAAAACGAAAATTTTTTTCCAAAAGGCGCGATAAAACGGAAAATTTTGTCAAATGAGTCGCAAAAAACGGCAATTTTCGTCAAAAAAACAGCGATAAAACGGCAGATTTCGTCAAAACATTTACGAAAAAACGGCAAATTTCGTCCAAAAATCACAATAAAACGACAAATTTTGTGAAAAGTTCCGTTTTTTGCGGTATTATCAGAGATTTATCATTTTTTCGCAATTTTTTAGCAAAATAGGCCGTTTTTGCGATCTTTTAATAAAATTTCCCGTTTTTTTCGCGATGTTTTCACGAAATTTGACGTTTCTTGGCGATTTTGTAGCAAAATATGCCGTTATTTGCGATCTTTTAACAAAATCTGCTATCTTTTGCGATCTTTTAACAAAATTGGCCGTTTTTTCGCGATCTTTTAGCAAAATTGGCCGTTTTTTCGCAATCTTTTAACAAAATTTACCTTTTTTTTTTTCTTTTTTTAATTTTTTGATGAAATTTTTGATTTTTAAGACTTTTTGAACCGCTAGATTCTAGATTCAACTCTATGAAAGTGCCCTTAAAAATGAAAAAGTGCCCTGAAAAATGTAAAAAGTGCCCTGAAAAATGTAAAAAGTGCCCTTTTCAGAACAGTAGCGCCCTGCCCTTGTTTAAAGCTGGGGGAAACTCTGTTATTATTATTATTATTATTTATGATAATCGTTTTTATGATAAAAGATTTTTCCACTCCCAAACGCGTCAATGAAAAAAAAAATTGGATTTATTGGAATTTTTGATGAATCAAAAGATAAAAATGAAACAAAAAAAAAATGTAATTTTACAAATTATAACAACTTTTTGGAAAATAATATTTTCAAAGATTATAATTTTAGACTTATAAATGATTTCTATAGTACGAAAAAAACAATAATAGCATCATTTTTATGACTATCAAAAGTAGCTTATGTCATAACAGAGTCCTATTAATATGCCTGGACTTTTAGAGTCACGTTAATATTCCTGGATTCATTACACAAATATTATATAAAATTTCAGTTTAACAATTTTCGGTACTGTAAATTTTTTAGCTTCTAAACATCACACATTTTCAATGTTTATATCGTCGAATAAAGAAAAAAAAGTACTTTTACATGCAACTTGTTTGAAATCTGATTCTAAATTTGTTTTTGAGTTAATACATTTTTTGTCATCGTGGTAACAGAAGTATTCCATTTTTGGTCATTAAACTTGGACCAATCAGGAAACAAATCAAATAAAATAAAATAGGTTGCGGAATTCAACCAATAAAAAAAGATTCAGACATACTTAAGATTTCCCAATTTTGTATTGAAGACAACAATTATTATCCAAATAGTTAGTAAAAGAAAAGAATGTGCATTTTAAAATTCCTCCGAACAGAGTGATAACAGTGAACATTCATCTGGATTTTAATAAAAAAAATACAGAAAGGCCGTCTCGATTAAAAATTTATAGCAGATTATTTTTTCTTAGTACATTTTGATAATGACTGGTATAGCAGAGTATTATGTGTGCGTGCGAGAGAGGGAGCATACATATTAATGTATATATTACAATTTTAAGTTAAATTTACACCAAAACTAATCAACGCTCGTTCTTAAAAGAAAAAAAAATGTCGTATTTCATGCAGCAGTTCTTTAATGCTTGCAAAATATGTGTCACATTATGACGAACAGAAATTTTGCAAATCAGAGAAATCGTGTTTAAAAGCTTCTAAAGCATATAATGCCGTAGAATTTTTTTTACGAATCTCGTACTTTCTGTTAGTATGTTTTGTAGAAATTAAAAACAAATATAATTTATCAATTATGTGGGATAAATCAAAACTCATTTCGAAAATCTATTTTCATTCATTAAAAATCAGCAAAAGTTATTTGGAACGAATTCCATTAGCTTCCAAAATACTACAGAAAATTACAATTCTTCTCTCCTTCCCTCCCCCCCCCCCCCCAAGCTTTCGTCTCTTTTTTAACTAGGCCATCGCGTGCTAACCATTCTCGGAGTGACTACACTTATCGAAATCTCATTTATTATATTTTAAAAAGTTGAACCTCACCGAGCAATGCCATTTTCATAATAAACCGAGGGAATAAGGAAAAAATGTTACTCGCGCCCAATTAAAAATATCGCTGTTTAAACCCCCACTGTTAAAAAAGTAATGAACGTAACCGAAACATTTTTATCTTTCAAAGTCGTTTATCAAATTCGTCTGCTTAGATTTTTTTAATTAAAAAAAAGTACTTTTTAAAAAGAGAATCTAAAAAATTCTGGTTTAATGAGATTAAAAATAAAATGAAATAAAATGTGTATTTTAAAAGCATTAAGATACATTTTATGAATTTACACTTTTTTAGAATATAAGAAAAGTATTAAAGTAAGTAAAGTTAAAGTATTATCAGAAAAAGAGTCTTTATTTTGAAAAATTATGTTTGGTTATTTCTCCAAATTACATTTTTTTTCGAACAGTAGGAAAAATGAACACAGGGTTTTTAAAAACAGAAATTTGTGCCTTTTAAATCGAAAAAAATTTCGGATTAGATATGGCAAATGTTACAGTAAAATTTTACTGGTGGGAATAAACAAGAATTCTTAAGCCTTTTTGCAGCACGTACACCAGTCACTCGTCCCCAAGGGGTTAAAAGCTTCTAAATCCATCGAAATTTTTTACGTATCTAGTACTTTCTGTTAGTACAGTTTGAAGAAATTAACAACACATGTAATTTATCAATTATGTGACATAAATCAAAACTCATTTCGAAAATCGATTTTCATTCACCAAAAAACAGCAAAAGTTATTTGGGACAAATTCCTTTAACTTCCAAAATTACAGTTTAAGGCCCTTCCCTCCTCCCCCCCCCCCCAACTTTCGTTTCTATTTTATCTAGGCCATCACGCGCTAACCATTCTAAAAGTGACTGCACTTATTGAAATCTCATTTATTATATTTTAAAAAGTTGAACCTCACCGAGGGACGTCTTTTTTATAATAAATTGACGGAATAAGGAAAAAATGTTACTCGCGCCCAATTAAAAATATCGCTGTTTAAACCCCACTCTTAAAAAATAATGAACGTATCCGAAACATTTTTATCTCTGAAAGACGTTTATCAAATTTCTTTTGATTTTGAGTTTTTTTATTATTATTATTATTTATTTAAAATAAAACGCTTTCCAAAAAAGGATGCTTAAATATTCTGGTTCATTAATTTTTTTTTCCTGATTTAATGAGATTAAAAATAAAAGGAAATAAAATAAAATTTGGATTTGTTACATTCTATCGGTGTACCTCTAAAATATTAAGTAAGAGAGTCTTTTTTTAAAAAAATTATATTTGGTTATTTCTCCAAATTACATTTTTATTTCAACAGCGATAAAATTGTACACGGGGTGGTGAGAATACTTTAAGACTTTACTCAAATGAATTGGTTTAGAAGTGTACAATAACAAGAAAGAAAAATCATCCTGAAACATAAATTATGGAACCCTCTCCACTACATTCGGAATAGGGGTTCGTGAGATGAACGAACCCCCCACAAATGCTCTAATTGATATAAGGCATGTTTTATTTCTTCTTATTATTTATCATTTAGCATGTTTTATTCTTTTATTTTATCTTATATTTATCTGGTGTAGAGGTGGGCATTATTTAACATAACAATTAAAAAAACACTGTTACTACGTACTACTTTGAAGTTTGTTTTTTAGTAACAGAATATTAAAAACTCCCTATTAATTTTGTAAAGATTTATCCATTTACTTTGAAAAAAAATCTTAAAATAAAACAAAAAAAAGTTTTATTTTAACTTTTTATTGTAATGAAAATAAAGTTACAAAATCTTTTTTCAAACTTTTTATTATCTTCTAAGAGAAAATGAAAAAAAAAAATCTATTATTAAAAACGAGTTAAGTAAATCTACATTTGCACACCAATCAAATAAACCCAAATTTCAGTAAAAAAAAAAAAATAATAATAATAATAATAATAAACCATCCTATGAAAGAAAAAGAAAATTCAACACTCAAAATCACTTCCATTTCATTCATTAGTCACCCCCCCTCTAACAATAATAGACGCGTCCTAGCAAAACTCGACTGCCTCATATGTACGCCTGTGAAACTGACGACGAACTTTCTCCTACTTCTGTTGTTGGGAATAAAAATTATCTTATAGTTTTAATTATCTGTTTGTTCTATACCACTTCTTAAATGTTCAAATGGCAACATTTAAACCTTTTTTGGTGTTCCCTTTCAACATGAGATCGTATTTGTTTCAATTCTAATGCATAAAAAAAATTAATCACTCCTCTAAGAGATTAAAGTTCCTTGTAATATATAACTACGAAGCAATTACATTATTCTAAAAATATATTGTCACTTTAAATACGAATCTGTTTATCTGGACTGGTAGTATTAGAATGGAGAATTTTATGTTATCAAGAAAAACAAGTTGGAAATTGCACGTGTAGCGTAGCAAATGAGGTGCGTTCGTACGATAACGAAGATTTAAAAATATTCAGATCTTGCTGATATAATAGAGCGTACTTCGGATACAGTATAGTACTCGAAATCTTTGTGTTTCTGTAAATATGCAGAAAGTAATTTTTATTACACCTCAGAAACGTATATCTTATTCATAAAATGTGAAATAGTTGAATATAATTAAAACTCGCCCCAAACAATGTTTCCCCGTATAGCATTATGTAGTGGAATACTTTTGTGTGGCACTGTAATTTAATAATAAAAATTCTTTGCATCGCAGATGTGACAGAATGCATATTTTAGTATATATTTCATAGATTCATATGCCAATTCTATTATGTTCGAATGAGTGTAACATCATAAAAATGCATTTGAATCTTTTTTCCCATTGACCGTAATGTAATGGAATACCTTTGATTGTCCCTGTAAATGATCAGTGCATCGGACTTTCATAACATTTGAAATGACTCGATAAAATTACGTAATAACTATATGTTTTAAATTTCAAACGATTAAAATGCATTTGAAAAATTTTTCCCATTGACCGTAATGTAACAGAATCCTTTTGATTGTCCCTGTAATTGATCTTTGCATCCGATTTTCATAACATTTGAAATGACTCGACAAAATTACGCAATAATTATGTTTTAAATTTCAAACGATTAAAATGCATTTGAAACTTTTTTCCCCATTGACCGTAATGTAACGGAATCCTTTTGATTGTCCCTTTAATTGATCTATCCATCCGATTTTCATAAAATTTGAAATCATTCGACAAAATTATGTAATAATTATGTATTTTAAATTTCAAACGATTCGGTTGGATAGTTTTTGAGTTGTTATATGCGGACGGACAGACAGACAGACGAATAGACGGACGGACTGAGCGACAACAATAGGTGCTACGTATTTACATAATTACGAACGCACCCAAAAAAAAAAAGGGCTTTCTAATCAGATCCCTGAATACTGTTTTCCGTAAATACTGTCCCTTGAATACTGTGTTTTCTCATCTCCACTGCTGATGTACGAAAACTTATTTTGAATTTTTGCAAAGTTTAACTCTACATTTTAAACATGAGCTTGACCCTTTTTTACACACTAAAGTTTTAAAGGAAAAAAAAAAAAAGAAATATTACTCAAGAGTGAGAAAAATGTTCTTTACTACAAATATTTATCCAAAATCTATAAAAATGATCTAAATTTTAAAAAATGTCTCCTAAAAGTGCGAAATAAAAAATTTTTTTAGCCTAAGGTAAAACGTTAAAAATTTATTAGACTATTGAAACATGTTACCAAGCTAATGGTATAATGTTGGAACCTGTTAACAAAAAAAAAAAAAAAAAAAAAAAAAAAAAAAATGTTTTTTTTATCTCTAATCTAGTGCAAAAGCAAATTTTGCAAATAAAGATGATATACAGTTAGACTGGGCATACGATTACAAAGAGTTAATTGAGTACGCAAGAAAAAAAGTTCGAGAATCCAGTCATTGTGCGCGCGGCAGCGCGCAACAATAATATGATTGAGCGATAATGCTTAAGCATAGGAAACCGCAAAAACACGGATTTTTAAATTTTTCTTTTTGCAATAACTAACTAAATACTTATCCAATTTTGATGATTTTTTTTTAAATGTTCGTCTGACCAAAAAGCACAACATAGCACAATTTTTTTTTTTTTTTTTTTTTTTTTTTTTTTTTTTTTTTTTTAATGGCATACTGTAGGTGTACTGTAGAGTATTCTGAAAATCGGACAAAAATTTTGTGTCACAGCACTTTTCTCGAAAACTACTAAATATAAAAACTTAATTTTTTTTTTAAACAAAAGACAAACTTTTTATCCCGGGGTAGTCATCGAGAAAACGTTATTTCGCTGGGCGGTTTTTCTGAAATTGCGTATTTTCCAAACTTGGTCATAAATGGGTATGTCTAACTTTCTACTGCAGATAGAATGTTGCGGTAAAGTTTATTTTAAAGATTTTGCGATGCTAATTAATCCTGCAAAAATTCATAGCTTTACGTTAAACAGTTTTTTTACAAGATGAAATAAAATAATAGCAGTCATCAATCTAAGGTACTTCTGATCATCGGAGAGAAAAACCAGTTACACCATTCGATTAAGCATAAAAAAATACAGAATGCTTTTTTTTTCTCATATTTTTAACTTAATTTTTTAACGAATTATGAATTTTTTTTTTAATTTTTGACATGCTGATTTTTGTCATTTTTTAATGAATCACTTACTGAATAATTATGCACGGTGTCTAGCCCTGGTGGCTGTCAAATTTGATTTTTAAATTTAAATTAGGCAATTTTTTGCACCATGCCAAATTTATATTTTATCCATTTTTTTCATTTATTTATATTTTGTTTTTAACACAATGGCATCAATGGCAAAAATGCCTGTCATACCTGTCAAATATTGGGGCCCTGTACTTTAACAAAGTGTATTTACTATAAGTATATACCGTATTTATTCTAATAGAATGCGCCCTCTAATAGAGCGCGTCTTCTAATAAAGTGCGCACTTTGGTGCTGATTGAAAAAATAAATATACGGAAACGATATAGTAACTAAGTAGAAAACGATTACTAAAATGCATTATCGAGGATTCTCATCGATCAAAATAGAAATATTCTATCAAAGCGATGGAGTGGCGATGTAGCAAAAGTTTCAAATTTTGAACAATGTACCACTCCTGTAAACTATAGCGCCAAGAATATGCGCACTGTTAAAAATCTGCTGCATTTTGCTGCAACGCACTCCCCTGCTTGTATAGAAAACGGTTACTTGGCCGTGAAATGGCCCTTTCTCATTGGTTGGAATCATTGTGCGCGCGGCAGCGCGCAACAATAATATGATTGAGCGATAATGCTTAAGCATAGGAAACCGCAAAAACACGGATTTTTCGATTTTTCTTTTTGCAATAAATAACTAAATACTTATCCAATTTTGATGATTTTTTTTAAATGTTCGTCTGACCAAGAAGCACAACATAGCACAAAAATTATTTTTTTTATGGCATACTGTAGGTGTACTGTAGAGTATTCTGAAAATCGGACAAAAATTTTGTGTCACAGCACTTTTCTCGAAAACTACTAAAGATAAAAACTTAATTTTTTTTTAAACAAAAGACAAACTTTTTATCCCGGGAACATTTTTTATTTCTATATATAAAATACAAAACAAGTTGTGCAGTATCCTTATGGAATATGGAAAAATAGAAGGACTAGTGAAAAATGCTCCAAGGAGCAGTGCAAAAGCAGAATATGATTTTAATTGAGCATTAAAAAGTAATGGACAAGTTTATTTTTTGGAAAAAGTACACAAACATTTAAAAGTAATGAACAAGTTTATTTTATTGAAAAAATGCCCAAGCATTTAAAAGTGATGGATAAGACTTGAAACTGAGTCAAGAACTAGTAAATAATTTCCTCAAGACTTGAAAATGGCTGATCATGCTCTTATGTGACAAGCATATTCAACGTCCTTTTTTTATCCCTGCCTATACTAAGTCCAACATGCCTATACTAAGATAGACAGGGATAAAAAAAGGATGTTGAATATGCTTGTCACATAAGAGCATGATCAGCCATTTCCAAGTCTTGAGGAAATTATTTACTAGTTCTTGACTCAGTTTCAAGTCTTGTCCATCACTTTTAAATGCTTGGGCATTTTTTCAATAAAATAAACTTGTTCATTACTTTTAAATGTTTGTGTACTTTTTCCTAAAAATAAACTTGTCCATTACTTTTTAATGCTCAATTAAAATCATATTCTGCTTTTGCACTGCTCCTTGGAGCATTTTTCACTAGTAAAACTTCCTTCTGCGCACATCCTTTTAAAAAAAGGCAGCCAAACTCATTTATTATCATTCTTACTTTTTGAAATATCGAACCTTGTATACAGATGTCATTTTCGCTTATCAACTAAATAAAAATAAAAAATAAAATTATCTTTTTGCACTCAATTAAAAAGAGGCTTGTTTAAACTCCCCTTTCGAAGAGTAAGAACGCTACCCGAAACATTTTTCAGAACTTATTCATCAATTTCTTCTGATTAGTTTTTTGCTTCTTTCAAGATAAAAGAAAATGACGCTCTAAAAATAATGATGGAACAATCTAGATGGATTGGTTTTTGGATGAATAGTGATATTAAAATTAAAAGAAAACAAAAATAAACTTTCATTTTAATAGCTCTCAGTACATTTTGTCAATGCAATATTAAAATATATATATACATACATACACAAATATTTTCGTTTCAAAATGAATGCTTGATTATTTCATCAAAATAAATTCTTATTAAAATAAGAAGGGCGGGTAATATCAATGCTTTTCCAAAATTAATTGGAAGAAAACGAAGATGTAGGGGGGAGGGGAGAAGGAAGATCTGTATAATTTATTTTGCTGAAATACAAATAAAAATGGGCGTGGATAAAAATGTTGTCTAATAAAAATTTGTAGAAAATAGAAGAAACAATTTTTGCTGCAAATTTTCTGTTTCACAGCCTCTGTTTTGAATGTTAACAAGTAATGCAAAAACATTCTCTGGATAAGTTATTAATACCGTATATACTATTGTATAGGTGAACCCCCCCCCCCCCACACACACACACACACACATCACCACCCAATTTCGAAGAAAATTTTTGAGAAAAAAAAATAATAATTTTCGCATATAAAGCTGCATTTCTGGTAGTCCAGGATCTTGAAAAATGACTTGAGGGTAAAAAATAATATTTATAAAAATATCTGTGTAACTTTCCGAAATTTATATTTTAAATATATATGAACGTAACTTGTTACATGCATCGCAGCGATCTATATTCTTATATAAATAGGCTAAACATTTTTAAATATCTTCCTAGTAGTTTTCTACTCAAGATGTTATGGAAATCTCTTACTAACATTATTGTTTGGTTGTAGTGGTAACAAATGTATTAAAAAATGCAGAGCAATACAAGCCTTGTTTTTATTCGTTTTATAAGCTTTAAAAAGTGACTGATTTTTCTTAATCTACAAAAATGTAGAATAATGAGGAACGGAATACATAATAACCATTTCCAAGGTCACCAGAGATTCAAAAAATATTCTTTTAATTTTAGAAACTTCATAAAAGAATAATCTTTAAAATTTAAAAAAAGAATTCGCAAAAGTAAATTTTTTTAAATTGCCCATCATTTTTGTAAAAGTTTCTTAGTTCCTTTTAAAAGCATTAATCAGTTACCTCTCTGTATCCGACAAATTGGTTTTTTCGGAGTTCAGCAATCCTCAAGTTCGCATTTTCAACGGCATAACTGAATTTGTGCGTACATTTGTAGCAAAATGATGTTAATTTTTTTTAAGTAAATGCTAATGCTGTTAATATAAGCTATTTTTCTGTTAGATAAGTTTTCTGAAGATAAAAATATTTACTTGAGAATTGAGAAAAAGTGACATTGCGATTTCAGAAAACGGATTGCTGCACGGTGAAAGCGATTGGGAATAGTTGATAAAGTTTGGGAATCACACAAACTTTCTCCTCGTTCTTTTATCGAGGTCATCGACGCTCATCCTTTAAGGGTGAATAGCTACAGGCAGCCGACCTCACTTATCATCATTTTTAGGTAGCTTTCATTACAAAAAGTAAAAAGCTACCTATTGCAGCCGTCCGGAGGAAAGCACTTCCGGAAAATTTTGGTATATTTTCACCGATCATGACCCCCAGACCCCAAAACCACCTTCCGTTCAAATGTTGACATATATATATATATATATATATATATATATATATATATATAACCATATATATATATATATATATCTGATTTTTGTCATGCGATAACTAACGTATTTATGAACCGATTTGAATGAAACTTGGTATGTACATAGTACATACAAATGTCTCGACCGAGTTCGTTGGTCAGCATCATCCGCCATTTTGTTTCAGAATGGCGGCCATTTTAAATTTTTTAAAAATTGTAAAATTTAAAATTAAATGCGAAAAAATTAAAAGTTGAAAAATATTTTCCTTTTACGTGTTAGAACTTAAAACAAAGATTCCAGAACACTTTCTATTTTGTCTATATCTTAAAAAATGATTGAGTTATAGCACTTTGAATTTTTCTTATGGCTGACATTTTGAAACGATCTGATTTTTGTCACGTGATAACACGCGTATTTATGAACAGATTTCAATGAAACGTGGTATATAGATAGTACATACAAATGTCTCGACCGAGTTCGTTGGCCAGCATCATCCGCCATTTTGTTTCAAAATGGTGTCCATTTTAAATTTTTTAAAAATTTAAAAATTTAAAATTAAATGTGAAAAAATCAAAATTTGAAAAATATTTTTCTTTTACGTGTTAGAACTTAAAACAACGATTCCAGAACACTTTTTATTTTGTCTATATCTTACAAAATGATTGAGTTATAGCACTTTGAATTTTTCTTATGTCTGACATTTTGAAACGATCTGATTTTTGTCACGTGATAACACGCGTATTTATGAACCGATTTCAATGAAACTTGGGATGTACATAGTACATACAAATGCCTCGACCGAGTTCGTTGGCCAGCATCATCCACCATATTGTTTCAAAATGGTGGTCATTTTAAATTTTAAAAAAAAATTAAAATTTTAAATTAAATGCGAAAAAATTAAAAATTGAAAAATATTTTTCTTTTACTTGTTAGAACTTAAAACAACGATTCCAGAACACTTTTTATTTTGTCTATATCTTAAAAAATGACTGAGTTATAGCACTTTGAATTTTGCTTATGGCTGACATTTTGAAACGGTCTGATCTGAACGATCCACAATGTTGCTTTAAAATGGCATACACTTTATGATATCGTGGAATTTGGTGACTCTCTAAATTGCTTAAAATAAAACCAGGTTGAATAAAAGATGACTAATTTCTAAAAATTCTTATTAATATTCAGTCTTGACAAAAACTAGTTTCAATCTTATACAATCACTAATTTTATAAGATTATTTCCACTAATTTGAGCTTAGTATTTTTGAACAATGTAATTTACCTTAAAAAAAAATAAATATATAAGTATATGAAAGCTACCTCTTCCTCCCGGCATTGCCGGAAGGACTTTTTCTTTTTTAAATATCGAATCTTACCGAGAAATGTTATTTTCAAACACCATTTAAGTATATAAGCTTCTATTAAGATAAAAAAAAATGAACGCTCTAAAAGAAAAAAAAATCATGCGTTAAGCATAAGTTATAAAACATGTATAAAATAGATTATATAATCTTTAACAAAACTTCGTTATTTAGGGAAATGAGGTACTGTCCTTAGCAAAGTATGTATTCGAACACTTTGAACAGCGATGTATTCGATCTGTCGGTTGATATATATACCATACAATAGGTAAGTTTGGTTTACCAAAAAAACAACTAACTGGTTGAAATTTTTCTTTCAGCAATTTATGCTAAGCGATGGAAACATATACGAATATTTTTGTTCAGCCCTGTAGTTTACCTGTACTTTATGACACGCCAATATTTTTTGCTAAACTTTAGTTCAAACAAAAACTCTCTCAAAACTACTTAAATCGCATTTCCAGAAATTCTCATCCATAGGTGACCCTGTATCCAGTTCATTGCGTGACCCTGTATATCATTTTATCTATATTCTACAAACATTTCTTAATAATCTGAAAGTAGTTCAACATAATTATACATAACTTATTTTAAAACCATTTTCAGAATTCATTTATCATCTTCTTCTGATTAATTTTTTGCTTCTTTCAAGATTAATGGAAATGACACTCAAAAAAACAAAAAAAAGATGTCTGAACATTCTGGATGGATTGTGTTTTTGTATGAATATAGCGAGATTCAAATTAAAAGAAAACAAAAATAAACTTCCATGTTAATAGCTCCCAGTATATTTTATCAGTACAATATTTAAAAAAAAAAATACATAGAAATAGTTTCGTTTCAAAATTAAAGCATGATTGTTTCGCCAAAATACATTCTTATTAAGAAAGGGGACGGGGTGGGGGCTGATAGCCATGTTTTTCCAAAATTAATTGGAAGAAAACTGTGGTGGTAGTGGTGGTGGTGGGGGGGGGGGAAGATCCGTATAATTTATTTTACTGAAATGCAAATGAAAATGTGAGTGGAAAAAATTTTTATGCAACAAAAAATTCTACAAAATGGAAGAAGATGTTTATGTGAAATATAAAAAAATAAGTCTTGATTACGTCCATTAATAACTGTATCGTAATAATAATAATACAGTCGAGTCTCTATATAACGAAATCCACCGTTCCAGTAAAAAATTCGTTATATAGATAATTTCGATGTATAGAGAATGATGTTAAAAATCGTATTTAATGTGTGAAATTTGAACAAATATTATTTTTGATCTTTTGAACTAATAATTTGAAGCGTTTAAAAATAAATATTAACCTAACATTTTATTTCTTAATTATTTAAGCTGTTTCAAAAAAGAGAAGAGACATTTATTTAAAGGCTTAGTGAAAATCAAATAAGGAAGACTTGCACTAATTTCAGACGAAGAAATCTGTGATTTTTTGTTGTTTTGATTTTAAAATTGTTGCGCTCTAAAAAAAAAGTACTCAAATTTTAGCAAGGAATGAAAAATTGTAGTTCACATTTTCCTCCATTTGAAAGCCTCTCTTATGTGCCTCTCATTGATTTTTCTCTTACATGTGCATCAATCCAATTGACTCTGTTTTGAGAAGGATGTGGAAAGGTGTGTGGGAGATGAGATGAATTCGTTTGATTTAAAGAACAAGGAGAGAAGTAACATTAAAAAAAACTCAGCACTGACGATAAATTAAAAATAAGCGATGGAAAATTGATTCCATATGATTTCGAGGCCTTTTAAAACTGAGTAAATTAAGACCAATTTATGAAAAAATTCGTTATATGGAGATCGATATATTGCTATATAGAGACTGTTTTTAATGTAATCATGCGAAAAGGGAACCGTTCCTACTAAAAATTCGTAATGTAGAGAAATTCGATGCATGGAGTTTCGTTATAGAGAGACTCGACTGTAATATATTTTGCAGCAAAAAGGTAAGAATTTATATTATAAATAATTATTTGGCCTATAACACGTTACTTTAATAATAAAACATTTAAAATAGATTAAATTTACATGTTTCACCTCATCTTCAGAATGTAAATAGAAAAATTACGAACACAATGAATGTTAAAAATTTGAATAAATAACTATTGAATGCAAATGAAATATGTAAAAGCCTATATATTTTTGACATGATATTACCTTTTTTGTTGTAGAATATACCGGGTGTCCCAAAAATGACTGATGGATTTTAAAATTCAATAACTTGCAAACGGTGACAGCTATTTAACAAATTTTTGCAGGAGGGTTATGTATAATGTCAGGAGTTTTTTTTACCGTAATTTATTATTTTAGTTCGCATCTCAAACAATAGGTGGCGCTGACGGCGATTGAAGGCCAGATCGACGCTTCACTCAGCACTGATCAACTGGCCTTTAATCGCCGTCATCGCCACCTATTGTTTGAATGCGAACTAAAATAAAAAATTACGGTAAAAAAAACTCCTGACATTATACATAACCCTCCTGCAAAAAATTTTTTAAATAGCTGTCACCGTTTTCAAGTTCTTGAATTTTAAAATCCATCAGTCATTTTTGGGACACCCGGTATATTATTATTACAATGATATAGAAGAAGGTGATTTTCGTTTCAACTTTTACTGATTTATTTTCTGTTTCACAGTCTATGTTTGGCATGTTAACAAGCGATACTAAAACATTATTCGGATAAGCTATTAATATCGTATAGAGTCGTTTACAGGTGGAACCCTCAATTTCGAAGATAATTAAAAAGAAAATAAATAAAATGAGATAATTTTCGTATATGAAGCCACATTTCTGGTACTTTCCTGAAAAATGATTTGTAATTGAGAATAAAATACAGGGCCGTAGGTAGAAGTAATCTATAGGGGGGGGGGCTCAAGAGATTGTAGGGGGGGGGGCTCATATATATTTTTTCTTTTTCTCTGACAAAAAAAGATAAATTAGTGCATATTTATACTGTAGGTATTATGTTTCTTATTAAACTGTTGTAATAACTTCATTTTATACTAAAAAAACCATATGATGATGAAAATTTTGAGTGTATAACTGGAGCAAAATTAAACAACATGTGTATAAATGTGTGCTTCATATGTACAAATAGGATGAGGGAATGTTGAATTACTTATTTTAGATACAATTTAGTAATTCTGCAAAATTGTAAAAGGATCTCAAAATTAAATTAGATTTTTGAACAGAATTTCATTAGAATTTTCGTAATAGAAATTAATTTAGTGACCTTGGAATCTTTTCCAGGGGGGGGGGCCTCAAAATATTTTAGGGGGGGGATGAGCCGCCCATAGCACCCCCTTAGCTACGGCCCTGATAAAATAATAATAATAATAATAAATTTTTATAAAATTAGTAAACTTTTCAAATCAGACTTTTTTCTTTTTATTCAAAATTTTAAATAATGTGTAACTAAATAAAGCTCTAAAAAAAAAAAAAAAAAAAAAAAAAACATTTTTAATGGAATGATTTTTGGATGAAGAATGAGATTAAAATTAAAAGAAAACAGAAATAAATTTTCATTTTAATAGCTCCCAGTATGTTTTATTGATGCAATATTTGAAAAAAAAATACACATAATTAGTTTCGTTTCAAAATTAATGCATGATGGTTATTTCACCAAAATACATTCTTATTTGTTGAATGTGGGAACAGTGATAGAAGAAATTATTGTTAATTTCAGTATTATTCCACAATGTCACTAAGTATAAAATTGGATAGATCCTACCTGATCACAGTAGATAGTAAACAGAAGGCAATAATGGAAGACACATTGTATTTGTGTAGAAGGTGGAACAAGAAAATCCAGTTGACACGCATATAACACACTTGAAAAATTTATTTCTTGATTATTATACTAAAACAAACAAAATAAAATGTAGTTAGATTAATGTTAAGAACAGTAATATTGAATTTTTAAGACAGGTCCTCTCAGAGTATTTTTTTTTCAGGAAGCTGGATTAGCTTTCCTTTGTTACATAAAGGTAAAACACAGAAAGGGAAGGCATGTCTTTCCCTCTGAGGACCTATTTCAAAACTAAGGGTCCTTCAAAAGTATCTGAAAGTTCTCAACCTCTTGAAACAAAGGCAATCAGCTGAGCTTGCATTTATGTTCATATGTATGGAGATTTTAAATGTTTGGTGCTGCCATCTGGCGCTAGTCTCCATACTTACTTGCTTAAAGTTCACTATCATAGTTGGATGTACAGTTGCATGGGACAGCTCTAGTGCTGCCCTCTAGTGAGATGACTCTGAAGGAAAATGGATCAGTGCAAATTTCACATACCTCACAATGTTTGTGTATTTGCTGAGAAATCTCATGTTGCCCTATAATCCTACATTCCTCCTTTTCGAAGCAAATCTACAACATCTTTAATTGGAACTGAAGCCTAAGCTTCTCCAGTTTAATTTTAGAGACGGGCTTGGTGAGAACATCAGCTAGCATTTTTTCCGTAGGACAGTAAATAATTTTAATTATGCCACATTCGTGCTGGTGTTTGATGTGATGAAATTTCACGTCAATGTGCTTTGACTTGGTATGTGCCTTTTCGATTTTAGTCAATCTAATGGCAGGCAAATTGTCCTCATATACGGTTATGGGTAATTCTTGGTTAAGTTCCAAGTCACTGAGTATTGTGAGTAGCCATTTTATTTCTTGTGTTGCAGTGGAAAGTGCAACATATTCGCTTTCAGTGGAAGACAGTGCGACGCTGGATTGTTTCTTAGAGGCCCAGGCTAGCACATTATTGCCCAACATGAATAGGTTCCCCGTCGTTGACTTCCTGTCGTCCCGATCATTCGCCCAGTCTGAGTCGCTATAGACTGTCAACACTGGCGGTTTCGACTTATCAATAACGAATTTTATTCGTCTGGTAGTCAATAGATACCTAATGACTTTTTCAACAGCTTCCCAGTCAGTTTGTCTTGGAGATTCATTCCTCCTTCCCAATATGTTTACTGCTGCCGATATGTCGGGCCTAGTCAGTGTTGCGATGTATAGTAACCCCCCAATTGCCTGTCTATATTTTTTATTATCATCTAATAGTGTTCCGTCGGGATCTAAACTGAAATAATTTGTGCACATCGGTGTGTAAGTGGGTTTACTAAGGGTTAAATTGAATTTTTCTCCGATTTCAATTATCTTATGTTCCTGATCAAGTTCGAAATTCCCATTTTCTGTTCTTTTTATATTGATACCCAAGTATTGATTAACCGGTCCTAAATTTTTAATCTCATATTCCTTAGATAATTGGGTGTAAATCTCGTGTGTGTCATCTTTATTTCCCGCTACAAGAATGTCATCCACGTACACAATTACGTAAGCGATTTTTCCGTTTTTAGTCCTTTTGAACAGGCATTGGTCTGATTCACATTCCGTAAATTTTAAATTTCTTAACGACTGACTAATTTTTAAATTCCATGCCCTAGCTGCCTGCTTAAGGCCATAAATTGCTTTGTTTAGCTTACATACTTTCTCTTCCTCCCCAACTTGTACATATCCCTCCGGTTGATGCATAAATACTTCCTCCTCAAGATCGCCGTGTAGAAATGCAGTTTTCACGTCTAAATGTGTCACTTCTAGATTCTTATAAACAGCTGCATTTAAAAACGCTCTGAGTGTGGTATGTGACACGACTGGAGCGTAAGTTTCGTCGTAATCGCATCCATATTTTTGAGAGTATCCCTTAGCGACCAATCTCGCTTTATATCTCTCTATGGTTCCATCTGCCCCTCTTTTTGCCTTAAAGGTCCACCTCGAACCAATGATGCGTTTACCGGGTACGGCTTTAATTAATTTCCAAGTTTTGTTTCTGTGCAATGATTTTATTTCTTCATCGGTCGCCTCCAACCATTTATTTTTAATTTCAGTGTCCTCAATATTTTGTAAATCAGCCCACGACCTGGGTTCTTCAATTTTGCATAGGTTAGCTGTTATTCCAAAACGGTTCGGTGGTATACCTTTATTTTCTCTTAGCGACCTTCTAGGTTCGGGATCATTTTGCGTTGGATTTACGATTTTCTCTTCGTTCTCATTCGTTAAATCAAATTCGATACTTTCGGTAGGTAATCGCGCACTGTTTTCGATTTCTGTCGTGTCATTAATTTCTTCCCGATCAATGCCCTCTTCAAGGAATTTAACGGTTCTCGAGATCATTATGTTATTATTTCCGGTATGAATTCTATACCCTTTACTACGAAAATCATAACCCATAAATACTCCTTCAATAGCCTTCTCGTCAAATTTGGTTCTTTTTGATTTATCTATGTAGGCGAATGCCTTACATCCGAATGTTTTGATATTAGATAGGTCGGGCTTTCGGTTATTCCATAACTCGTATGGTGTTGCGCGATTCTCGTTTGCATTAGTAGGTAGTCGGTTAATTAGGTATGTGGCCGTCATTACTGCTTCGCCCCAGAATTGCCTAGGTAATTTCGCGTCAGAAAGCATAGTACGTGCCATTTCCACAATTGTCCTATTTTTCGGCTCTGAGACGCCGTTCTGAGGGCTTGAATAAGGTACGCTTAATTCCCGTTCAATGCCATTTTCAGCTAAGTATTTTTCGAAATTTTCACCAAGGTATTCTTTGGCATTATCCGATCTTATAGATTTAATTGTTTTTCCAAATTTATTCTTCGTAAGGGCTACATATTGCTTTAGCTTTTCTACCGCTTCAGATTTATGTGCTAACAAATACGTTACAGTAAATCTACTATAATCATCTGTGAATGTTATGAAATAGCGCTTCCCGCCAGGGGTCATTGTTTCCATGGGTCCACAAATATCCGAATGTGTTCGGGAACAGATTTCTACACTTCTGTTTTTAGCCGATTTAGGGTAAGGCGAAACTGATAGTTTACCTTCGATACACTTAGTGCAGTATGTTTTGTGTTTGCAATTGTTTATGGTTATCCCTTCTGCTAGCTTATGGTTAACTAAATGTCTAATTGCTTCAAAATTTTTATGACCTAATCTGCGATGCCAAATGTAAATGCAATTTTCATTATCGCATGATGTTTGTGTACTTAAAATGTAACCATATTCGTCCGTTGGGTTTATCTCATAAAGATTATTATTCAATTTTGCGGTCAAGATAGTGTTGTTGTCTTTGACAAATAAACATGTTTCTCCTTCAAAAATTACTTTTATATCATTATCAATTGCCTTTTTAACTGACAAAAGATTACCCTTTAATTCCGGACAATAAAGAACATCCTTGAGAGTTATGCTATTTTTTAGACCTGAGTTAAGTGTTACATCGCCCATACCTTGAGAGTTTAATCTTTTCCCATTAGCAATGGTAATGTTACCGAAATTTCCGGGTTTAAATGTTGTGAAGTGCTCTGTTGTGGACGTAACATGTCTAGTACAACCTGAGTCGATTATGTATGAATGAGGGTTAGTTTCATGTAATTTGTTTACTAGTACCAGTTCATTTTTAAGTGTGTGTTCTATCGGGGAAGGAGGAAGATCCGATTCGTTTTTCTCATCCATAATTTCTATCTTACTGTTGAAACAGTAGTTGGATGAGTGGTCTTTATTGTCTTGGCCTTTATTGTTATTATTGTAAGTTTTATTTTTGTTGAATTCGTTTTTATAAGCATTCTTCTGTGAATTCTGTTTTTCTTTATTTTTCAATTGGAAGCATTCGCTTCTGATGTGGCCGTTACGGGAGCAAAAGTTACAGAATTTTTTAGATCTGTTTGAATTATTATTTTTGTATGCAGTACCTTTGGGACGGGAACCCATATATCTGGTTTCAGCGTTGTACGCTGTGTCTCTGGGGTGCAAATTTGCATTTTTAGCTTCAACCCGATGCGTAAATTCTCCAATTAATTTATTTTTAATGAGATCAATTGTTAAATCCTCTTGATCTCTGCTTTCGAGTGCAGTTATCAATGGTGCGTAAGACTGTGGGAGTGAGCACAAGAGGATAGCAACAATGTGAGACTCCTTAATATCCTCTCCTATTGCAGAGAGACGATCTTTGATCGTGAGTATTTCGTTGATATGATCTATCATGTTGCCATTCTCAGGTAATTTCTGAGAATAAAATTTTCTCAGTAAGAAGAGCTTGGAGCTCAAATTAGCACGTAAATGAATTTCTTTTAATTTGTCCCAAATTTGTTTGGGGTTTTCTAAGTGCTTTACGTGAATTATCTGGTTGTCCTCGATACTTAAGTTAATAATGGCCTTTGCTTTCGCGCTGTCACGTATGTATGTTTCGTCTGGTGTCTCAGGTGAATCATTAAGGACAAATTTAAATAAATCATCTTTGATGAGCAAATTTTGAATCTTAAAGGACCAATTTGAATAATTAGAATTATTTAGTTTCTCAATGGAGGTGAGATCCCTACTCATGGCCATTGTGTATATATATATTAAACAATGTATCTTGATAAATCAATAATAAATCAGTTACTCAGCAATTTATACACTTTAGCATATAATTAATATATAAATATATAATATAAATTGATTGCTCTTGTAAGGAAGTTCCGTGACTTTCCTTATTTATTTATTTTATATAATATCAGTTCAGTATTTTTCAGTATTAATCATATAACTTATATATAATATATCATACATGAAAATAAAATGTTAATCAGTTTTTTTTTTTATTACTGTGTTTGTTTTGTTTATTTATTAAAGGTAAAAAAGTCTATCACGTTCCCTTTTCAGTCTCATAATCTGTTGAATGTGGGAACAGTGATAGAAGAAATTATTGTTAATTTCAGTATTATTCCACAATGTCACTAAGTATAAAATTGGATAGATCCTACCTGATCACAGTAGATAGTAAACAGAAGGCAATAATGGAAGACACATTGTACTTGTGTAGAAGGTGGAACAAGAAAATCCAGTTGACACGCATATAACACACTTGAAAAATTTATTTCTTGATTATTATACTAAAACAAACAAAATAAAATGTAGTTAGATTAATGTTAAGAACAGTAATATTGAATTTTTAAGACAGGTCCTCTCAGAGTATTTTTTTTTTCAGGAAGCTGGATTAGCTTTCCTTTGTTACATAAAGGTAAAACACAGAAAGGGAAGGCATGTCTTTCCCTCTGAGGACCTATTTCAAAACTAAGGGTCCTTCAAAAGTATCTGAAAGTTCTCAACCTCTTGAAACAAAGGCAATCAGCTGAGCTTGCATTTATGTTCATATGTATGGAGATTTTAAATATTTGGTGCTGCCATCTGGCGCTAGTCTCCATACTTACTTGCTTAAAGTTCACTATCATAGTTGGATGTACAGTTGCATGGGACAGCTCTAGTGCTGCCCTCTAGTGAGATGACTCTGAAGGAAAATGGATCAGTGCAAATTTCACATACCTCACAATGTTTGTGTATTTGCTGAGAAATCTCATGTTGCCCTATAATCCTACATTATTAAGAAAGGGGAAGGAGACGGGGAGCGATATGCATGTTTTTCTAAAATTAATATCAAGAGAACGGTGAGGTAGAGGGGAAGGGGGGAAGAGGAGAAGGAAGATCTCTATAATTTATTTTGCTGAAATAAAGGTGATTTTTACTGCAACTTTTATATTGATTTATTTTCTGTTTCACAGTCTATGTTTGGAATGTTAGCAAACGATACTAAAACATTCTCTGGATAAGTTATTAATATGTGGTACATACTCATGTACGGGTCAACCCCCCCCCCCCCAAATTTTGAAAAAAAACAATTAAAAAAATATTTCGTGTAAAAAGTATCCTAAAATATGACTTGTAATTGAGAATAAAAAAAAAATAATAATAAGTTTTAAAAAATGGAAAATGATTTGGACATTTCTAATGTGATTAAAATAGATAACTTTTTTAATAACTATTTTAAAATTAAACTTGTTGGTGATACCATCTATGTAAGAATTTAATAATTATAGATTAACAATTTATAATTAATTACTTAAAGGATAAGTTGTTTTGATAGATATATTAAACGGAACCCTCTGCGCGATCTGTGATAAGACTTACTTATTTTTTTCTTATTTTTAAATAAAAAACAGAAATAGAACAATAATTTCCATGCAGCTTCGTCTCACCAAGATTTCAGTCTGACACTCCATTGTGTGCAGTTATTTTTCTGTTTTATTGCCTTTAAAAAAAAAAAAAAAAAAAAAAAAAAAAAAAAAAAAAAACAGAGTTTAATATTTTAAACTTTCTCTTTTGAAAAAAAAAAAAAAAAAAAAAAAAAAAAAAAAAAAACAGGAAAATAACTGAAAAACAAACAAACAAACAAAAGAAATCTGGTAAAGTATACAATGTCAGGAGTGGAAAATGGTGTCATTGAAATTGCGAAAAGGAAAAACTAATTTTACCAAAAGTCTGTTTTGCCTACTTCCAGATGGATTAGATCTTTTAAATTTCTTGATAAACATATCAGATCGCAAGCTATCTTCCTCTTTTTTCTTCTTTAATAAAAATCTCAAGCAATTTTCGTCATGCTAAACCTGGGTTAAAAGATCATCAGAGCTGCGTTTTTATCTTTCATTGTAGAATCCCATTCAATGGAACACAAATATCGAAAATGCAATTTTCTTTCCTTATATCTTAACAAGTAAGAAAAATCAAGCGTTAAGCATAGATTATGAAACATTTTCCAACATTTCCAGTAATCTTTAACAAAACTTTGTTATCCAGGGAAATAAAGTATTACTGCCCTAGCCAAATCCATATTCTAATACTTTTGAACAGCCCTGTATTTGATCTGTCGGTTGCTATATAGGCTATATAATGGGGAAATTTAGTTTAGCAAGAAAATGCCTAGCTGGTTGCAATTTTCCTATCCGCTATTTATACTAATAGATGGAATCATACTTGAATGCTTTTATCCAGTCCTGTAGTTACCTAGTACTTTTAAGACTAGAAAGTATTTTTCTAAAAATTAGTTCTAGCAAAAATACTCTTTAAACTACTTAAATCACATTTCCAGAAATTATCATCCAAACCTATGTATCATGTTCCTTGCATATAATTTTATGTATATTCTACAAAAAAATTTCTTAGTAAATTGAATACAGTTCAACATAAAAATGCCCAACTCCTTTAAAAACCATATTTAAGTAAATTACGTTCATATTCAGTAGCCTTTGCAAGATCTTTTATGCAACCCTGTATATATAAACTGTGTAACTATTAGAGTTGATATACATTATATAATATGCATGCATTTAGTAAAACTTAAAAGCGCATATTAGAATTAGAAATCCATTTCATCCATCCAACAGCAATCATCCATATTATACAGCACTTCGGATAAACTATACTATTTGAATGCTTTTGTGTGTCCCTGTGTATGCTATGCGCTTCGTATTATGCACGAAAAAACTCATATTAAGCCTCAGTAACGTATATGAATTTTATTATATATGAAATCATTTATCATAATTAAAATATCTCGCGAATAATTCCCCCCTTTATTATTATGTATTGGAATTATTCTGCATGGCCCTATAAATGAATAATAACTATTCTTTACGCTGCTTACTTTACAAAATGCATATTTTAGTGCACTTTGTAGATTCACGTGAATTTGAAGCTGTTTGACAGGGTGTAACATCTTTAAAATTCATTTGAAATTATTTTTCCCCATAGGCCGTAATGTGCTGGAAAACTTTTGACTGTTCCTGTAAATAAATTAATAATGGCAAAACCTTCATTTTCAATAAGGTTCATGCTCAAGTAAACGTCATTAACGTCCAAAAATTTCATGTCAATTCGAGTATATTTACGAGAGTTGGAGCGCGGCCAGACGGACAGACGACCAGATGCATAGTCACTTTTCAACTTTGTTAGAAAGTGCTAATAAAATATAAACATTTTAGGGAACAACAGGATAAGCGATACTAAGTTAAATTTTTTATTTCCATATATTGTATTTTGTGAAACTGAGAAAAATATATTTTATGTATGTTTTATGGGAAGATAAAATTGGAACAGAGAGATAAATATAACAAGATAGAAAAATTCATGCGTCAAGCACAGATTATAAAACACTTTCCAACGCATTCAGAATAATGTAACGAAACTGCAGTTTTGTTTAAAAAACTAAAATATTACATCTCATATCGCCCTATTGAAATGTATAACGCATTACAAAACCGAATTTCACCTGTTCCCATCTACAATCGGAATGACCCGCATATGACCCGCATACACAAATGACCCGCATATTTTAACAGTCTTGTATAGCATGTAGAGATTTGTATGTATTTGAAAAAGTCATATTTGCACTTTTTCCATATAAAAAAATGTTGCGGTACTTTAGTAGAGCCTATCACCGAGTTTTACGTGTTAACTGCACTGTTCACTCTGCAGTATACTATAAATAAATTTTCTGTGCAATTCTACTCTGCGGACGTGGTTAGTGGTAGTGCATGAATGTGATACCTGTATAACTATTTTTTTGGCCCTATGTCACCTTGCCTTACATGTCTAATCAAGTCGCATCTTTATTTTTAACGACTTTACACTGCACATTTTTATAGTAACTGTGACTGATTTCTTTTATATGGAAAAAGTGCAAATATGATTTTTTCAAAGTTGGCATTAAAGTGAGTTGTAGCCAAGAAGAGAACCCTAGTCCTTTCTCATGCTCAATTGTTAACAGAAGCAGTTGTCAGATCCTTTTTTAGCACTTTCCAACAAAGTTGAAAAGTGCTTATGCATTCGGTTTGTCTGTCCGTCTGTCCGTCTGTCCGTCTGGCCGTCTGTCCGTCTGTCCGCGCTCTAACTCCCGTAAATATACTCGGATTGCTATGAAATTTTTATACGTTATTGAAGTTTACCCTAGCACGCACCCTATTGAAAATGAAGTATCTACCATGATTAGTTTATCTACAAGGCGAATCAAAAGTTTCCCATTCCATTACATCCTATGGGGAAAAATCGTTAATATACTCGGATTGCCATGAAATTTTAGGACGTTATTGACCCTAGCGCAAGTCCTATTGAAAATGAAGTTTCTACCATGATTAGTTTATCTACAGGGCGAATCAAAAGTTTCCCATTACATTACGGCCTATGGGGAAAAATCGTTAATATACTCGGATTGCCATGGAATTTTAGGACATTATTGAGGTTTACCCTAGCACGAACCCTACTAAAAATGAAGTATCTACCATGATTAGTTTATCTACAGAGAGAATCAAAAGTTTCCCATTACATTACGGCCCACGGGGAAAAATCGTTAATATACTCGGATTGCCATGAAATTTTAGGACGTTATTGACGTTGACCATAGGACGAATCCTATCGAAAATGAAGTTTCTACCATGATTAGTTTATCTACAGGGCGAATCAAAAGTTTCCTATTACATTACGGCCTATGGGGAAAAATCATTTCAAAGGAATTTTAAAGATGTTATACCCTGTCAAACATATTAAAATAAGCATTATATAAAATATAAGGTGAAAATGTAGCTATTATTCATTTACAGAGCCACACAAAAGAATTCCGTTAGATAATGGTAAAAGGAGGAATTGTGTGTGACATATTTTAAATATATTAAGCTTTTTCATGTATAATAAAATTCATATATGAACTGACATATGAAATACAGGGCTGTTCTAATGTACTGGAATACATATTTGGGTATATTTGGCTATACACTATTATTTCCCTAAATAACAAAGTTTTGTTAAAGATTTCATTAAGTGTTGGAAAGTGCTTCATAATCTATGCTTAACGCATGATTTTTCTTACTTGTATAATATGTGTAATAGTTTTGAAAACATAAATCCCCCGTCTGTGCGTCTGGCCGTATGGCCGTCTGTCCGCGCTCTAACTCTCGTAAATATACTCCGATTGTCAAGAAATTTTTGGACGTTAATAACGTTTACCCGAGCACGAACCCTACTGAAAATGAAGTTTCTGCCATGATTAGTTTATTTACAGGGACAGTCAAAATTTTTCCATTAAATTACGACCTATGGGGAAAAATCGTTTCAAAGGTATTTTCAAGATGTTACACCCTGTCAAACATCTTCAAATTTATATGCATCTACAAAGTGCATTAAAATATGCATTTTGTAAAGCATGCAGCGAAACGAATAGTTATTATTCATCTACAGGCCCATACAAAAGAATTAAAATACATAATAATAAAGGGGGAATCGTTTGCGACATATTTTATTTATGGTAAACGATTTCATATATAATCAAATTGATATACGTTGCTTAGGATTAATTTCAGTTATTTTATGCATAATACGTAGTGCATAGCATTTACAGGGACACACAAAAGATTTCAAATAGTATATTTTATCCAAAGTCCTGTATATTATGGAAAATGGCTGTTAGATGGATGAGAAGCATTTTTAATTATGATATACACTTTTAAGTTTCACTAGATGTATGCATATAATATGGTTTATATAAGTGCTAATTATTACACAATTTAGATATACAGGGTTACACAAAATATCGCGGAAAAGTAACTGAACATGAGCGTGATTTAGTTTAAGGTGGTTTTTAAATATGTTATGCCTTTTTACCATGAACTGCATTTAGTTTACTAAGAAATTTTTGTAGAATATAGATATAATGATATACAGGGTCACGCAAAGAACTGGTCGCCTTTGGATGATAATTTCTGGAAATTTGATTTAAATAGTTTAAAGAGTATTTTTGTTTGAACTAAATTTTAGCAA
The DNA here is from genome assembly GCA_964019185.1 of Maratus speculifer. Classification (NCBI taxonomy): domain Eukaryota; kingdom Metazoa; phylum Arthropoda; class Arachnida; order Araneae; family Salticidae; genus Maratus; species Maratus speculifer. The sequence continues at coordinate 3,567,606 of CAXHSM010000001.1, forward strand.
AATACTTTCGTTTATTAAAGTTAATGTATTTTACAGGGCTAAACAAAAGTATTCAAGTATGTTTCTATGTATTAGTTTAAATTGTTGAAAGGAAAATTTCAACCAGTTAGGCTTTTTCTTGCTAAACTAAATTTTACCATCATATAGTTTGTATATTAGCCGACAGATCAAATACAGAACTTTTCAAAAGTATTGGAATACATATTTTGATATGGTGAATAATGCGTTATTTCCTTGGATAACAATGTTTTGTTAAAGATTTCAAGAAGTGTTGGAAAGTGCTTCATAATCTATGCTTAAAGCATGATTTTTCTTGCTTGTTATATTTAAAAACATATTAACCTTTTTTTGTGCTCGTCAGAGCATTTTTAATACTAGTTTATATATAAAGCATAATAGATAAAAAACTAATTAAATTTAAAAGCGCATTCCGAAATTTAAAACGTTACTCTCCAGCAATTATGACGCGAAAACAGTATTGTAACTAATTTTTTTGTGTGTGTGTGTGTATCTTTGTAAATTAATAAAAATTTTTATGAAGGCTGTGTTTTAGCATCATCTTACTGAAATCCAGTGATTTATATTAGTTTCAATACATTTAAAATAGCGTAATGTCATTGAAATACTATCCAAACGATTTTTTCCATCATGTACTATAATGTAATCGAATTATTTTGAGTGTCCCTGTAAACGAGCCATTAATCATACATAATTTATATGCAATAACAAACATGATTTGGTGGTCCTAAATAGGCTTCATCAATTGGATGAAAATCCGAGTATGTTTACAGAGTTAGAGCGTGGACTGACGGACAAACAAATCAAATGCAACTCTGTTGAATTTTCAAGTTGGAAAGTGTAAAAAAAGAATAGAAATGACTGCATAAAGATTGTTCTTATTGTTTGTTAAACATTTTTAATATCGAAAGTACTTATTAATGTCGCCTAAAAATATCCAATTCTATAATATATAAATAATTATGAGCTTTTTAAAAATGTTTACTAAAGCAACGATTGCTTTATATTTACTTATTCCTTAAACTTTATTTCTGATATTTACTTCAATACTTAAATGTCATGTTTTATTTTTTAGTTACAATAACTACATTTATCGTAAACATAGAAAATGTCTTTGCAATAGAAGGAAATTTAATAACAAATGCTGAAAGTCTGTAATTTAATGTTTTGATGTTACTCAATCTCGGAAATTTTAAGTTATAAACCGCAGAAAAATGTTGAAACATACAACTAAAAAAATAAATATACGAATTAGAAAAGCACAAAAAATATTAATTAATTTTTATCTATATTATAAAGAAGAAAAGATTGTTCGTTTGTAATTTATAATTATACTATCTGTTTGGTAAATGTCGTCGACGGCGTTTCTTTTTCTTTCTTTCAGTGAGTGGCAACACTTTGTGTTTATTTTTGTTTTAAATGGAAAAAGGATAGAATGTTGTAATTTGCAAGCTATGCAATGGCTCGCATATTTAAGTGTGAAAATAAACGCATTTACATTCTGCTGTGTTGTGCTAAAGTCTAAGAAACAGCAGTTTTATATTACTTATTAGTTAAAAACGCAAAAACATTTTGGTGCAAGTCTAATCGGATTTTTTTTCATTAGAAAAAAAATAAAAATTGTAGAATAGAACATTGCTGAAATTTTGCGGATAGCGCCTGCGTTAAAAAGTTACCTGTGGTTTTGAGGTGAGTTTTTGAAATTTATTTAAGAATTTATTCGTGGATAAAATAAATGACTTATAATTTTTAAAACAGAAAGAATTGTTCGACGCCGAAGTGTCACAAATTATATTGAGAAAATCGGAAGAAAAATGTAATCAATGATGATAAGATTAATGTAACTGTAACTGGTAAGTGGAGAAAATTGAAGACCTGGCCTAATTGCAAAACCTAAACAATTATTTTCCCAATAATTCTATTGTGTATGTAGTTTTCATTTTATGCATGTCTATTTTATTAAACAAACTTCGTTGATTTGAATTAATTTCGATTGAACGAATTTTCTTCATAACGAAATATTTAAATAAAACTTCGTTAAATGGAAGTTTCACTGTATAGTTTTGCATACTTGTACACTCATTTCACAAACCATTTCCAAGTGCATGAGAATCAAGCAATTCAAGGAATCAAGAAAATAAAGAAATTGAAGAAAATGCTTTCATTGGAAAAAAATTTCCTCCAATCGTTCTTTTACTTACCCATCATACGTAGTATAGGGTAAGTCTTGCAATCGTTTTGAAAATCGAAAAAAAAATTTTTTGACTGTTTTACACGTTTTAGATAGTGAAGATACCGAAAAATATATTTTTAGAAAAAAAAAATTGCCGTCCGTCTGTCTGTCTGTAAACGCTCTATCTCCCGAACAAATTGAGATAGAGACTTGAAATTTTGTATGTAGTTAGCATGTAAGAATGGAACGAAGCCTATTTAATATCAGTAACATCAATTATCCGGAACCATTTTTTTCGGACTCTCGAAAAATTCGCTCTGATGAAAGGTATGTAAAAATTTTCGAATGTTTTTGTTCCAAGGAATGGACTTAAAAGGCAATAAAATAACACACATTTTGCATAAAGAACGAAGTCGATCTGATTATTAGTTGCCTAGATATTTGTAATCCTGCTTTCCACATTCTTCGATTTTTCATGACCCTGTATTTCATTCAAATTTCAAGTCAGAGATATATTTTAATTGAAAATGAGACGCTTAATCCAACGCAGTAAGACGTTAGTTTATATTATTATTATTTTTGGAGTTATAAGGATGTTTCTTTTACGCAGTTCGGTATTACTTTGAGTAGTTTGGCGTTTTATATAATTTGTCGAAATTGGTACATCAGCAATTCATTAATATAGCATTACTATGCATATTAACAATATTTAAATTGAATTTTGGAATTGCAATGCATTGTATAAATAGTTTTCACATGTTTTATTTTCATATGCCTATTCATGATGGGTAAGTATTACGGTGCCCCCCCCTCCCCCCCCCCCCCCCCCAACGACTAGTTTACATCCAATGTTGCAAAATGTTTCTTTTTCCAGAATCTTTACTGGAATTCCGCAGTTAATTTGAACTTATTTTTAATAACATACATGAGTCTTTTCATTAGCTTTTTTTTCCCTACAAAAAATTTAGAGTGTGCGTTTTAAAAGGCTACTTCATTCAAATGAAAAGACCCGTTCGCTGAAATTATTCCGATGTAAGAAATTTATAAAGATTTCTCATTTGCATTTTAATTTTTTAATTTAATTAATTCATTTATTTTCATTGGATAACTTGGATTGATCTGTATACAGACCGTTATTTACTTTTTTACTTTTGTTTTTCTGACCATTTTTTTTTTTTTTTTTTTTTTCATAAGGACACTTCTGTTTTTGGAACCGGTTTGGAAAGTGAAAGCACACTCATAAAAAATATCGGAAACCAAAACCAACAAAGTAAAAAACGGTCTGCATTCAGATCAATCTCAGCTATCGAAAGAAGAAACAAGTTGTAAATTGCACGTGAAGCGTAGCAAATGAGGTGCGTTCGTACGATAATGAAGTTTTAAAAATATCACTCTCATATATCAATCTCATAAAATTGTAAATAGTTAATTACAATTAAAATGCGCAACAAACAATGTTCTCTCTATACTCATTATGTAATGGAATACTTTTGTGTGGTCTTGTAAATCAATAACAAAAGTTCTTTGCACAACCGATTATGCATAATCTATATTATAAAATAATATGTACTTCATGATGCATATCACTATTATCATGTTCGAATAAATGTAACATTATTAAAATGCATTTGAAACTTTTTTTTTCCATATACTGTAATGTAACGGAGTACTTTTGATTGTCCCTGTATTTGATTTATGCATCCTATTTTCAAAAAAAAATTCAAATGACTCGACAAAATTACGTAATAAGTATGTAATTTAAATTTCAAACGGTTAAAATGCATTTGCAACATTTTTCCCTATTGACCGTAATGTAACGGAATACTTTTGATTGCCCCTGTAATTAATCTATCCATCCAATTTTCATAAAATTTGAAATGACTCGACAAAATTATGTAATGATTATATATTTTAAATTTCAAAAATTCGGTTGGCTAGATTTTTCGTTGTTATATGCGGACAGACAGACGAACAGACAGACAGATGGACAGACGGACGGACTGAACGACAACTATAGGTGCTAAGTATTTACATAGTTACGAACGCACCTAAAAAATTAAATACAACCGAGATATCTTTATAATTTTTTTTTCCATAGGCGAACGGTTCTTTTCATTTGACTGAAGTTGCCCCTTAATGATACTTTCCTTGTGAGTTCCGCCGCAGACTTCAGTTACGTATTTCGGAGGTCGCCTTTGCCTTTAAAACTGGTTTTGTGGCAGCAAGACTCACCCCGTGGAAAAAGCCTTTATCTGTAAAACTGTTCACAAACTGTTTTTTAGTTTGAATCACCTTTTACCTGTCTAAAGGAAAAAATTCGGTTTAAAAGAAGCATTTATCGAAACGCTTTCAAATGTTTATGATTCACCAACTCAAACAAATGATGAACAGAGATAATAATAAGCAATAACAATGGACAGTAACAAACAACGATAACAGATATATTATAATAATAACCGTTCCTATTTTTGTAACAGTGCAATTCAAAAAAGGTGCATATAGCTAAAATACGTTGGGAAAAAGTCTAAAGTTGTAGTGAATGTGAGGAAATTGATAAACATTTCTTTTAGATGCATGTATTTTTAGATAACTACATGTTCATGACTTTTAGATAACTTTTGTTAGATTTTTTTTCTTTCAAAGAGCACGGGCATAATTTTCTTGGACTTTTTTTTTTTTTTTTTTTTTTTTTTTTTTTGACGCAAGCATAGTTAATTTGTAAAAAAGAACTTTGTTATTAGGATGAGCGAAGCGAATCCTCTACTAGGCCACTCAAATGACAGTTTGTCATACACTTTACAAAAAAACTATACAGTATTTTCACTTGAAATTAAACACAAATATAAATTATGATCTGTAGATTTGCAGAATATTATTTTTTTCTTTTTTTTACAGAAATACTTTTCAAAAAATTATTATTTTAATTAATTTATTTTACATGTTTTTCCATTACGAACGCATCTTTTCAAATAAAAAGTGAAACACGTACGTTTTCAGAAGAAAAACTTAAATCATGGGGTCAGTAATTATAGCTAGAATCATCATTAAATAAATAAATAAATAAAATATATTTTCATTATTCTGATAAAATATCACAAAAACTGCTTCAGATTTTCAAACTATGCTCATTCCTTTAACTATGTATAGTTTCATGATTTCTTGTATAAAATGTATAAAATACTTTTTTTTAGAAAAATTATAGCATATTTTTAATGAATTAAAATTTGTGAAAATTCTCTTATTAACATTCAATTATAAAAGTATTTTTCTGTGTTAGGAATTCAACACAATTTATTCTTATTTTGTGAAATCATTTAAGCAGACGATATTTATGAATTTTAAAAGAATTACATTGTTTTTGTGAAGTGGCAATAAAAGAATTGTAAACAAATAAAATTAATTAATATTTTGTATAATTCTACTTCGAAAATATTTTTATTTATACCAGTCTTATATCATAAATAAACAATCTGAGGAAATTCTTAGTTATTTGGTTGAAATACATTTTAAAAATAAAATGTGCCGAAACATAAAATTGCATTTTTGCTTAATAAAGATGCAAAAATAATTTTAAAAATATATTATTACTTTTCAAATATTTATCTTATAGCATAATACTTCGCGAATCCAAACAAAGCATGGCTTTTGCTAGTTTTATTTATTATTCTTATTATTTATTGAATTTTTTTAAAGATAATTCAACAGAGTAGAAAAAAAGAAGCAGTGTTCGCCTAGACAAAAGTGTATTTTTGAATTATTAATAAATGATAATTATCAAATATCTCTTATTTAATTTTAGTTGCCGAAACGTCAGTTGAAGGCTTACTTTGGAGACACGAAATTTTTTGGATTCTGTCTGTCTGTCTGTCTGTCTGTCTGTCAGTCTGTCTGTCTGTTCCGCGATAACTGACGCAAAAAGTAATCGATTGGCTTGAAATTAAGTGGGTATGTTAGTGAGACACTGGGATTAAGCTGTATAGTTTTTTGTTAGATTTGATTCATTCGTTCCGAAGATATAGAATATTTTATTTCGCGCAATAATGCTTTTCTATGGCAAATCCAATGATTTTCAATTTTTTTTTCCCCGAGAGAAAATGACACATTTGATTAATGGAATTCAATGATAAATGGATACTAAAATTTACCAGTTAAATTATTCGTATTGTTTTCAAATTTTGTCAACACATTTGTCAGATTTTTAAAATTATTACTGTAAATTTTGGAAATTTTTTATAACTGTGTTCCAATAATATAAACTAATTTGTTTTAGAGATTTACTTATTTCAAACTAGCAGGCTAAGTCCGCTGCGCTGGTCTAATTTTCAAAACAAAACATGAATCAAACAAAATATTGAATATGATTGTGTTTTTTAAAGCAACTTCACCTCGAATGCTCTTTCACATTTCTGAAAATCATACAAAAAGCCTTTGTATTTAAAGATAGAAAACCAACGATTATAAATGCACCAAAAATGCATTAAAAGTTAGCAAACAGCTGTTGCGAATCTACTGTCGAGATTCTTCATCAGTGCAAAACTCAGTGAGCTAGAAAAAACAAAACTGAGCCAAAAATAAAAGCAACAACAATGGAATATTTGGCCCGTTGACGCCAAAATATATTAAAATAATAATAAAATATTATGTTGTTGTATCAGCTTATGCATTCGATAAAATTCGGGCTTTTAAGAAAAAAAATATTTCAGTTGACCATTTATTGTAGAGTTTGATAGATAAATGAGGCAATTATGAAAAGAGCAATTTAAATATTGTCTATTCACCATACTTCTAAAATAGCGAGCATTATGATCGCAGAGACTGACCATTGAATTTAAACAATTTTCAAGTGATTCATTTTCATTTGATAGTTTTTGAACTCTAAACCTCTCAACTTGAGGATATGGGTATCTGTGGAAACCTTAATACATCCTCTATCAATATTATATTACATTTCGCAACGTACATCTGCTCTTGACAAATCTATTACAGTGTTCCGTTTTTGGAATGCAGCAGAATAAATAAAGTTAAATAAAATTTTCCGTAGAAAAATAAGGTGAATGTTTTTTGAATGTGTGAAATTCATTTTTTGATACAGATGTCATATACGCATCACGTTGACGCGATTGAAACAAAATGAACATTTTATACACAGAAAAGTAAAATAGAAAATAGAAATGTATCTGTCATTTGAAAATGAAGTTTCCGTTAAAGTGGCGCCAGAAATGTATCACCCCAACGTGGTGCTTATATGACATTTGAGCCTCTTTCTTACAACATGGGTGTGTGCATTTGCACCTAAATTTAGTTATTTAGCTCTATTTTTGCAATATTAACTGGAGTTTGTACAATGTACGGTACTACTTGATTATTCTGTCGAGAAAAAAATTAATAGCAGATTATAGGAATAAATGTCAATAATCGATGATCGTAAGTATGATAGCAATTGATATTACACGTGATACAAGTATTTTTTTACGTCATAAGTGCTTTTTAATTCGACTTTTAATTTGTATTTTTTATTTATGTTTATTGTTCTTTCGTTATTTAAAATGAATTTATGTAAATTGAATAGTTTGGCGAAACTGACCGACGTGTTAATCAAGTAGCACTCAATTTACATTTGAAAATATCATATTTCACAAAAAACTCCGGCACAAACCCGGATTTGCAAGATTTCCTTCCAATACCAATGCGGCAAAATCCTTGTTTTAGAATAGCGAAGAAATGTGCATTTTTAAAAATTATTTTCGTTATTTTAAAACGAAGCACAAAACAATTTATAGAATTTCTTAAAAGAAATTGAAAATAAGTAAACAATTTATTAATACAGAAACAACTATTGCCGGGTTACCATATCAGGCAAAATAACACCGTTTTGGCGATAGTCAGATACCTCAGTGTGTATATAATATCTGTGCCAAACATGTTTGGAATAAACAATAATCGTTATTTATACAGCATGTTTAAATAATGTAGTATAGTGAAAAAATGTATACATGACTTATACGCACCACATTGGCGCGTTTTTTTTTTTTTTTTTTTTTTTTTATTTTTTTTTTTTTTTTTTATTCTGATGCCGATTTGGAGAAAATTTTGTTTTCAAATACCAAGTTTGTTTTCAAATATATAGTTTACAATTATTTTCTTTTATTTTAAATAGAAAATAACAATGAATTTTAAAAATTTTAGTTAATAATTATAAAACAAAACTATTTATATCCTTTAAAAAATAAAATAAAATAAAAATTTATTAATAAATAAACAACAGCCAGGTTACCAAGTGAGGCATAAAATCGCCATTTTATTGCAGTCGCGCAAATGTGGCGTATGTATGACAAATGTGCCTAGATTAAAATAGTTTATATAATTGGAAAAAAAAAAGAAAAAAAATTATAAATGGACAATTTATTAATAAACAGACAATAACATCCGGGTTGCCATATCAAGCAAAATAATGACACTATGGCGTCAGTTAATTACCCAGATGTATATATGGTATTGGCGTAAGAAACAAATGGCATCAATGTAGTGCGTGTGAGATATCTGTGCCAAATTTTTTTTTTAAGTTGCAGTTAAATTATTTTACAATATCTATGTATGTGGAAAGATATTTACCCTAAAATTTAAATATTATTCATTTTTGTGGTATTAATTGCTATATATGTATTTAAGTTAAATGTAAAAATTTTTCCTAAAAATGCTCTCACTCATTAAAAGAGATAGAGAGAGAGAGAAAATAGTTCTTGCGTACATCGCTCCGTCTTGTGCTTTTTTGGTTTAGAATAGCATTGATTGGCGACAAAAGTAGATTGAAACACCCAATTGAAGAAACAACATACAAATAACAATTAGAGCCTTTAAAAAAAAAAATAATTCAGCGAGTTTCTTCTGTAAAACACATAACGGGAAAATTAGATTTAAAAGTATTTTTAGAAAAAGAAAGAAAAAAAATACTTATGTTTTACCTAATGAAATTTTTGAGATGTTGTTTTCTTTTAATCTGGCTCGAAAGAAATAAATAGCCAAATATTGTGTCACTTCAAAACTTTCTTTCACATTGAGTTACTTTTTAAATATTATAAATATTCTTTTTTTTTTTTCTTTTTCGTTAAAAATAAATTTTTTTCCTTTCATAATATTATTTTGCATTAAACGGATTTTTTTCTTTTTATCATCATTTATTTTAAATCAATGAATTAACAGTTTTTTTTCCGAATAGTTTATATTATTTTCCATTAGAGAATGCATTTCATTTCTTTTTTGAAACATAATTATCGCCAAAAAATTAGTTGTTGCAACCCTTCCGTCAAAAATAACCGAAAAATACGAAATTTAGTACGAAAAATCAGAGTTATCCCTGTATATTTGTATCATAAACCTCCGCAAAAATATTTCCTATCGAATGATATAATCTGCAAAAAGATCCATCGGGTAGTTTTTGAAAACACTCGTTTGGAAGTTTGAGAACTTCTGCTTTATAATATATATGATGTATTTATTTTATTTTCTTTATTTTCTCTTAATGGTTGCTAAGTAACCTTTCATCTAAATCCTTATCCTTATAATGCTATAAATTTGAAAGCGTGTAGAATAATTTAAATGAATTCAACATCAAAACTGATGAATTAATAATTAACTTTGTATCTTTGCGTATAAATATAACATAGCCCAGGAAAAAAAACATTAGCTATGTTTTATTAATTTTATTCAAATACTTTCCTTAATAATTCAAAATTTCCTTCTTTTTCATATCGAATCAATAGGGATTTTTTAAATAAAATTTATCCAATTTCCTTTATCGTTGCCAAAAAAAAAATCTAAATTTGGAATAACAATTTTTCAACAGCAATAAGTTTCAATTGAGCAATTTCCATTCGAAAAATTAAAGTAAGAAAAAAAAAATAAATATGACGTCAGAATTAAAATAACTATAGATATAGTACTTTTTGTTAAATATTAAACACGGATATTTCTATATTAATAAGAATTTTTCTAACAAAAATGGGGGCATAATTAGAAGTAAAAGAAATAAAAAGAATTATATTTTTTATAAATATTTCACTTAGAAAACTATGACGTCATAATTGAACAAAAACAGGTATTTTATAGTAGTCGTTAAAAATTCAACAAACTTGGATATCAATAACTCATTAATAATGACGTCATTGCCGAAACTTCACCGAAGGCTAGCTTTGGAGACACGAAATTTATTGTTTTTCATCTGTCAGTCTGTTCTTCTGTATGTCTGTCTGTCCCGCTATAACTGCCGCAAAATGGAATCAAAACTTTTTTTTTTTTTCGGAAACAAAATTGTAAATCTCTAGATTACTGTGTTTACACTTACAAAAGTTCCTGATACATCAAGTTTAGGTGTTTGTGGTTGGCAGGCATGTAGAAGTATGAGGATAATGAAAAATATTTGTTCAAACTGTTACTTATCCTTATAAATCAAAATGTATAAAGAAATGCAAGATATACAATAACCATTAGCACAATTATTAGAAAGTGACAAATTTAAATTAAGTGAGGCTCGGGGGGTTCAGGGGGGCTCCACCCCCCTGAAGAAATCAACTATGTTATAATAAAGAAAACAAAATTAATAGATCATGAAATTTTCAGAATATCCTAACATAATTAAATTTTTTATTTACCGCTTTTGATGGCTGAAAACTTCTAATTCTTATTTTATTCTTATAAATAATTACGTAATTTGAAAATTTTAAATTACAATTTCCAGGAAGTTGAATATTACTCAAAGTTTGTTTAAAAAAATATGAACAAAGCTGACGTTGAGGCTCCTGATCTGCAGATTTACTAGTCAAATAGAATTAGTTACGTATAAAATTCTTGCCTTTTTGAATCGAAAAAATGCGCAGATTAAATAAGGCACCGATAAAATTCACCAATTCTTACAATATATATATATTGGTGAGAATACTCGAGGATTCTGAGCACATTATGCGCCACGAATACTGTCGCTCGTCCCCAAGGGGTTAAGAATCATCAGTTTTTTGTTACAGTCTATGGAAAAAAACTCAAACAGATATAATTCAAATTGATTATGCTCTTAAACTTCGCACAAATATCATTTACTCAAACTAGTGATCTTCAAACTTCTTAAGATCGATACTAAGCGTAAAAAATGAGCTTCAGAAGTGGATAAGCACACACTGCAGACCGCACTGTTTTATTTAATATTTCTTTTAAAACAACTTACCCTATAATTAATAAATCCGAATTATTAATTAAAAATTGTTAAATAACCAAATGCACCAAATATTTTCTTTAAAAATAATTATAAAAGGAAGTTATAAATTTTAATGAAATTAGAAAAGTTCAAATCAAATTATCTATATTATAAAAGCCAAACGTATCTGTGCGTAACGCATACGTCATTTTGCAAATGGCAACACTTTCACATGCAATTTCAGTTTTGCATTTTTCGCTACTGCAAATTTTATACTTCTAAACATCGTATATTTCCGATTTTTACACCGTTGTATAGAGAAAAAAATTTACTTTTAAATGCAATTTGTTTGAAAGCTGTATCTCAATTTGTTTTTGAGATATTAATTTTTTTATAGTTTTTAGTACCAATTTTAAAATTGTGGCATCAGAATCACTCCATTTTCTCTTAAAATTGAAAAAAAAAATAAAAATTAAAATGCGTATATTTTGCAAAAAAAAAATATCGTCTGTTATAAAATTCCGTGAATTCGTTTTTAGTCATCAGTTAAATAACTTCAAGTTTTGAGTTAAAGTGATTTTAAAATGATCAAATTCAAGTACCATTTTTTTTAATTTAATGAATACGGAGAGAAGAATGTTTTTAAATTTTGAGAAATTGAAAATTATGACGAGTTTTAATTTTGTGTGAAATTCTATGATCGTGTCAATTTGGAATAAATTTTGTTTTTTCATTCGCATTTTGCCAAACATTAGAGTCTCAATCGATAAATTCATCATAATAGCTGATCTTTATTATATTTTACTGATTAAAGCATGCGATTGAAGTTTAATTTTAAAAATTCGGACAACTGAGTTTTACAGTGTTTTGTTAATCTTAGCTTAAAATAATATTTGTTTTAGAGTTAGACTGATCAATATAAGATTTATTTTTTATAATATTTGTTTGGGAGGTAGACTGATCAATATAAGATGCATTTTATACTGTAAGTAATTTTGTAGATTTATTATAAATCAATGATGCAGTTCCTTCTTAAACATTTTCTTTCGTCGAATTTCGACGGGTTCCACCTCGTTTAAATAAAATCCCCAATTCTAAATTTTTTGAAAATCCTAAATTAAAAAATTAGCGGAGGTGTAAATAAAATTTCAATTTTTTGAAAGCAAAAATTTTTTTAATGAAATTAAAAATGCTGGTTCAAAAAATTGAATTTTTGTTTTTTGTAAGTGGTTTCATAAATCCTCATGAGGTATATGCCACATGTGACACACGGTGCAGTGAAGTGTTAAGACTGTCAAAAGACGTTAAGAAAAAAACAAGGCATTGTTATCAATGTGAAATATAAAATCAGTAAGTCTTGATTACGTCCATTATCCAATAACTTTATCGTAATAATCATAATATATAGTCTACAACGAAAAGGCGAGAACTTGTATTATAAATAATTGTTTTGCTTATAAGATGTTACTTTATTTATAAAACATTTAAAACTTTACACATTTCAACACCTTTTCATCGAGTCATCTTCGGAAATGTAAACATGTTAACGAAAGAAAAAAAAAATGAAATGCAAATTTTTACATTTCTGAAGATGAAAAGGTGTTGAAATGTGTAATGTTTTATTAATAAAGTAACATCTTATAAGCAAAATGATTATTTATAATACAAGTTCACGCCTTTTCGTTGTAAGTGTGTATAATATCGTTACTAGGAACAAAGCATTTTGCAAACATTTGGAAGTCGAACTAGAAGTTTGCACGGGCCGAAATTTTCAGGCCCGATCACGGCTTGATCCATAGAAAAAAAATTCGGCCGTTCCGAGCGAAAAGAATATTGGCTCAGCCCGGCCCAAAAGTTAAAATTTCGGCCCGGCCCGGAAAAAAGGTAAAAATTCGGTCCGAACCCTGCCTGGACCGAATGAATTTCTACAGAACATTAATCTTTACTCTTACGGAAGAATTCAGACCAAAAAACTTGTCTTAGTCTTTTTTTTCTTTTTCATGTTTATAATCCTTATTTCTGCAGAAGTGCCATAGGCTGCGATATTTATTCTTTTAATGAACCTTTGTTTGTTGTCTGTAAATGTTTCAGTTATCATTTGTATTTCTAGCTGACCCACCCGGCGTTGCTCGGATCCGTATTAATAATATTAAACGAACTTGAAATTTGTATGATTTTCTCTTTAACTCGAAATATATGGAAATACATTGTCTGAAATACGTGGCCACTGACTGTGTGAGAAATTGGTTAAAAGAAAAAAAAAAGAAAAAAAAAACCCTTATATTTTGTTGTAAAAATGCACAAAATGACGGCAATGGGAAACGCGGCAGGGAATATGTGTGCAGCGATTGCGTGATTTTCGTGTTAAAGTGTTGATATTTATCCGTAAAAATCACTGCTAAGTTGTGCAACTAATTACTTTTTTCACATAGAAATATCAAGTGAAATATATCGAATTTCAGACTAATTATATCACTCTCTTATCCGCCTATATCGTGAATGAAATCGATACTTGATTGATTAGCTAAAAGTATATAATATTATAAACATAGCTGTCAACTTTCAACTAATCTTCTGTAATACCTGGATTAGTTTGATCCTGGTTTAATGAATTTCGAACCAAAACAATAATTTCATGAATCTTTATTTATTTACTTTCAGTTTTTTAAGTAGCACTCATTTAATTTCATTTCTTTAAAAAAAAAAAAAATTCTGGTTCGAAATTCATTAAACCAGGATCAAATTAACACACGTATTACGGAAGATTAATGTAAGGTAAGCACCTATGTATAAAATGTAATCTAAATGTATATAATATTATAATTTCAGAGCCATTGTAAAAAAAGTCAATATTTTTAATCAAAGCATGCGTAATGTTCACACTGTGGTCAAAATCCTAACCGTAACAAATTGTACCGTAATCATAACCTGTCTGTAAACTATGTGCGACTTAACCGTAACCTAACCCTAACTTAAACATAACGTAAATGCAACCTCTAGCCTTTATCTTATCGCAACCTTATCCGTTATCTAACCATAACCTAACTGCAACTTAACCTTAACCTAACTGTAACTTAACCGTGATCTAACTGTAACCTAACCGGAAATTAAATATAGCCTAAGACTATAATTGATATTTATTGATAGCCTAAGACTAACTGTAAACGTAATTGCAACCCTTCCAGACAAAATTGCACTCCGAACCGAACTTTAAAAAAATATTGGAATCTGACCCAATGCAAATTTGAACCGGACAAAAATATTCCAATGAACCATAACCCGATCCAATTACGGCAAAATAATTTCTGTATGCATGTTATTTGAGCCGAACATAAAAATTCAATTTGATAAACCCCAAAATCTGAACGGAGTCAATTCCGAAACAGACAAAGTTATTCCAAATAACTATATCTAACCCGAACAGGACAAAATAATTTCCATGAACATAAACCCAATCCGAAACTAAAAATTTCATTAGAAAAAAATCTTAATTTACAAAAAAATGTTGTTTCATGGCGATCTTCATTGGTCTATCACGTCCGGAAATTTGGTTCAAAAAGCCAAGTTTGACAACATCATTTTAATAATCGTCTGGTTTTATCGAAAAACAGAAATACATTAAATAGAAATAATTTGATTTGCTATTTGATAATTTATTATGGTGTATTAATCGTCTGCCGATTCGAAGAATTCGCATAACAGCCATTTTATTTTCGTTTTAAAAGCAATTTAAAACCATAAAAAATTTTTAATTGAACAATACATTTAAATTTGATCAATGATTAAAAAATAACTCCTAGAAGATCCTCGTATATTTTTTATTTACTGCAACATTAACCATACATACATTCTAATGTAAGAAGTGCCAACATTCTGACGTACAACAGCTGTGATCAAAATCCTAAATTAAACTGGATGTTTGCCGGTCTATGAATTTTAAAGGTCATTAGAAAAAACGGTCACTTTTAAATTGGTTTCTTTAATTCTGTCCCAGATTTTTAATTATTGCTTCAAAAGTTTTATACAACCAACCAACCATAAGCAAGCAAATAGAGAAAAAAGCGAAAAAAAAAAAGATTTTTTGATGAGATTGAGTTCTGGATTTTAATTAATTACTCAGTTAATAATTCGAATTTCGAAATTCTGAAGCTCAGGTGCATCAGGAGAGATTTGTGGCTATTTCAAAAAACTTTTGAGCTTCGTACGTGCTGTAGATTTTGCTAGCCATCACAGACACACACACACACAGACAGAGCGTTTTGTTCTTTTATTAGTATACTAGCTGATCCGCCCGGCGTTGCCCGGGTCCGTATTAACAATATTAAACGAACTTGAAATTTGTATGATTTTATCATTAACTGGAAGCATGAAGAAATGCATTGTCTGAGATACGTCGCAGCGGATTTTGTGAAAAATCGGTTTTAAAAACAACAACTAATATTAAGCTCTAAAAATACTTAAAATGAGCAATGAGAAACACGGGAAGGAACATGTATCCAACGATTGCGTTAGTTTCGTGTTAAAGTGTTGATATTCACCCGTAAAAATCACTGTTAAATCACGTAACTAATTATTTTTTTCGCATAGAAATCCCAAGTGAGATATTTTGAATTTCAAACTAATTATATCACTCTTAAATCCGACTATACCGTGAATAAAATCGATACGCAATGATAAAAGATTGGTATATAGTATTATAATTTCAAAGCCGTTTAACAAAAGTGTATATTTTTAATCAAAGCATACGTAATATGTGGACAAATTCCTAACCGTAAACTTTTGTACCGTAACCATAATCTGTCTGTAACCTAACTGCGATTTAACAGTACCCTACCGTAACTTCAATATAACATAAATGTAACCTAGCCGTCACTTTATTGTAACCTATTCTTATTCTAACCATCACATAAATGCAATTTAACTTTAACTTAACTTTAAACTAACCTTAATCTAACTGTAACCTAACGTGAAATTAAATAAAATCAAAGACTTACCGTAATGTAATTGCAACCTAATCGCAGCCCAAATGTTACCTAATCATTCATGGAGTTCATGTCCATGGAAATTATTTTGTCTTGTTCGGATTTGGTTATGATTCATTAGAATATTTTCATTCAAATTAGTATTTTTAGTTCAAATCAAATGTTTTCAATATTTTATTTAATTTTATTTTGACATTTAATTATTTCGAATTTGTCAATTTCAATTATTTTAAAAGCAAACATTTTTTTAAAATAAATAATAGAATAGAAAAAAAACCATTTTAAAAAATTACTATTTCTTCGTAAAACATGCTTCAGCTGTAATTCATTTCGTTCAATTCGTCTTATTAATACAAAATTCCTTCCACATGCTTTTGTTTGGGACATTAAAATTTAAGCGATAAATGGTTTAATATTGCAACCCTTTTTTCGGTTTACTTCACCACCACCTATCTTTTTCCTCCGTGGTTTACAACGGCTGTGATAAAAAAACATCATTTAAACTGACAGTTTGCCAGTCTATGAATTTTAAAGGTCTGTTCCAGCTTTTTTAATTATTTATGCGAAAATTTTATGCAACTACCCAACCATAACTAAATGAAGGGAAAAACAGAAGAAAAAAGGCGACTTTTTTATGAGATTGATCTTTGGAATTTAATTAATTACTCAGTTAATAAATAGAATTTCGAAATTCTGAAGCTCAGGTGCATCAGGAAAGATTTGGGGCTACTCTCAAAAAAATTTTGAACCTCGTACATGCTGTAGATTTTGCTAGCCATCGCAGACACACACACACACACGCAGACAGAGCGTTTTGTTCTTTAATTAATATAGACTAGCTGACCCGCCCGGCGTTGCGCGGGTCCGTATTAACAATATTAAACGAGCTTGAAATTTGTATGATTTTATCATTAATTCAAAACATGCAGAAATGCACTGTTTGAAATACGTGGCCGCTGACTGTGTGAAAAATCGGTTTAAAAAACAACAATTAATATTAAGCTCTAAAAACACTCAAAATGAACAATGGGAAACGCGAGAGGGAATAAGTGTCCAAGAATTGCCTGATTTTGTGTGAAAGTGTTGGTATTTATCCGTAGAAATCACTGTTAAGTCACGTAACCAATTTTTTTTTTTTTTCACATAGAAATCTCAAGTGAAATATTTTGAATTTCAAACTAATTATATCACTCTTAAATCCGATTATACCGTGAATGAAATCGATACTCGATGTTAGCTAAAAGGTTTGCATATGGTATTATAATTTCAGAGTCATTTAACAAATATAAGTGTATATTTTTAATCAAATCATGCGTAATGTTCACTCTGCGGACAAATTTCTAACCGCAAACTTTTGTACCATAACCATAACCTGTCTGTAACCTAACTGTGACTTAACAGTACCCTACCGTAACTTAAATATTACATAATTGTAACCTATCCTTAATCTAACCATAACAACAATACCGTAAAGTAATTGCAACCTAATCGCAACCTAACCATTATAGTGGGTTCATGTCCATGGAAATTAGTTTGCCTTATTCGGATCTTGTTATGGTTCTTTAGAATATTTTCGTCGGGTTCAAATTTGGTTCGATTCAGATTTCCGGTATTTTTTGAAATTGGATTTTAATATTCGGGTCGAATTCATATCCATGGAAATTATTTTGCCGTGCTCGGATCCAGGTATGGTTCTTTGAAATGTTTTTCTCGGGATCAGATTTGGTTCAATTCAGATATCGCCTTTTTATTCGAATGGAATTTTTGGGTTCTTGTCTTCTTGCGTGTCCACAGATATTATTCTGCCTTGATCGAATAAGAACATGCTTCACTGGAATATTTTTTTAAGTTCGGATTTGGTTCAATTTAGATCTAGGCTTTTTTTTCAATTGGAATTTTTGGGTTCTGTTCTTCTTGCGTGTCCACGGAAATTATTCTGCCTTGTTCGACTAAGAACACGCTTCACTGGAATATTTTTGTCAAGTTCAGATTTGGTTCATTTCAGATTTCGAGATTTTTTCAAAGAAATTTTTTAGGTTCAGATTCGGCTCATGTCCATGGAAATTTTTTGTCTTATTCGGATCCTGTTACGGTTCCTTGGATTTTTTTTTTTTTTTTTTTTTTTTTTTTTTTTTTTTTTGTCAGGTTCAGATTAGGTTCGATTCAAATTTCAGGTATTTTTTTAAGTAGAAGTTTTAGGTTCGTATTGGGTATCGGTATCGTATTCTGGGTCAACGAAAATTATTTTGTCATACTCGTATCCGGTTATGGTTCTTTCGAATATTTTGGTCGGATTCAAATGTGTTTTGAGTCAAATTTCAGATTTTTTTCAAATCGAATTTTTTAGGTTCGAGTCGGGTTTATATTCATGGAAATTATTTTGTCTTGCTCGGATCGGGTTATAGTTTTTTGGAATATTTTTGTCGGGTTCAGATTTGGTTCAATTCAATTTTCGGGTTTTTCTTCAAATAGAACTTTTGGGTTCGGGTCTTCTTGCGTGTTAATGGACATTATTCTGTCTTGTTCGAATAAGGACATGTTTCACTGGAATATTTTTGTCAAGTTCAGATTTGGTCCAGTTCAGATTTTCAGATTCTTCCAATGAACTTTTTGGGTTCGGATCGGTTCAAGTTCGTGAAAACTTTTTGTCTTGTTCGGATCCGGTTGCGGTTCTTTGAAATATTTTTTTCAGGTTCAGATTTGGTTCAATTGAAATTTCAGGTATTTTTTCGAATGGGAGTTTTAAGTTCATATCGGATTAATGTCCACGGAAATTATTTTGTTTTACTAGAATCCGTTTATGGTTCTTTCGAATATTTTGGTCGAATTCAGATGTGGTTTGGGTCAAATTTCAGGATTTTTCAAATGGAATTTTTTAGGTTCGAGTCGGGTTTATGACCACGGAAATTATAGTTCTCTGAAATATTTGTATTGGTTTCAGATTTCGTTAGGGTCATATATCTTTTTTTTTTTTTTTTTTTTTTTTTTTTAATTTTTAGTTTCCGGTTAGGTTTCATGCCCACGAAAATTATTTTTTCCTGTTCGGATCGGATTATGTTTCATTTGAACATCTTTGCGGGATTCAGATTTGGTTCGCGTCAGTTACCAAATCCATAGTTTTTTTTTTTTTTTTTTTTTTTTTTTTTTTTTTTTTTTTTCAAATAGAATTTTTAGGTTCGGGTCGGGTTTATACTCACGGAAATTTTGTGTATCACGGATCGGAATGTAGTCTGTTTTTTTTATTGTTGTTGTTGGGATTGGGTTATGTTTTAATTAGTCTAAACATTGAGTTTATAACCAGTTTTGCTACTATTCTTTTTATGACAATTTCTGATAAATAATTTACTTTGCTATTTGATAATTTATTATGGTGTATGAATCGTTTGCGGATTCGAACAACTGTACGCCAAAGAGCCATTTTATTTTCGTTTTAAAAACAAATTAAAGCCATAATAAAATTTTAAATTGAATAGAATACATTTAAATTTAATCAATGACTTAAAAAAAACTTCCTAGAAAAGTGTCGTATACTCTTTTTACTGCAACACAGCTAATCGCTCATACATTCTAATGTTCGAAGTGCCAAAAATCTGCGTACAACCATTGAGTAAAGAGAAATTAATAGAGTGGAAGTATAATGTCTTATGGTGAAGCCAAAAACATATCCCTAAATTCCGCTACATTAAATCTAATTAAGCACCAACAAAACCATGTGCTTTGACACGCCGATCAACTCAAACTGGTTTAAACCCGTATACCTTTATTTTTGTTTTTTATCGTTTAAACTGTTATTGAACAGATGACTAAAATTTCGTTTAAAAAATTATGATTTGTGCCATTATTGGTGTAATACACCAATCGGAATGCATAAACATATAAATAGATCAATCACTGGCAAGAATTATTTGATTATTTTTATCATATAACTTTGAAATATCAATATAGAAGCATCATTTAAGATTTTGCTTGAAAAGTTAACTTTCTTTCGTTAATGTCTTAAAATCGTCTGCACTCTGAAATCTAGATTTTAGATTAATATTTGTTATTTAACTTTTCATGCATGATTTTAAAAGAATGTTTTCATCAATATGTTTTATATGCAATTATTAATATATTGTTAAGTCATAAACATTTTTCATCTACGTTATAAAGTATTAAAAAGGTCTGAAAAAAATAAAGCTTTTAGTAATACAATTTTTAGTTGAAATCAAACGTTTTCAATATTTTATTTTATTTTGACATTTAATTATTTATTTTCCAATTTCAATTATTTTAAAAGCAAACATTTATTTTAATAAATAATATGATAGCAAAAAGCATTTTAAAAAATTACTATTTCTTCTTAAAATGTGCTTCATCTGTATTTCATTTCTTTCAATTCATTTTATTAATACAAAATCCCTTCCTCGTACTTTTGATTGGTTCATTAAAATTTGAGCGATAAATAGTTTCATATTGCAAACCTTTTTTGTGGCTTGCTTCACCTCCACCTAACTTTTTCCTCCATGGCCTACAACAGCTGTGATAAAAAATCCTCAGTTAAACTGACAATTTGCAGTCTATGAATTTTAAAGGTCTTTTGAAAAAACTCTCACTTTGGAAATGTTAAACACTCAAATTTTTTTCTTTAATTCTGTTCCAGCTTTTTTAATTATTTCTGCGAAAATTTTATGCAACCAACCAACCATAAACAAATGAAGGGAAAAAAGTGGAAAAAAGGCGTGATCTTTGGATGAGAGTGATCTTTGCAATTTAAATAATTACTCAGTTAATAATTGGAATTTCGAAATTCTGAAGCTCAAGTGCATCAGGAGAGATTTGGGGCTACTCTCAAAAAAATTTTGAACCTCCTACATGCCGTAGAATTTGCTGGCCATCGCAGACACACACACTCACACGCAGACAGACAGAGTGTTTTGTTCTTTTATTAGTATAAATTAATCCATATTAAATGTAATGGAGACATAAAAGAGTATGATAAAGGTAAAAGTAAAATCGTCTAAGACTGAATCGAAGAAAGAAGATCTTGGAAAGAAAAAAAAAAATACGCTCCTTTCTTAGCAGATGTAAATGTTTAATATTTATTTTTTCTCGCATATTGTTGCATTAATTTTGCATGGATGAACAGTTTAAAAGAAATTTGCAATTTCTAGTTTAAGAAAAAAATTCCGTCATTTTTTTTTCTTTTATGTGTTTAAATTTTATTTTAATAAGCCTAGTAATCTAAGATTTAAAAAAAAGAATCAATTCTAAAGTTTAATTGTAGAATAACGAGACTTAAAAATATATGCCTTTTTTGCGAAAGTTTTTGGACCAAGCCAAATTTTACTAATTTATGAATAGACTTGGCCACGTTGAGAAAAAGATTTTCATACGGGATAATTCAACAGGAACTAATTATTTTGTTCCGCGAAGACTAGGAAGAATGAAATCAGTCTCGGTTTTGTACGGAAAAAATACATTAGGCCAGGCCCGATACTCCAGGAAAAAAATTAGGCCCGAAAATATTAGTAACTAGGCCCGGCCCGAGTCTTTAGGAGAAAAGCCCCAACACGACCCAACCCGGGTGCCGCTAATGGAGGCTCGGCCCGTGCAGATATCTAGGTAAAACATCAATGCTTATCCCATCGCCATTAGATGTTTCTCATATTATTTTAAATCTACAAACATTGCATTAAAAGAAATTCAGAGAATTCTTGTCTGAGAATAATAAAGTTCTTTCTGAGTTTTTGAAAAAAATGATTTATCGATACAGATTGGTTCTGTTTATATCTCTGAAGCGATTTTTGCATAAAAATTATGTTATACATAAGTTAAATATGACCTTATAACCAAAATATAACATTATTTTAATCCAAAAATGCCTTCATAGATACAAATAGAACATTTCTATATCGATATCAATTTTTTCAAAAACACAGATAGAAATGTATTTTCCTCAGGTGACGAGCTCTGTTCAAGGCCTTCGACACTGTGATGTTTTTTGCATACTGGCAACATTGAAAAGTGCAGACGACATACTTCCAAACTATCAGCAGAAAAATAAATATTTAAATTGTCGATTGTAGAATTTATGACTATCTGCCACCAAATTTTTGTAGTGTAAAGAAACGTCTATCTTTTTTTGCAGTTTATGAAAAAAAAATCGATATAATCCAAATTTGTTACGCTCCTGATCTTCGAGCAAATATCAATCATTCAAAATAGTGATATTTAAATATATTAACTCTTCATTCCCCGTGTGCCGTATCTGGTATACATACCTAAAAACGTTATAGTTTTCATTATGCTCTAGAAATTAGGCCAATTGGTCAGGAGCAACTCAAACAATGGAACAACACTTATATATTGTCCATGTCAGTGTAGACAAAAAATAAATAAATAAATAAATTTATACTTTATATATATATATAAAACAAGTTGGAAATTGCACGTGAAGCGTAACAAGCGAGGTGCGTTCGTACGATAACGAAGTTTTAAAAATATCACTCTCATATATCAATCTCATAAAATTGTAAATAATTACAATTAAAATGCGCACCAAATAATGTTCTCCCTATACCATTATGCAATGGAATACTTTTGTGTGGCCTTGTAAATCAATAACAAATGTTCTTTGCACCACAGATTATGCAAAATGTATATTATAATATGTACTTTATAGATAATATCAATTTTATTACGTTCGAATAAATGTAACAACATTAAAATGCATTTGAAACTTTTTCCCCATTAACCGTAATGTAACGGAATACTTTTGATTGTCCATGTAATTGAACTATGCATCCGATTTTGATAAAATTTGAAATAACTCGACAAAATTGTGTAATAATTATGTATTTAAAAGTTCAAACGATTAAAATGCATTTGAAACTTTTTTCCCCATTGACCGTAATGTAACGGACTTCTTTTGACTGTCCCTGTAATTGATCTATGCATCCGATTTTCATAAAATTTGAAATGACTCGACGAAATTATGTAATAATTATAGTTTTTAAATTTCAAACGATTCGGTTGGGTAGTTTTTTCGTTGTTATATGCGGACGGACAGACAGACAGACGGACAGAACGACAACAATAGGTGCTACGTATTTACATAATAACGAACGCACCTAAAACCGATCAAGCTATTAACCAATTCGCGACGGGAGTCTTTTACGAAATTTTTATGTTTAGTCAACGGTTTTTAAAACCAGAAATTTTCGCCTTATTAAATCGAGAAAATGTTCCGATTAAATAAGGCAAATTTTACAGTAAAATTTTACTGGTGGGGATAAACAAGGATTCTTAAGCCTTTTTTTTTTGCGGCACGTACACCGGTCACTCGTCCCCAAAGGGTTAAGATAAGATTTACTTTCATTATTTGAAGTTCATTTAGTTACAAAGTAGAGCAATACGAAATTTTATAACCCTATTTTTGTGCATATGGTACATACAATGAAATATCAAACTTAAGCTAAAATTTGAAATTTATTTTTACTATTTTTCCCACCGATATTTAAATTTCAAATATTTTTTTTTATGTATATATATATAGACAGATAGATAGAGAGATACATATACATGTATGATATACAGTAAAACCTCCATAACGGACACTCCCTAATAGCGGACATCTCTATTTAACGGGCAGTTTTCCGATCCCCACTCCCAAAATGTAAATTTTTGTATGTTTAACCTCTGAATAACGGACATTCCGAATAGCGGACGCTAATTTTGGCGATAAAGTAAGAGAAATTGTTTTTAACGAAGAAAAACAAGTAAAAAGCCTCTAAATTTGTCAGGGTAATGAGTCAAAATTTTGTGATCACAGATAAATGTAGAGAGTGGGCCGGGGAAAATCTTCCTTCCCGTGTTCAGTATTAAATTCAGGGGATGGTCCGGAGGGGCATTATCTCTTCGGAGCATCACAATGCCTCTCACTCCTCTCCGGATGATTTGAGATTTTATGTTTTCAAGAAGGAGCAAAATACAGTGAGCAGTTAACATTTTTTTTTTTCTTTAAGATGATTCAGAAACATCAGAACTATTGGCAGGTTTAAAACTTCACATTGAAAAAAAATTATATGTAATCTTTAAAAGCAAATGGAAATTTTTTAAATAAATTTGTTTGCAACAATGTAATAAACAGTGTATAAAGGTATGTAACATTTTATTTCAATCTTATTGCTTAACAAATAATTTTAATTTCTGATTAATCATATATTAGGATTTTAAGACATATACAAGTCAATTAATGAAACTTTAAGCATTTCTTAGCAATGTTTGAATATCCGAGATTTTTCCCAACAACGGACACCTCCGAATAGCGGACAGTTTCCATGCTCCCAAGGTGTCCGTTATTTGGAGGTTTTACTGTATATATAAAAAAAAAATTGTTAGTAAAGGATTAAGATATTCAAATGCTTTTAGGGAAAAAAACATTTGGAGGTCAAACATCATTGCCTATATGCCATCGACGTTAGATTTAGTCGTGTTATTTTAAATCCACAAACATTACATTCAAAAGAATTCAGAGAGAGTTCCAGTCTAGGACTCCCTTTAAGGCTATAATACTGTGATGATTTTTCCATACTAGCAATATTGGAAAGAGAAGACGTATGTACTGTACTGGAGTGTGATCAAAATTTGTACAACCAAAGCAGAATCGTCATTCCCACAAATATTTTCGAACTAAGTGTGTGGTTTCATCTTCGTATTAACTATGAAAAAGCCAAATGATACGCATTTGGGCTGCCAACACAGATAAAACCAAACAAATGAAGAAAAACATTAAAAATAAGTCATAATAACATTATTAAAATGGATGGAAAAGGAAAAACACATACCAGGCACTGTAGTTACCCCTAAAATGATGTATCAAGAAATCGTTTAATTTGACAATATTAACCTAAACTCAATATCCTAATATAAGATAAAAGAAGGAATAAAATAGATAATTAAAATAAGAAAAATTCTTGCAGTAAAAGATTAGGACAGTCAAATGACATTAGGGAAAAAAAAGAACAAAGCGTTGAACAAAAATCTGGAGGTCAAATATTAATGTCTATCCATTAGATTTATTATACTAAACATATAAAACTTATACTAAAACGTATTCGGATAGAGTTCCAACCTGGAACGCCGTTTCGGACACTGTGATTTTTTTTCCAAACTGGCATTATTGAAAAGAGCTACTTACTTCCAAACTATCGTGTGAAAAATAAATATTTAAATGCCGATTCGCGTACTCTAGAATTTATGACTCCCTGACACCTAGTATCCATGTCAGATAGCTGTACTAGGAAAAGAATTCGAATTTTTATTTTGTAAATAAAGAAGAAAAAATCAATCAAGCTATTAACCCCTTAACGCGCAGTATTGCCGGGTGGGTCGGCAACACCTAAAGTTTCCCCTGTTTAGAGACACAAAAACTCCGTGAATATTTCTCAAAAACTACTCTAATGGCTACTTTAAATCTTTCTTATGAGTTCTAAATGGCAGCACCACAGAGATCAAACTCTACTGTCTTTAAATAATAAGTAAAATGTCTTTCTGTAACACGCGCTTCACAGCAATGCTCTTCTCACTGCGCTTATCAATGCTTTACTTATGGGAGGTTACCACTTCGGCAATAGCTGTATAATTAGAATATTTAGTGCAATTGTTACAAAAAAATACCTGTGTACTCCTCTAGGCCTAAATAGATTGCCTAATTTTTTTTCTTTAAATCCCAACTTTAAAGATTAGTGCGCCGGAAAGGGTTAAGGTAAGATTTTAGTTGCAAAATATAGTAATACAACATTTTATAACATTAAATGTATGTGTACATATTATATGCATAATAAAATATCAAACTTTAGTTGAAATTTTAAAATTATTTTTTTTTACTATCGTTTCTATTATTAGACCGATATGTAGATTTCAAATATTTTATTTATTTAAATTTTTAAATGGAAAAATTCTTGTAATAAAGGATTAAGACTGTAAAATGATGTTAGTAAAAAAAAGAATCTGGAGATCACAAACATTCATATCTATCCCATCTCCGTTAGATATATATAATACAAAACCACAGACATTATACTAAAACGAAAACGAATTCGGATACAGCTCCAACCTAGGGCTCCGGTTTCGGAGTGTAACACTGTGATGTTTTTTTGAGACTGGCAACACTGAAATAAAAAGAATATTGCCCAGTTAAACTGATGGCATTGAGCTCACAGGCTACGCATACTAATTGTACATTACAGCCTTGTATTTTCGTTAAT
Organism: Maratus speculifer; assembly: GCA_964019185.1. Lineage (NCBI taxonomy): Eukaryota > Metazoa > Arthropoda > Arachnida > Araneae > Salticidae > Maratus > Maratus speculifer. The sequence goes on from CAXHSM010000001.1 coordinate 3,594,213, forward strand.
TCCGTTCGAAAAAAAAAAAAAATTAAGAAGGGGAAACAGCTCTCCCCTTTCTCCTTTTTTATACTTAATCATTGAAACTCCTAAATTATCAAGGACATGCTTTATCATATAAAAAAATCTATATCCAAAATTCAGAGCAAATCGGATAATTCTTAATAAAAACCCATTTAGCATTTATATAATTTAAGAAGAGTTATTCCCCTCTTTTATACTTAACCATTAAACTTCCAAAACTATTCAGAGATTTGAACGAAATCTGACAATTCTGCTTGAAAAATCCATTTATACAAGTTAAGAGGAGGGGCATAAGCCCCTCGTTCCCCCTGTTTATACTTATTCAATGAACACCTAATAACAGCCACGGTATCGCCTCATCAGAATGATCCTATATCTAAATTTTGAAGGAAAACTGTTAATTCTGTATGAAAATCCCGTTTATATCAATTAAGGGGGGGGCATGAGCCCTCCGTTCCCCCTGTTTATACTTATTCAATGAACACCTAATAACAGTCACGGAATCGTCTGATCAGAATGATCTGATATCTAAATTTTGAACGAAACTGTTAATTCTGCGTGAAAAGCCCGTTTATATCAATTAAGGGGAGGGGCATGAGCCCCCCGTTCCCCCTCTTATACTTATCGAATGAACTCCAAAAACTAATTAGGGAAGCGCCTGATCAGGATATATCTATATACAAAATTTCAAGTGGATCCGATATTTTTATCTGATTTTACCGATATTTTTTAGCTCACAGGCTATGATAGCCTGTGAGCTAAAAAAGCAGACGACATACTTCCAAACTATCGACTAAAAAAATAAGTATTTAAATGTCGATTCGCGTTTGCTACAGTTTATAACCCTCTGCCACCGAATTTTCATAGTGTAAGAAACATCTATCTTTTTTTTTTTTGCAGAACCACATCATGTAAATCACAAACATTGTACTAAAACGAATTCGGATACAGTTCCTAGAATTCCGTTTCGGAATATAACACTATGATATTTTTTCCATACTGGCAACACTGAAAAGAACAGACGACATGATTCCAAGCTGCAAAATAAATATTTAAATGTCAATTTGCGTGTTCTACAATTTATAACTCCCTTTAATAACGTAAAGATTATTTTTTTTTTTACTATTTTCCCCATTATTAAACTGATATATAGATTTTAAATATATCTTTTTATGTATATATATATATATATAGATAGATGGATAGATAGATACATATACATATATGAAATATATAAATTGAAAAATTTTTGTAGTAAAGGATTAAGATAGTCAAGTGCCTTTAGGAAAAACAAACATTTGAGGTCAAACATCCATGCTATTTGCATCTCCGTTAGGTTTATTACAGTAAATCCAGAAACATTATACTAAAACGAATTCGGATACAGTTCCTAGGATTCCGTTTCGGAATGTGACACTGTGATTTTTTTGCCATACTGGCAACAGTGAAAATGCAAACGACCAACTGACAACTAGAAAAATAAATATTTAAATGTCAATTCGCGTGTTCTACAATTTACAACTCCCTGCCACCGAGCAGCGGGAAAATCGATGCAAATTTAGAACCGAGATCGATCGAGACGGCTTGACATTTTCTTACACACGACACCCGGATAAAACTGAGATGTATATATGAATCCCCACACCTATAGAACACACCGAATATGTACTCCGGTGTATGTGGAGTCTGTAAATCTGGCAACGCCGAAAAAGAGCAGCAGCTTCCGAAATATTCGGTTCGTACGCATTTCCAGGTAGCGGCGGCGTTATGCGGAAGTGGAACGGAGCTCGACGGGAGCGGAAGCGAAAAGAGAGAGGGCGCTACCGGCGGAAGTGTGGCAGTGGCGCGGCCGAGGCACAACCGACTCAGTGTCGTTGCCGGGAAAGTGTGCATTGACAAGAAGCATTTTCAGGGTGTGATCGTCCCCCCGCGTAAAAGCGAGGGATCTAAAAGTGAAATACATCCAACGGAACAGACGCCCCTGTTTCTGGGGCGCACATAGATCAAGGAACGATGTGAGTGTGTGCCGTGTTTACGCCCCTGGATATACGAACCACGGAAATAATAATAAATTAAGAAAAAAGTGCTGGGCGATTCGATTGGATTTCTCGCCCAGCTGTGTGGCACGTTGCGTTGTCAACAGGAAGGATTATGGAGTGCTTGTGGATGCCCTGTATATGATAGTTATTCCTCGAACCTTTGAAACTGAGGTGAGAGCTTTCACACTCTTAGTGCACCCTTAGTCACTTGTTACACCAGTAGTATCTTTTTTTTCCCTTGTTTTTGTCAGCACAGATCCTCATGATTCGTGTATAACACGCATACTCGCCCGACCAAGGTCTATGGTCCCAACTTTTGATATCCATGCAATTGATACCTGCAGAATTAAAGCAAATTTTTATCTTCATTATTTTCGGGAGGAAATAGTGTAAATTATAGGTCAGAGGTTATTTCAGAAACTCGAAAACTACAGTCGAGTCTCTATATAACGAAATCCACCGTTCCAGTAAAAAATTCGTTGTATAGAGAAATTCGATGTAGAGAGAATGATGTTAAAAATCGTATTTAATCGTATAAAATTTGAACAAATATTATTTTTGATCTTTTGAATTAAAGAATTAGAAATGTTTAAAAGTAAATATCAACCTAACATTTTATTTCTTAATTATTTGAGCTGTTTCAAAAAAGAGAACAGACATTTATTTGAAAGCTTAATGAAAATCAAATAAGGAAGACTTGCATTCATTTCAGACGAAGATATCTGTAAATTTTTTGTTGTTTTGATTTTAAAATAGTCATGCTCTCAAAAAAAAAGCAAAAAAATGCTCAAATTTCAGCAAGGAATGAAAAATTGTAGTTAACATTTCCCTCCATTTGAAGGCCTCTCTTGTGTGCCTCTCATTGATTCCTCTCTTACATGTGTATCAATCCAATTGACTCAGTTTTGAGAAGGATGTTGAACGGTGTGTGGGAGGTGGGATGAATTCGTTGGATTTAAAGAACAAGGAGAAAAGTAATAAAAAAATAATAATAACTCAGCACTGAACGATAAATCAAAAATAAATGCTGGAAAATTGATTCAATATAATTTCGAAGCTTTTTTAAAACTGAATAAATTAAGACCAATTTATGAAAAAATTCTTTATATGGAGATAGATATTTCGCTACATAGAGACTGTTTTTAATGTAATCATGCAAAAAGGGGACCGTTTCTACTAAAAATTCGTTATATAGAGAAATTCGATGTATAGAGTTTTGTTATAGAGAGACTCGACTGTATTTTTTTACAAATGTCATAAAATGTGATTTTTTTCACAATCTTAGCAGGGGTGTAGTCGTAAAAATAACAGAGCATATACGCTCAAATCAGAGGGTATACCCTAGAGTGTGTATACTATAGCTTTCTTGCGAAACAGAGGGTATATGGTGTATGAGGGTAAACGGAGTTCCAAAAAAATTCCAGAAGTTAGTATAAGGCGTATATCCCCATATACCCGCTACTACATCCTTGCCCCGGACCTCTCCAATATTTTAGGCTTAAATAGGGAGGGGGCTGCACGCGTTTCAAGAATCTACGGATGATTTCGTTAAATAGAAAGTATAAATTTTGCGATTCAATTATTTGAGTAGAGGTAGTTATTACATACCGTATATATTATGTGCACCATGTACTATAAAAAATGGCAGATGTTTATTAATCTACAAAAATGCACAATACTAAAGCAGGGCCGTAGCTAGGAGTGAACGATAGGGGCGCTTATTCTCTCTCTCTCTCTCTCTCTCTCTCTCTCTCTCTGACGCAGAAAGATAAATGAGTGCATATTCACATTGTAGGTACTATGTTTCCCATTAAACTATTGTAATAACTTCATTTTATGCTAATAAAAATATAGTATGATTAAAATTTTGAGAGTATAACTGGTGCAAAATTAAACAACATGTTAGCTTCCTATCTACCAATAGGATGAGGGAGTATTGAAACACTTATTAGGTGCGTTCGTAATTATGTAAATACGTAGCACCTATTGTTGTCATTCAGTCAGTCCGTCTGTCTGTCCGTCCGCATATAACAACGCAAAAACTACCCAACAGAATCATTTGAAATTTAAAAACTATAATTATTACATAATTTTGTCGCGGCATTTCAAATTTTATGAAAATCGGATGCATAGATCATTTACAGGGACAATCAAAAGTATTCCGTTACATTACGGTTAATGGGGAAAAAAGTTTCAAATGCGATTTAATGTTGTTACATTTATTCGAACGTAATAAAATTGATATGCATCTATAAAGTACATATTATAATATGCATTTTGCATAATCTGTGGTGCAAAGAATATTTTTTGTTGATTTACATGGAAACACAAAAGTATTCCACTGCATAATGGTATAGGGAGAACATTGTTTGGTGCGCATTTTAATTGTAATTATTTACAATTTTATGAGATTGATATATGAGAGTGATATTTTTAAAACTTCGTTATCGTACGAACGCACCTCGTTTGTTACGCTTCACGTGCAATTTCCAACTTGTTTTAGATACAGTTTAGTAACTCTGTAAAACTGTGAAAGGGTCTCAAAGCTAAATTTGATTTTTGAACAGAATTTCATTTGAATTTCCGTAGCATTTAATGGCCTTGGAACTTTTTCCACTGGAGGCTCAAAATATTTTAGGGGGGGGGGGCTGAGCCATCCATAGCGCTTCCTTAGCTACAGCCCTGTACTGAAGAACGAAAATATACCTCATGCGTTGAGGTCAATAACCTCACGCGTTCCTATACCTTTTAAAAATCCCCAGTAAACAGTATTTTAGAAATAAAAAGAAGAATTTATTAAAATAACTTTTTGAGTTGCCCGTCTTTTTCGGAAAGGTTTCTGCGTAGTTTTTACAGTGTACTAATAAGTTTTCTAAAATCGGAATATCACTTTTAAACAAGTTGGAAATTGCACGTGAAGCGTAGCAAATGAGGTGCGTTTGTACGATAACGAAGTTTTAAAAATATTCAGATCTTGCTGATATAGTAGAGCGTACTTTGGATACAGTATAGTGGTCGAAATCTTTGTGATCCTGTAAATATGCAGGGAGTAATTTTTATTATACTTCATTAACGTATATCTTATTCATAAAATGTGAAGTAGGTTAATATAATTAAAACACGCCCCAAACAACGTTTCCCCGTATAACATTATTTAGTGGAATACATTTGTGTGGCCCTGTAACTTAATAATAAATATTCTTTGCATCACAGATTGTATAAAATGCATTTTTTACTACATATTTCATAGATTCATTTCAATTCTATTATGTTCAAATGAGTGTAACACCATTAAAATGCATTTGAAACTTTTTTTCCCATTGATCGTAATGTAACGGAATATTTTGATTGTCTCTGTAATTGATCTATGCATTCGATTTTCATAACATTTGAAATGACTCTACCAAATTATGTAATAATTATACATTTTAAATTTCAAACGATTAAAATGCATTTGAAACTTTTTTCCCCTTTGACCGTAATGTAACGGAATACTTTTGATTGTCCCTGTAATTGATCTATGCATCCGATTTTCATAACGTTTGAATTGACTCGACAAAATTATGTAATAAATATATGTTTTAAACTTCAAACGATTCGGTTGGGAAGTTTTTGCGTTGTTATATGCGGACTGACAGACGGACAGACGGACGGACTGAGCGACAACAATAGGTGCTACGTATTTACATAATTACGAACGCACCTAAAAAATGTTGTAGAGGGTATACGGAGGTATACGTCATATGCCTCCTGGATTTTATTAATAACTTCCGTATACCCTATGTTTCTCAAATATATGCTATAGCATATACTCTAGGCATGCCGTTCGTGATATTAGCGTATAACCTTCTGATATTTTTACGATTACATCACTTTTTTCTCGTAAGGCAAATTTGCAATAAGGCAAATGCAGGTAAATAGTTTGTTAATTAGAAAACATGTTTAATAACACAAACATGCAATTTTAACAGCATTAACATTAATACGAAAATAAACATTATTTTGTTACAATTTCATGCACAAATTCAGTTATGCAGCTGAAAATGGACAGAATCCGAAAATTTGATTTTCCGCGTACAGTTGATGAACGCACATTAAAAGCTACTAGGAAACGTTTCCGAAAAGGAAAGCATTAACATAACTCATAAAAATTTCTAAATTCCTCTTTAAATTTGGAAAATAATTTTTTACATGTGGTCTTTAAGGATAAGGGAGCACTTTTTGGAATCTTGGCTGACTCCAAATAGGTTATTAAACCTTAGCGTTCGTGATTATTGTAAATTTCCGTTAAATAAAGAAATATCCGTCATTTATTACAGTGTACTTTTTAGGTGTGTTCGTAAATAGATAAATATGCTCTTATAGTTGTAAGCTAATAAAAAATAATATTTTTTGCACCACAGGTTGTATAGAATGTATATTTTAGTATACACCGTATAGATGTTTATTAATTTACAGGGCTACACAAAAGTACTCATTACATAATGGTGTAGGGGGACACATTGCTTGGAGCGCGTTTTATATTATATTAAAATTATATTAAAATACTTCGAATTTTATGAAATCGATATACGTTACTGAGGTTCGCTGAAAATTACTTCCTGTATTATAGAAATCAGATGGTATTGACAGGGACTCACAAAAGTGATCGGACACTTACACTAAATCCGAAGTACTGTATACTGTTACACCAAGATCTGAATATTTTTTTTAACTTCGTTATAATACGAACGCACCTCATTTGCTACGTTTGATTTCCTACTACTTTTTGTTTCTATGGGTTGACTCACCCACTCCCATCCGCCGTCCGAGACAAATACAATTGACTCTCGTTAATTCGAAATCGGATAATTCGAATCTTCGCTTAATTCGAACTAAACATGAAGTCCCGAAATTTTCAATGGCAGAATAACGTTAAAAATTTTCATTAATTCGAACTCATTTTCTCTTGACTTCGCTTAATTCGAACTAACGAGAATTCCGATTTTTCATTTTTCTTTTCTTTCTCACGAATTTCAGATCATTTGAATAACTTTCCTTCTTTGAGTTTTGTGAAAATTGTTCCGAACAAGTCTACATATAATCCAATGCATTTGATTAACTCTTTCTTAGTGTCTCATCTGTCCATCAGTGACGCTTTACATTTTTCTTCCATTGTGCTTGTTTCTAATCTTTTAATTAGTTTATGTATTTATACATTTTAATTCAATATTAAGTCATATTCTAAATGATAACAGACGAAATAAATTAAAAAAAACACTATAACATTAATTCCTTTGTAATATACCATATTAAGCATGTTTTCATTTCGTATTTTCCATAATTCGAACATTTCTAGTGGTCCCGACGAGTTCGAATTAACGAGAGCCAACTGTATATACGAAAGCAGGGGCAATCGCTAGTTTCATTCTCCCACCCACTAACCGTTTTTCGGTGTTTATAATTTAACCTCTTCAGACCTGAGCATAAAATAACTCTACAAATATCTATTTATCGCTTTTGCATAATCGAAATGATACCATAGAGGGCAGAAATAGTCATTTTTATGAAATCAGTACTTTAGGGGACTGGTAATTTAGGTTTACAAGCGTGGCTATAAAAGTACTAATCCCCTTAAAACATCAATTTAACTATCAGTAATATGAATTTACGCATTAACAAAATTAAGGTCTTTAAAAAAGCAAATGATCAGCTAATCCTCAAAAATTTTTATTGTAAAGAATTTCAGTTTAATAATCATGAATATTTCTTACTTATTTTGGCCACAATGTCTTGAAGGTATTTTTAAAATTCGGATGAAAATAATATTTATTTTATGAGGTAATATTCATCAGTGCTGACATTTACTGGTTTTGTTTTAAACAAAATACATTCACCTGTATTGAAGTAAGGTAAAAATGCAAGAAAATCTGACAGTTTAGTTTTTATGAGGAAAAAATTGAAGGTACACATTTGTGTACCTCAGGTCTGAAGAGGTTATGTATTTTCTATTTTAAATTTGTCCGGTTTCAATTTCTGTCTTTTATCTTTTTTCATGACTCGTTTATAAAAAGCATCCCATTTCCCACGATGCGTTACAGGAATCCATGCAAGATTTCGTTGTATAGAAAGCATGAATTTTGTACGATTCAATTACAGTGAAACTTCCGTTTAACGTTAAGTCTCAGCGTTATACTTAAACACTTCGTTATAATGAAAAATACTTCATATAGACATCATTTCAAATTCACGAAATGTGTATCATAAAATGTATATGCATAAAAAGGAAAATACTAAAATGGAAATATTGTAAAAATATATTTTAATTCGGTCAGTATTTTTTTTTTTTTGTATGTGTGTGTGTAGTATAAAGGTATTTACTCGTGTATAAGGCGCACTTTTTTTAAAAAAAATAGGGCAAAACTCGTAGGTGCGCCTTATACACGGAATAATTTTTTACTGATGGATGCAGTCGAACGATATACATATGAAACAAGAAATTATTCAAAGAAGATATTAAAACTCTGAAAATGTTACTTAATTGAAGTAATACTGAATATTTATTTCATTCCTTGCAGTTTTTTATACAACAGAGCTAATGACATTATCTAAACGCTAATCAGCAATTCTCTTTACCGTCACTCATTCATATTTCCCGTCATTCTCTTACAACCCGAAATCTAAAAATGCATTTTTGTCTTGTTTTCTGGTCTGGTGTAATGTTTGTTTCGACTTTTTTCTTACTGAAATTCATTTGGTCATTCTTCATTAGCGTAACAAATTTATGGTGCGCGTTATACACGATATTTTAAGAAAAAATAATTTTACTTCTTACCATTTTTACTTCTAAAGTAGGGGTGCGCCTTATACACGCGTGCGCCCTGTACACGAGTAAATACGGTAAACGTATGAGAAAAAAATTAATTACAATAATGTCTATAAAAATAGCACAGTAAAGAGAGGTAAACAAAAACTGAAGCGTACCTTTTCTGTTTTTTCTCAGAGTTCCGAATTCTTGACTTTAAAAATGTGTATAATATTACTTTGTACAGGTTTCTTATGAAAAATAAATGCACTGTTCATAAAAATATTTGAACAATTCATGAGTAATAATTTCGTGAAACTGGAATCTTTTGTTTTATGGAAGGGTTTTAGTATTTCTTCTTATGAATGGAAATGATTACATAAATAATTTTTTTTCATATAATTCGCTAAAATAAATACACATATCCATTGGAATAGCACCTTTTCTATTTAAACGTTGAACATGCAGGAAAATGGAATAAACATCGTTATATCGAATATATTCACGTAATAGGGAAATCAATTTACCTGTTAATTGTACTCGCAGTCAAAGTTCAGAAAAAAAATTGGTTAAATAGGAAACTTCGTTAAATAGGGATTTCGTTCAAGAGAAGTTCGATTGTATATGAATAGAAAGGTAGTTTTTGCACATAAGAAAAGAAAAGAAAGAAGAAAACGTGAGTTTAATTTTGAGAGAAAAAAATTGTAAATCTGGACTTCTCCTTATACTTTTATTTATTTATTTTGAAATTTCCGATATTTTTACGTTAAAATAAGAGAGTGCGCATTCTATACGATATTTCATTATTCCTGTCACCAATAAAATGTACGAGGTATTTCGGGATGGATGCGGTATCGTGCGAGATTCGGTGTCATACTGGAAACTGGCTGCGAACGCAAATAGCCAAGAATTCCTTTAGAAAAGTGATCAATTGCTAGGAATATAGTGGAGGAAATACAGAGGTCTATACCGCCGATTTTCATGATTTTGTTTTAAGAAATCGTATATACACTCCACTCCTTGAGTACTCTCTTAAAAAGTCAGCCACAAAATAGCTCAAGTTGAGCTGAAATCCACTCATTTCAGTGTTGAAAGGCAGCTTCTCAAAAAAGAGTTGAAATAACTCGAGTATTAACCAATTTAGATGAAGCTGAGCTATTTAAATAACCAATTTAGATCAAGAAGATTTAATCGTTTGAAAAACAACTCTTTTATGATCGAAAAAATTACAGCTCTTTCGTGAGAAGCCAAATCAGCTCTTTCGTTTTAACCCTTTAACGATCATAGCATTTTCATTGTTAAGATGTCGAAATAAATAAATGACACCGGTAATTAAGAACAAATATATTTCTAAATAAGAAAACGTGATTTTTCACATACAAAATAAAAGGGATATTTTTAGATAAAAATACCGGTGTCAGTGTTGCGTATCGGAATCAAAATTTTGTGGTTTCGTGGCGAAACCAGTGAACGTTAAAGGGTTAAGAGTGTAAAGCTAAGCATGTGATGTAATTGTGCGATAACACATCACAGCTAGTTATCCAATAGGACCACATTGTCATTGGAAACAAAATCAAGTTTCGTTATCGGCTCGGTTAACAGAAACCTCGATTAATCGAGGTTTCACTGTAATTCAATGCAATTATGAATCATTTTATGGGATATAAATGTAAGGAAAGCTTTACATCATACAGCATTTGAGTTACAAACTGTTTTGGACTATTCTATTTTTGAGGTGAATCTCTCGGCAATTTCTACATCATTTTATCTAAAGATTTCCCGGAGGCAGTATTGGCAGAATGTCGTTTGTCAAACGTGTTTTATTGTTTTCTGTCGATTCAATACAATAAACTGATCTATCTATATTACAAAGACCAAACGTATCTGTGCGTAACGCATACGTCATTTTGCGAATGGCAACACTTTTCCCCTGCAATTTCGGTTTTGAAATTTTCGCTACTGCAAATTTTACACTTCTGATCATTGCACATTCTCAATTTTTACATCGGCGTATACAGAAAAAAATGTACTTTTAAATGCAATTTGTTTGAAAGCTGTATCTCAATTTATTTTTGAAATATTAGTTTTTTTTTTTAGTTTTTGTGCGAATTTTGTAATCGTGGCAACAGAAATGCGCCACTTTCTCTTAAAAAAAAAAAAAAAAAAAAAAAAAATGAAATTAAAATTTCGTACATACATTTTGAGAAGATGAAAATGATGACGGGTTTAGATTTCACGTGAGATTTTATGATCGTGTCAATTTGATTTTTTCCCCATTTTTACCAATCGTAAGAGCTTAAATTGATAACTTCATCATAATAACTTATCTTTATCATGTTTTACTTATTACATATGCGATTAAAGTTTAATTTTAATAATTTGGACAACTGACTTTTATAGAAATGGTATTTTGTTAATTTTAGCTTAAAATAATATTTCTTTTAGAGTTAAACTGACCAATGTAAAATCTTTTCACTGTAGCTAATTTTGTACGCTGTTATAAATCAATGAAATAGTTCCTTCTAAAACATTTTCTTTCGTCGAAGTTCGACGGGTTTCACCTCGTCTTTATAAAGATCACAAATATGAACGTTTTCCCTCACCTCGATTCCAAAAGCTTGTATAGAGCGGGTTTGTTTTCTCCTCTGAATTCGCTAAAATAAATTCCCACGACCTCCAAAATAGCAATGGCTTCGTTTAAATGATGAACACGCACAAAAGTGGAATAAACTTTGATGTATGGAATATAATTTTTCGCAATATGGAGATTAATTTACATATAAATGGGATTCGAAAGTCAAAAATTCAGCAGAAAATTTCGTTAATTAGAGAACATCTTTAAAAAGGGATTTCGTTAAAGAGAGGTTCAACTGTATATGAATAGAAAAGTAAATATTCTTCTCTTTTGTACCCCGTAGTTTGTGTATTATTACCGAATACAGGGTGTCTATTATTATTTTAGGTACTACTCTGTTATCCCGTCGACCCATTTTGCCAAATTATAGAAATCGCCAAACTAATAGCCAAATTTTACATAGTGACATAATTTCTATTTTAAATAACGAAAAAACAAATAATTAGTAGAATATTAATAAAAATACAAATAAAAAGTCGAAATAAAAATCACTTAATGGCATTTTAAACACATGAATCGTATTTAATGTTATTGAATGTGACGGTCGCGATCATCCATTATTGGCATTTAATCTTATAGTTTGGCGATAATTTTTTGGTCGAGGGGAAAACCTAGTAGTATCATATTTTAATAAAATTTTTCCAATGATAGAGATTATCTTCTCTTGATTCAATATTATTTTATGTACAAATGATCTACCTTTATACATACATTTATACATCACAAACAAACCTTTTTCTCCTCGCCTCGGTTCAGAAAGCTTATGTTTGTTTTCTCCTATTTTCTTTCAAAAAGGTGCTTGTTTTGTCGGAGATCGATAAGTTAAGAGCAGCAGCCATTCATTCCCAAAGAAATAGAGCGGATGGGGAAAATTTCCAGGGGGAATTGCGTTCTTTATCCATAAGTCACGAGGTGTGAAGTCTCGGGCATTGTGATATTCAGTGAAACTTCCATATAACGAAATCTCATCGTTCCTCTTAAACAGTTCGTTATTGAAAAATTCGTTAAACAGAAATTATCTTAAATTCATGAAATTTGTATAATAAAATATACAAAAAAAATTTGAAATATTAGAATTATGTATTTCGATTCGGTCACTATATTTTGTTTTAGGTAATGTAGAAATGTAATAGAATAATTTCTTGAAAAATACATAAACCGACAGAAAAAATTTATAAGTTAAAAGCAAAAATTATTACTTATCAGCGTAAAAAACAATTTATTAAAGATTAAAATTTCCTAACGTTTTGAACTCAATCTAATGAGTCATCTTCAGAGGTATATTTTTAAAGGAGAAATAATTTACATTAAAAACAGATTGGCATACTATAAATTGACAAAAATTATACTAAATAAACATTAAAGGCCAAGATTCAAAAATAAAAACATGTACCAGTTGCCATCACTCAGTAGACAATACAACATTGACAAAAACATGGAGGAAACTTACATAAGTATTTCTTTTAAAATATTAAACCAGATATTAGGTATTTGAAAGGACATATTGTCATTGCAGACTTCTTTCTTCCTGAAACCAATTTCTATAGATTCCCTTATGAGTGCTTTTTGCGGATTTGAACAATGAGAAATAATCTTTACTTTATCAAAACAAACATTTCTTAAAGTCCCCTTCATCGATAACCTGGACAGAGCTGTTGATGATCTATTAAATTTTAAATCGGCTTTATGCTCATTGATCCTCTCAAATAACCACCTCATAGTTTTGCCTACATATGACGTCACTGTACCATTATTCAGTTCTATAGGTATTTCATACACGCCTGACTGGAATAAAAATGGAACGGGATCTTGTTTTTTGATTATAGCTGCAAACCAGGGTTGGGTTTTTGACGTCAAAAAAGGGGTTTTGACATGACAAAGGTTTAAACCGGTTAAAACCGTCAAAAACCTGTCAAAAACCCATAGAGTCACAACTCTATAGGTTATACTCAACTATATAGTGCACTAAAGTTTGTTTAATAAAATTGTTAAAACAAATTTTAAAACTAGTAGTAGTTGTCATACATTATGTTGAAATTTAATTATATTATGGGTAATTAGTTGGTCTTAAAATATTTTTAATTAATAAAAATTAAGGTAAAGATGACAGATTTCAAGTCTCGAAAATTTATCTTGAAATGGACATTCAGAAATATTTACCAAAAATTATGCTTAAATAGCTTGTTTATTTATTATTATTATTATTTTAATACTTAAAAAAAATGTGAAGGTATTTAGTGTGTATTTTGACATAACTAATATTTATAAGGAACAAGTTAAGTGTTACAAATGCAAGATTTTCAAAAGTGTCGAACTTGATACACTTGTTTAATATATATTTTTTAATACTATACACATTATATACATAATATCCAGTAGGTTAATTTGAATTTAAATATAATCATGTTATTTATTATATTTATGATTATTACACATCTTTATAAACCATTTTTATCTCTACCCCCCCCCCTCCCAGCACACACATTAATAGTATTAAGAATACAAATAATGTTTACTTTGAAAGCAAGAAAAGACGAGAAGTAATTATTCGGCAAACAGGCAGGGCATGATGAAAGTTGTTCAGCTACTTCTACCAAATCAGAAGTTGGACCAGACTCGAAAAATTTGCATTTGTTTATAGCTTCTAAGATTTTGTTTACTATTCAAAATGTGTTTCTTCAAAAATTTTAATTTATTTTTTCTAGAACATATGTTTAGAAACATTTTCTTTACTAAGAGCTAATAAATTTTACTTATTAAATATAAATATATGTAGATATATATATGTAAATAAATAGTTTTATTTACATATAAATATAGGTTTTTGACAGTTTTTGACATTTTTGACAAGGAGGTTTTTGACATGACGGTTTTAACCATGGTTTAAACCGTCAAAAACTGTCGCATGTCAAAAACTTGCCAACCCTGCTGCAAACAAATTTTTCGTAGGGGAGGCTACAAGATGAATATGAAATTTATTGAAAATTCTCTTTAATCTTTCAAACATTATAGGAATAATTGAAAATTTTCCATAAGATTTGCGTGTTAACTGGGCATCTTGAGAATAACTATTGAACTTGCTGATTAAATTATGTATAATTTTTGGACAATTACCATGATCAATTCCAATTTTAATGATGTGGTCAAGTTCGTCTTTCAAAAATTCATCTGAACAAACAATGTGCGCTCTTTTAATAAAGGAATTAAAAGCTGACATTTTATAACTCCAAGGAGTGGAAGCTGCAACTGGAATAATACTATCAATTTTCATTGGCTTTCTAAAAATTTTCCTTTTAAGTGAAGAATCTGATTTAATAATTAAAACATCCAGAAAAGGGAAAAAAATTAATTTAATAAATTACAACTATCATTTGGAAAAGGGTTTTTTTTTTCAAAGAAATTTAAAACTTATAAATAAATTATCTGTATATATTTCTTTAAATAGTCTTACACAATCAATTTTTCAACATTAGATAGTTTCCTTTTTCGTGATCGTCGCGCATTTTGCAATCGGCGGGCTCGATCATCAGATCTCGATTTTTTTTACTTATGAAATATAATGAAACGTTCATATAGCGAAGGATCATAATCCATCCATTTCGCTATGAAGAAAATTCGTTAAACACAAATTCCCTTAAATTCATAAAATTTTTATAGTAAATTTCAGTTTTTTTAATACATGCACTATCTGTACTAAAAGGAAAAATACACACAAAATGAAAATATTGGAAAAATGTATTTCGATTCCGGATGTATGTTTTGCTTTATATAACGTAAATATATGGGGAAAATGTAATTAGAATACAGAACTACATAATAAACAGAAGTAGACGAAATTTGAATTTTTTTTTCATTTATTAGTATTTCAAATAAAGTTTCTATGTGTAACATTACTTTTTACAGGTTTCTTATAATAATAATAATAATAAAATAATAATAAAATCCCTGCTCGGCTTATGGCCTATGGCGAAAGTGCACTTCGACGCTAGATACAAATTTCACCAACAAAAACTCAAGATTAGAAATAAACCCAGTTTAATCAATAATAATGAGCTCTAGGGGCCCTGGCCTTTAGTGAAAATTCTAATATACACGCGTGTGTATACACGCGCAGATATGTATAAAAAATAGATTTAATAATAGCGAAACCAACATCAGAGAACTTCAAATGTTAAAATATGCTAATATTTACATATTTTTTATCATTTTAAGCATTATCACATAAACACCTACGCATATATATTTGGAATAGATTTAATTATGTCGAAACAAAAATTAAAGAACTTTAAAATGTAAAAATGTACCAATATTTCCGTAGTCTGCTTTTATTATGTTTCAATAAGTTTTTACAAACTCACATGACGTTATTCACCTGATTTTTGTCCACTATATTTTGAATATCATATATTATACATATTTGCTTTAAAAAAATACGTCAAGTTATTTATTTGATTTTCCGTTTCAATGTGGAAATCTTGCTATAGAAAACGTAACATTCAATTTTTCTTAAATTTGTCAAACTATTTTTTTTTTTTTTTTTAGTATAAAGTAGTATCATCGTTCTATTTTGTTATAAAGAAAATTCGTTAAAAAGAAGTCATCTCAAATTTGTGAAACTAATATAATAAAATGCACTTGTATAAAAGGAAAAATACACCAGAAATGGAAATATTGTAAAAATGTATTTCAATTCGGGCAGTATATTTTGTTTTATGTAATGTAGATAAATGAAAAAAAATTGCAATAATGTCTAAAAAAAAAAACAGAGGTAAACAATAACTGAAACGGAACATATTTTTTCTCAGTATTTCAAATTCTTATCTTTGAAAAAAATCTGTAATATTTCTTTGTTCAGGTTTCTTATAAAAATACACTGTTCATGAAATTTTATCATGAAAGTAGCCGGACTGTAACATTTTCGTGAAAATAGAATCCCTTTATGATTACATCGATTTTAACATTTTTCCTTTTGTATGAAAATAGTAATAAACATACAAATAAAACATAGAAATTGAAAATTACTTGATTACATAACAAACAGGTGTTTAATTTCAAATGAATGTGACATTTAAGATCATCCATTACTGTCATTTAATTGAATGTTTTATGCAATATTTTAGGAAAAATTTAATCCAAATAATATCTATAAAAAAAAAAAACACATAGTAAAGATAGATAAACAAAAACTGAAATATTTTTTCTCATTTTTCTCAATATTTCAAATTTTTAAATTAAACAAGTTGGAAATTGTACGTGAAGCGTAGCAAATTAGGTGCGTTAGTACGATAACGAAGTTTTAAAAATATTACTTTCATATATCAATCTTATAAAATTGTAAATAGTGAATTACAATTAAAACGCTCATCAAACTATGTTCTCCCTATACCATTATGTAATGGAATACTTTTGTGTGGCCTTGTAAATCAATAACAAATGTTCTTTGCACCACAAATTATGTAACATGTATATTATAATATGTACTTTATAGTTGCATATAAATTTTATTAAGTTCGCATGAGTGTAACACGATTAAAATGCATTTGAAACATTTTTTCCCATTGACCGCAATGTAACGGAATACTTTTGATTGTCCCTGTAATTGATCTATGCATCCGATTTTCATAAAATTTGAAATAACTCGACAAAATTATGTAATAATTATGTATTTTAAATTTCAAACGTATAGAATATATTTGAAACTTTTTCCCCATTGACCATAATGTAATTGAATACTTTTGATTGCCCCTGTAATTGATCTATGCACACGATTATCAAAAAATTTGAAATAACTCGACAGAATTATGTAATAATTGCGTATTTTAAATTTCAAACGATTAAAATGCATTTGAAACTTTTTCCCCATTGACCGCAATGTAATGGAATACTTTTGATTGCCCCTGTAATTGATCTATGCATCCGAGTTTCATAAAATTTGAAATGACTCGACAAAATTATGTAATAATTATGTATTTTAAATTTCAAACGATTCGGTTGGGTAGTTTTTGCGTTGTTATATGCGGACAGACAGACGGACGGACTGAACGACCACTATAGGTGCTACATATTATATAATTACGAACGCACCTAAAAAAATCTGTAATATTGTTTGAAAGAAAAAGAAACACAGCTCATAAAAAAACTTTGTACTATTGTGTTTTACAATTTAATACAATTTCCGTACTATTGTACCCGAACAGTTCATCTGAAACATTTTCGTGAAACTGGAATCCCTTTCTAATTAATTGTATCAATTTCATTGCTTTTAGCATCTTTCCTTTTGAATGGAATTAATTATATCTATAAATAATTTCATTTTCATACAATCAATTTAAATAAATTCATACATCTCAACATCTTTTCGTTTAAATATTGTACACACACGAAAATGGAATAAATTTCGTTATATAGAATATGTTTTTCGTAATACAATTTGACAAATTACAACTAACATTTGGAAAATGATTCTTTTCAAAGACTAAAATTTAAGAATTATAAACAAATTCTATATTTTTTAGAAAAATGGTATTTTACAATCAATCGTCCAACATTAGATTGTTTTCTTTTTTTTACCACGCGTTTATTAACTTTCACCTGTATGTTTGTGAGTTTGTAACTCTCCTTATTTCATGTATGTTCACCGATTACTCCGAAACCATGCAACCGATTAACTTGGTTTTGGTGTTAAATGAAAGACGATGCTCTCGAATTGGTACCACTTCAGTTTCATCGAAATTGGTTCAGTACTTTTTTAGTAATTAGGCAAAAACTAATAAAACTAGTGATTTTTCGCTAATTAAAAGTGTTGAGTACGTTCACTGAATGGAGCGTAGACAGCATGGCCGAGCGGTCTAAGGCGCCGGATTGAAGCTCTGGTTTTTGAAAGAGATTGAGGGTTCGAACCCCACTCCTGACATTATTTACATCTATGTAAAATTAAAAAAAAAAATTCCGTATTACAATTTTTATTTTTAACCGGCTTCAGAAAAGGAAGAGGAAATTATCAATTCGACGCGTATGTATTTTTTTCTATGTATGTTCACCGATTACTCTGAAACTATCCAACCGATTAATTTGGTTTTTGTATTAAATATAAATATAGTTTTAAAAAAACTAAAAACCACGCTTTTAAAGTAATCAAATTAAAAAGTGAAAAATAAACATAGTTTAAAAAACTAAAAAACACGCTTTTTAAATATATCAAACTAAAAAGTGAAAAATAATTCGTACTATAAGCTGAAAACGAAAATAGATGAAAAATACTATATTACTATAAAATCATTGTTATTATAGAAATCAATTAATAAGCAATAAATAAAATTATCGTGGAAAAAAAAAAAACGTGGAGTGATTCTTAAAAACTGATAGATGGAGCATGGTAGATGGAGCACCCCACGCTTTTTTTTCCACGATAATTTTATTTATTGCTTATTAATTGATTTCTATAATAACAATGATTTTATAGTAATATAGTATTTTTCATCTATTTTCGTTTTCAGCTTATAGTACGAATTATTTTTCACTTTTTAGTTTGATATACTTAAAAAGCGTGTTTTTTAGTTTTTTTAAATTATATTTATTTTGCAATCATCGCACACTTCGTAATCGGTCAGCTCGATCATCAAACCTCGATTTTTTTTTTTTTTTTTTTTTAAATACACTAAAAGGCGATTTTTTTATACGACGTCTTTCTTTGGATGCAGTTTTACCGAGACCTGCTAATTTGCGTCTACCCATTTTGTATTTTTTTTTTACTTTATTCTATATAATCAACGACATTTCGATTTTCTATTCAAATAAAAATCTTTCTAAATGTAAAGAATTTCGTAAAAATAAAATAAAATAAAATGCGGACATTCATTACCCGATGCAAAAAAGTTTAAATGTTTTTTACTGAGCTAATAAAAAGCAAAACGTGGCTTATACGTAAGAGCAGAGTCGTATTTTATATACACCATGGATTTAAATTTAATATTCCTACAGAAAACATAAAAATAAATAAATAAAATGCAAACACCGCTAGGTCTATTCACGACCGAAAACAACAACCATTTTTCAAATGTTTAATAAACAGACACAACAAATTCTGACGCGTAACGTATTAAAATAGCAAATAAAGCCTTTGTGCACAAATGTTTAAAAATAGAAAACCAACGATTATAAATGCACAAATAAAGTATGACGAGGTAGCAAATAGCTATTTCGAATCTACTATCGAGATTCTTCATCAGTGCAAAACTCAGCGAGGTAAAAAATATGGCTTAAAACTATGAACTGCTAAGAAACTTCACAGTTTTAAGCTACATTTTTTAGCTCGCTGAGTTTTGCACTGATGAAGAATCTCGATAGTAGATTCGAAATAGCTATTTGCTACCTTGACATACTTTATTTGTGCATTTGTAACGTATTAACTCTCTTTTTTTTTCACTATTTCAAATTCTTAACTTCAAAAGTCTGTAACATTAGTTTATTATAGGTTTCTTATAAAGAATACACTGTTAAATTCTACAGTTACTTTCAATATTTAAAATATTTCGTCTTTGTAAACGGCGGATATATAGGTTCCTCTCTCCTTACTTAAATATTTTTTTTTTTTTTTTTAAAGAGAAATTTAGATGCAACGATAATATTTTACGTACTAAATCATTAATGACTTTTTTCATTTTACTTACCCATCATACGTAGTATAGGGTAAGTATTGCAATCGTTTTGAAAATCGAATTTTTTTTTTTTTTTTTTGACGGATTTACACGTTTTAGATAGTGGAGATTCCGAAAAACATATTTTTAGAAAAAAAAAATGCCGTCTGTGTGTCTGTCTGTAACCGCTCTATCTCGCGAACAAATTGAGATAGAGACTTGAAACTTTGTATATATTTAGTATGTAAAAATAGGACGAAGCCTATTTAATATCAATAACCTCGGTAATCCGGAACTATTTTTTTCGGACTCTCGAAAAATTCGTTCTGATGAAAGGTGTATAAAAATTTCCGAAATGTTTTATTTTAAGATATGGACATAAAAGGCAATAAAATAACACAAATTTTGCATACAGAATGAAGTTGATCGGATTATTAGTTGCCGAGATATGTGTAATCCTATTTTCCACATTCTTTGATTTTTCACGTCCCTGTATTTCATTCAAATTTCAATTGAAACATATATTTTAGTTGAAAATGAGACGCTTAATCCGCTGTAGTAAATTGTTAGTTAATATGATAATTATTTTTGGAGTTTTAAGGATGCTTCTTTTACGCAATCCGGTACTACTTGAATATTTTGGCGTTTTATGTAATTTTTCGAAATTGGCTCATCAGCAATTCATTAATAAAGCATTACTATGTATATTAAAACTATTTAAACTAGTCGTTGGGGGACCACCGTAATACTTACCCATCATGGATACACATAATATAAAATATGAAAATAAAACGCATGCAAACTATTTATAAAATGCTTCGCAATTCCAAAATAAAGTTTAAATGCATATTTAAATAGTTTTAACATACATAGTAATGCTCTATGAATGAATTGCTGATGAGCCGATTTCGACAAATTATATAAAACTCCAAAATACGCAAGTGGTACCGGATTGCGTAAAAGAAACATCCTTATAACTCCAAAAATAATAATCATATTAACTAACAATTTACTACGTGGATTAAGCGTTTCATTTCCAATTGAAATATATATTTCAATTGAAATTTGAATGAAATACAGGGTCATGAAAAATCGAAGAATGTGGAAAACAGGATTACACATATCTCGGCAACTAATAATCCGATTGACTTTGTTTTTTATGCAAAATTCGTGTTATTTTATTGCCTTTTACGTCCTTTCCTTAAAATAAAACATTTCGAAAATTTTTGTATACCTTTCATCAGAACGAACTTTTCGAGAGTCCGAAAAAAAAAAATAGTTCCGGATAATCGAGGTTACTGATATTAAATAGGCTTCGTCCCATTCTTACATATTAAGCACATACAAAGTTTCAAGTCTCTACCTCAATTTGTTCGGGAGATAGAGCGGTTACAGACAGACAGACAGACAGACGGACGGACGGCAATTTTTTTTTCTAAAAATATGTTTTTCGGAATCTCCAGTATCTGAAATGGTAAATCCGTCATAAAAAATTTTTCGATTTTCAAAACGATTGCAGGACTTACCCTATAGTAAGTATGATGGGTAAGTAATAAGCGTTTAAATTTTATTCTGGAATTGCGATGCATTTTATAAATAGTTTACATGCGTTTTATTTTCATGATGTGTAAGTATTACGGTGGCCCCCCAACGACTAGGTTACTGACTCGATAGTTTTTACCTATTACAAGAAATACGTAAGTTTCATTATGGTTTACAGAAATGATTCCGTATAATTGAAAAATATATTTAACAAAACAAAAAAAAAATGTTTTTTCCTTAAGATAATAATAATAATAATTATAATAATAATAATAATATTGTCAGAATCTACAGATCCTATTTAATTTTTATCAAGTCCAAAAATATATCTTTCTTTAATTAAATTTAAAAAACAGTTTTTGAGATATTTTGGCGGAATAATGAAAATATATTTTATTTATTTAATCAATCATGATTCTATATATAATTACTAATTCCACGATTTGTTTTTTTGTTTGAAAATATACGTGTTTTATTTTTTATTTGCAAAAATGAATCCGAAATGGAAAAACATGTAAAATATATTAATTAAATAATAATTTTTTTTAATTTATTCTTTAAAAGAAATAATGTTGTGCAAATCTACAAATCATTATTTATTTTTATGTTTAATCTGAAGTCAGAATATACATTAGTCTTTTTGTAAAGTGTATGATAAAATGTAATTTGTGTAACTTATTAAAGGATTCGCTTCGCTTATCCTAATCAGTATATATTCAGAATTGTTTGCTAAAATTTAGTAGCGTTAGAAGAAGCATAATGAAAATTAAGATTAAAATTTAACAATTTCTAAGAATAAACAGAAACACACTTGAATTTTTTTCTTTTTTGTATAGGTTTGTATTTTATGCGCAGGTTTTTATACGTGATACAGGTTTTTATACGTGATTAAGCTTAAATTTAATTCAAGCAAAAACATGTTCAAAACTTTTGAAATCATATTTTCGGGAATTATTATGTATAAGAGACCGTGTATCCAATTTTTTGTACAGCCCTGTATATGACTTCATTTATTTTATACAAACATATCTAAACATAGCATATTTTATAATAACAATCTTCTGGTGCACCTGAATAATGTACATAAATATACTAAATTTAGCTCAGCTTGAAAATGCGTAACTCAAAAACATTTTTAAGGATTTCACACTCATCCTCAGATATAAAGCATAAAGTGCATATTATAAAGCAAGAAATGAATTATGGTTAAATTTTGAAGACTCATCTCACTTGCTCCTTAAAGGCTGCAGAATTAATAATAATACAAAATTTATAGTTTGAAACCTCAAAAAGGTTTCGAATACGCTTTGAGGAAGTTCTGGTACAACACATGATTAAATACAACATTTTTTTAAATAAAAGATAAATCGAAGCATATATACCAAAAACATTTTTTTTATTCGATGAAAGTCGTATTAGTCCAGTCATTTAAGCTTAAATTAGGTAAGAATCTCGGAATTCGAGATACCCTGCTGTAAGTCTGTAAATACTTGTATATTGACACCCTAAAAGTTGTCTCAAAACCTACATATGGTAGGGTGTACGCAACTATTAAATTCCAAGGCAAAGGTCACGAAAATCGGTTTTTTGCGCTTTTTTTGTAAATATCTCATTCCCTATAGGTTTTTGCTATTTGTATTTTATATCAATATTGTAGAATACAAAATTCTCTACAAATTTTGTTTGAAAACATTTTTCATACGTCAAACTGTTTTCGAGATAAGGGGCGGAGAGCGCGCGGTCACAGCATCACTTCAGGTCAAACGGTGCCTCCGGTCGAAAACGCGCCATATATAGTTGATGAACTATCGATAAATCAATGATTATAAATATTTATCAATTTTTATTAACTATTATATTATATTGTATCTTTCTCTTTATGCATTTTATAGTAGATATAGTATAGTATAGTAGTAGACATTGTATAGTAGTATGGATGAAACAATGATTGTACCAGTTACTCAAGAAAAATTCTTATCAAATCGAAATAACAAAGATATGCTCATTAATACCTTAACTGAAAAATTACAAGCTGCAAATATTACTACTAAACAAGCCAGAGATGATGCGGGTGTTCTTATTGTTGAAACTGCAATTGAAGAATCAAAGTCTGAAAAAACTGCAGTTATAATAGGACAAGATATTGATTTACTTGTCATTTTAATTGGGCGTACACTGTCTTACGAACAAGAAATTTTCTTTAAAAAAGTTGGGAAAGGAAATGTAAAAACGGAGATATACTCGACTAAAAGTTTTGATAATTATCCTCATTCCAAAACACATATTTTATTTCTGCATGCATTAAGTGGCTGTGACACAACTTCTGAGCTTTTTAAAAAGGGAAAAAAATCATTTTTAAAACTTTTTGAGAAACTGACGAATTTGGATGAACTAGCTGCAGCATTTGAGGAAGAAAATAGTTCGGCTCAGAGATTATTAGAGAGTGGAACTCAAATCTTATTGGCAGTCTATAATGCTCCGAAATCTATGAAAAGTCTCGATCATCTTCGTTATATGCATTACGTCAAGTCTACAAAACTTAATAAACCTGTGCAGCTTTCAATTCTTCCACCAACAAGTGCAGCTTCTCATCAACATTTCAAACGTGTATATTATCAAGTTCAAACTTGGTTAGGGCATGATTTGGAACCCGAGGTTATGGGGGTTGGGCAATGCAAAACGATTTTCTGGAGCCTATCATGACAATTTTACCACCTGCTCCAGAAGATTTGCTAAATACAATTTTCTGAAACTGCAAGAGTGGTTATGGTTCGCGATGCAGATGCAAGAAAGTGGGCTTGCAATGCTCTTTAGCTTGTGGCCAATGTAATGGGCAAGCTTGTCTCAATGCAGAACCATATCAGAGTCACATTAACGAAGATGAAACCTTTGACCCCGAAATCATTCAACAACTTGAGACAAATGTCGTTGAAGACGATAATGAAGACCAGTTTGAAATTTACCAGCAGCCGAAAGACGACGATGAAGAAAAAGAAGATGATTAAAAACATAAATTATAGTTTTTGTACTCTTTATTCCATTTTTTTACTTTTAATAAAAATAAATGTATTGAATAGTATTTTTTAATAAAACGATTAATTCATAATTTATTTGGTTTTTTTTTCATCATGTAAGAAGTTATTAATATTATATTAATTAGGTTAAAATTCAAATATAATTCCTATATTTTCATTAACAATTCTGCAATTACATGGACAGGTAAGTGTTGTTAAATAAATTAATACTGAATAAAAAGTGGATAGGTTAGGAAAAAAATGATATATGGCACGTTTTCGACCGGAGGCACCGTTTGACCTGAAGTGATGCTGTGACCGCGCGCTCTCCGCCCTCTATCTCGAAAACGGTTCGACGTATGAAAAATGTTTTCAAACAAAATTTGTAGAGAATTTTGTATTCTACAATATTGATAATAAATACAAATAGCAAAAAACCTATAGGAAATGAGATATTTACAAAAAAAGGAAAAAAAAAACGATTTTTGTGACCTTTGACCTTGGAATTTAATAGTTGCGTACACCCTACCATATGTAGGTTTTGAGACAACTTTTAGGGTGTCAATATACAAGTATTTACAGACTTACAGCTTGGTATCTCGAATTCCGAGGTGAACTTACTATAATGACTGGACTATATGGTTAAAAAATCATACCACGATGTTTTCTCAATCCACTCTGCGATGAAAACATCCGATAGTATAAAAGTTTTTGAAACAGTCCTCTAGGCATAAGCGAGGCTTACCTAAAATAAAAAGCACCTAAAGACTATGCAAATATAATGTTATCATTTTAGGGGGAAGGGGCGGAGGGTCTGGCATATGATATAGTATGATATCCCTTGCCTCTTTGATGTGGACATGATTTTTGATCCATTCAAAATGTTCTGTTTTTATTTATAACATGATTCTTGGTACAAAATAGCATTTTATCTTTTAGGTAGATTTCGTAAGAAATACTACCTATTGCAATCGCACCAGTTTATATATCTATCTATCTATCTATCTATCTATCTATATATATATATATATATATATATCACTTTTTTATGGACACGATAACTTCTATAATTCTTCACCAATCTCCACCAAACTGGTACATAAAATCAATGGGGATAAAATCTTGGCTGAGTTCGTTAATGGGCAAAATCGGACCAAGGGGGTCGGAATAGGGGGCGTTTTTGTGAAAACCGAAAAAACGCCATAACTTCTTAATTAAAGTAGATATCGAATCGGTTTAAAGTTTATAATACTTCTTAAAAATGGGCCAAATGTATATACATGACAGATTTTTGATAAATTTAGAAGTGGGCTCAAGGGGCGAAAAAAACAGGGTTTTTGAGAGAAAAAAATTCATAACTTCGTCAATTTTCAAGATATCAAGTCCAAATAAATTTTTTATAAATGTTCTTAAAATTATCTAAAACTTTTGTATTTACAAGTTTTTGATAGGACCAACTTTTACCGATGAAAAAAATTTAAAACGAAAAGAAAAAGGGCGCTGAAAAAAGAGAAAAATCCATAACTCCGTCAATTTTTAAGATATCAAATCTGATTAAATTTATTTTACATCTTCTCAAAAATATCTACAACTTTTATATTGACAAGTTTTTCATAGGGCCAATTCGTATAGCAAAAAGAAATTAAACAAAAATAGGAGTTGGAGAAAAAAACCTCAAATCCAAAAGGCTTATATTCTGACTCATTTTTAAATTCATTTTTGATTTTAAACGCATCCAAATGGTAGATCCTCTTATTTAGAAACTGTATAAAGTGACGCATTGGCCAATTTTCTGATAAAGACAGAATATATTTCAAAAAAGGCTACCAAAAAGGGTATTTTGAACAGAATTTCCGAAAGTCATCGGGACTGAAAATTGAAGGAAGTATTCAAATAAGAAATTGCGTTTTTTTCTGACTCGTTTAAAATCTATTTTTGTTCTCAAACACATCCAATTTACAGATCCTCTTATTTAGGAACTATATAATGTGATGCATTGGTCAGTTTTTTGATAAAGACGGAATATATTTCAAAAAAGGCTACCAAAAAGGGTATTTTGAACAGAATTTTCAGAAATCATCGTGACTGAAAATTTAAGGAAGTGTTCAAATAAGAAATTGCGTTTTTTTCTGACTCGTTTTTAAATCCATTTTTGCTCTCAAATGCATCCAGTTTACAGATCCTCTTATTTAGGAACTATATAATGTGATGCATTGATCGTTTTTTTGATAAAGACAGAATATATTTTGAAATAGGCTACCAAAAATGGGTATTTTGAATAGAATTTCCCGAAGTCTTCGAGATTTGAAAATTTAAGGAAGTTTTCACATAGCAAATTACGTTTTTTTTATGACTCGTTTAAAAATCCATTTTCGCTCTCAAATGCATCCAATTTACAGATCCTCTTATTTAGGAACTATATACTGTGACGCATTGGCCAGTTTTTTGATAAAGATAGGATATATTTTTAAAAATGCTGTCAAAGTGAGAATTTCGCACAAAATTTTCCGAGGCAATCATGATTAAAGAATTAAGGATGTATTCAAACAACAAATCGGTTATTTTATGACTCATTTTTTAATTCGATTTTTTTCTCAAATGCTTTCAACTGACAGTTTTTTGTTATTTAGGAACTGTATAATGTACTGATTTGGTCGATTTTTTAATAAATTTAGAATCTATTTCAAAATATGTTGTCATAATGGGCATTTGAGCTGAATTTTTCTTAAGATGATTCTGATAAAACCATTTTTTGCAGAAAAATGAAATTAAAAATTTTTCATAAATGATCAAATGAAGTTATTAAACTGGGTTTATCTCTAATCTTTTTTTTTTTTTTTTTTAAATGAGCACTCTTCGAAATCTACCTCCGCCTATAGGCCCAGCCGACAGGGATTTTTATTATCCTGTTATTTATTTTTAAGAAAATACAAAGTAATTATTAAAATACCTCAATTGTTATAAAATTATTTAATTCAAAAATGTGGAATAACTTAACATTTGACATTCCTAATATTTTTCTTGGTTCGAGAAATAGTATGTGAAATATATTTGAAATGAAGATCGTGTTTGTTAATAAATACACGAGAAAAAGAAAAGAAATATTGTCCATTTTATTTGTTGATAAGAATTTCTATCTACTATCCACACCACAAGTCCAACAGAACTTAATTGCTGTTGAGTGCATTATGTAACAAAAAACTATTCTAAAATATTTTAAAATAGTCACAATTTCTTTTAAGTGCTATTCGATGTAAAGCTTTCTCATATGCAAAGTGATATTTTATGCTTGACCTCTCTCCATTCGAATCAATAAAGTATGCGAAAAATAAATGTAACCAGTTTTGTATACCACAAAAGAAATAAATTCTAGAAATAAAAAAAATTACACTTTGATAATGGTATCATTTCCGGAGGGGGGGGGGAATTAAAAAAAATGTTGATAACGTTATTTACACAACCCCCTATGAAATTAGTTTAAAAGAAACTTGTACGAGATCATGACAAAGTCTCTTATTTTTACTCAACGAGTATTTTTACTCTCTTGCCTATTTATAACTAATTCAATAAAATTTTGAATGCCAAAATGCATTAAATAAATAGAGCAAACTAACTTAAAACGGATATAACTTTTCTTTAAAAATATTCAGTAAAATAAACTGCGTATCTTTCAGTGTTGCTTTCCAAGTTGCAAAATCTACGTTGAATAAAATGGAAATATAAATATTTGCTCCAGAAATTTCTTCTGAAATCTTCTGAATCCTATCGATTATTGTGTTGTCATTTAGGATTAGGGAGAATTCGAAATTGGGTAGGAATAAGGAGAATCGAAAGTACCTCGCATCTGTCTACGAATACATATTTAGATAGTTTTAAAATGCAAAGGAATGATTCGTTATCCCGTTCCATGTACCCGAGATAACTGATAAGTATTAAGAAAAATAATAACCGATGTATATCCTGATTTTTATAGGTCTTTTTTACTTACCCATCATACGTAGTACAGGGTAAGCCTTGCAATCGTTTTGAAAATCGAAAAAAAAATTTTGACGGATTTACACGTTTCAGGTAGTAGAGATTCCGAAAAACATATTTTTAGAAAAAAAAAAACTTGCCGTCCTTTTGTCTGTCTGTCTGTCTGTAAACGCTCTATCTCCCGAACGAACTGAGATAGAGACTTGAAATTTTGTATGTACTTAGTATGTAAAAATGAAACGAAGCCTATTTAATATCAATAACCTTGGTAATCCGGAATTATTTTTTTCGGACTCTCGAAAAATTCGTTCTGATGAAACAACATAAAAATTTTAACAAAACTACATAACAACTACATAACGAAACTACAATAAACTACAATAAAACTACAAAAAAATTGAAAACTACATAAAAATTTTCAAAATTTTTTATTTTAAAGAGTGGTCGTAAAAGGCAATAAAATAACACAAATTTTGCATAAAGAACAAAGTTGATCGAATTATTAGCTGCCGAGATATAGGTAATCCTGTTTTCCACATTCTTCGATTTTTCACGACCCTGTATTTTATTCAAATTTCAATTCAAAGATGTATTTCAATTGGAAATGAGACGCTTCATGAGACGCAATAAACTGTTAGTTAATAAGATTATTATTTTTGGAGTTATAAGGATGTTTCTTTTTCGCAATTCAGTACTACTTGAGTAGTTAGGTGTGTTGTATAATTTTTCGAAAGAGATTCATCAGCCACTCATTAATACAGCAATACTATGCACAATAAATATATAAATATACGTTTAAATTTTGTTTTGGAATTGCAATTCATTTTATAAATAGTTTTCAAATGTATTATTTTCATATATTATATATGCATATATATGATGGGTAAGTATTACGGTGGCCCCCAACGACTAGTTTTTTATTATTTTGAATTTTTTTTTCCTATTCGAGGTATCTTAAAAAATGAAGGAGAGAGTAAAAATAGCAAGTGTCGTTTGGAAACTTATTTTTCTAACAAAACATTATAGGTTGATATGGCAAAAGAATAGGAATGCCGAACGTTGGGATATTCTTCCCTATTTTGGAATAAAATGGTTTTACAAATATTTAATGGTTATAAATATAATTTTACATCTTCAGAGAAATAGACAGAAAACTAAGAAAAGAAAACGAACGACTAATTTGATGCAAAGAGAAATCTGCAAAAAGAAGACAAAAGAAAAGAAATTTTATTTGATTAAGGATATCAAATTCAAAACACAATCCCCTTTTTCCTCATTTTACGATATCAAGTGCCAGACCCTTTCCTCTAAATTCATATCATTATATAGTCGAGTCTCTATATAACGAAACCCATCGTTTCAGTAAAAAATTCGTTACATAGAGAAATTCGATGTATAGAAAATGATGTTAAAAATCGTATTTAATGTGTAAATTTTGAACAAATGTTATTTTTGATCTTTTTAATTAAGAATCTGAAATGTTTAAAAGTAAATATTAACCTAACATTTTATTTCTTAATTATTTAAGCTGTTTCAAAAAAGAGAACGGGCATTTATTTGAAAGCTTAATGAAAATCAAATAAGGAAGACTTGCATTGATTTCAGACGAAGAAATCTGTAATTTTTTGTTGTTTTGATTTTAAAATTGTCATGCTCAAAAGAAAAACAAGAGCTCAAATTTTAGCAAGGAATCAAAAATTGTAGTTAACATTTTCCTCCATTTGAAGGCTTCTCTTGTGTGCATCTCATTAATTCCTCTCATATATGTGTAACAACCCAATTGACTCTGTTTTGAGAAGGATGTGGAAAGGTGTGTGGGAGGTGGGATGAATTCGTTGGATTTAAAGAACAAGGAGAAAAGTAATAAAAAAAAAGAACTCAGCACTGAACAATAAATCAAAAATAAGTGATGGAAAATTGATTCCATATGATTTCGAAGCTTTTTTAAAACTGAATAAATTAGGACAAATTCATGAAAAAATTCGTTATATGGAGATAGATATTTCGCTATATAGAGACTGTTTTTAATGTAATCATGCGAAAAGGGGACCGTTCCAACTAAAAATTCGTTATATAGAGAAATTCGATGTATGGAGTTTCGTTATAGAGAGACTCGACTGTATATAGATGGCCCCTAACAGAAGTGTAAACACAGTACCGGGTTTCCAAGTTTAAACTTTTCTTTTCTATAGAGGGTTAGCTTGGAAATCTGCGTGCAATATTAGCATCCGAGTATTTTAAATTTTGAATGGAAACTGCTTTCTTTTCTCCCCCCCCCCCCCCGGAAACGTTCGTGACATTTACCTTATCTTTCAAATCCTTTTTAATGCCGCCGCTCAAAGCAAATCTTATCAGACGGATTTTAAAGGAGGGAAGCGATCGTGTCTTAAAGCATGGCGATTTATATCAGATTATAAATAAATATCCTTTATTGCTAAAAAGAAGTGTCTTGAAATTTATGCTATTTTTAGCTGTCGGGGATTCTAAATTAATAGCACAAACTACGGGACACTGTAACAATCATTTATTGTATAGGCGCACGTGATGCGCTGATGTCTAACAAGGAAGGTCTCCATACGGGCATATCCCGAAATATCTGAAAAAATTACAGAATGTTCTTCTCGTGTGGATATATACGTTTATAAAAAAATTTCGGCGGAACCTCCATTCTGTATCCGTAAAAAAATAATGAAAATTTCGTTATTTGGCGATTTATCGCCGGTTGGCGAAGGAATGTAATTTCAAAAAATACTTTCTGTCAAATACACTTCAAGAAAAAAAAAAAAAAAGTTTCATGTTGAATTTGTTTTGATAAATTTAATTTAAATAACTTTAGTTTTATAAGTTTTAGTTTGTTTTAAGTATAATTTTGTTATATCGATATTTATATGTATTTATATTCAAATTTAATCATCAAAATTTGAGATTTAAAACGAAATTCATAATCTTTATAAATAAAAGGAATTCCGAGGATAATTAATTAATTAATTAATTGAGGCACAGGGGAAAGCAAATCTTGGCAATGCGCCAACTCGGTCCAGAGGAAGCAAATCTTGGCAATGCGCCAACTCGGTCCAGAGGTATAAAAGCAAGATAGAAAAAAACGCGCAGGTCTGTGCATTCAAGTACAACCACCCATATGTATATGCTGAAAGTTTGTTCTGACGCTCACCCGACGCACGTGGAGTGCCGATGGTCCGGGAAGCGTACCATACACATAAATTATTAAATAAACCTTCAAATTAAGCCCGGCGAAGCGGGCTGGGTATGCTAGTTTAAATTAATTAAATTTGTTTCCTTCTCAAAGTCCAATTGAGAATTGTTGATTAGATTTTGTTGCTATGGAAACATGTGGCTTTTATTTTTGAATACGCTTAAATTTATGAAGATAATTTTTCTCAATATGATTTTTTTATCTATAAAAACATTTTTGCCATCGATTAATTAAATAACTACTTAAACGAGTAATATATATGTAATACAATATGTATATAGATGTATATAATATATTAAATAAGTCTCTCATTGTTTATGTTTAAATTCATTAAATACCATTTACACGCATTCTAAATATCCAACAGTTTTGATTTGCATAATAATCTTTTGCTTTTGGCGAGGAAAAGAGCTGCTCGCCAAATCGAGTGAATCTTTCGTCTTTTCACGCCAAATATTCGAAACTATTTTATTTTTTTGCATAATTTCTAATGTGATTCCGCCGTTAATTTTGACTGATCCTTTATTACATACATAAGTACTTTAATTGGTATTTTTTTCATAAAAGTCTGAGTATGCCCAGTATGGAGATCTTCCTTGTTAGTAGATGACTTGATCTGTTTGATCCTATTTTATTTAAAAAAAAATTATTCATACCAGAAATCCCTACACTGTTTTTTACTTTAATTGAAACTGGCATTTCATGATTTCAAAAAGAAAAAAAATTCTTCTTTGAAATTTTTCGGTGTAACATCTAAATTATTAAATGAAAAAAAAAAACTTCTTTGAAAATTTTTGGTGTGATATTTAAAAATACTTCTAGGTTATTTCGTCGACCAATTTCGCCAAATTATTCAAATTGCCAAACTAATAGCCAAATTATACATGTTGACATAATTTTCATTTTAAATAACGAAAAAACAAATAATTAGTAGAATAAGTAATAAAAATACAAATAAAAAGGGGAAATAAAAATCACTTAATAACATTTTAAACACGTGAATCGCATTTAATGTCATTGAATGTGACATTCACGATCATCCATTATTGGCATTTAATCTTATAGTTTGGAGATAATTTTTTGGTTGACGGGATAACCTAGAAGTACCTATCTAAATTTTTAAATGAAATAAAAATAAATAAATAAACGATGGAACCAGTCAAAAACTCTATTTCTATTTCTTTTGACGTGCTTCTTGTATTTGACAGATTTTTGTTGTTGTTGTTGTTGTTGTTTCTTTAATTTAAAAATTTTGTTTTCATATAGGAAAATTTCAAAGATAAGTAAACGCAAAATGTCTGTCAGACTTTCCTTGCACGAATGACAAATTTTGAAATTTTACAAAAACAAGTCGGAAATTACAAAGATGGCAAATGAGGTGCATTCGCACTGTAAGGAAGTTTTTAAATTATGCAGTACTTCGGATGCATTAAAGTAGCCGAAAACTTTTGTGTGTTGCTGTAACTGTTGTTTGCTTTTTATTATACAGGAAGTAACTTGTAGTAAACCTCAGCAACGTACATTTTCATAAAATATGAAATACCTTAATATAACAAAAACGGCCACCAAACAATGTTTCACTCCTATATCATTATGTATTGCAGTACTTTTGTGTGGCCCTATAAATGAATCACAAACATTCTTTGCACCACAGATTGTAAAGAATGTACGTTTTGGTAGATATTTTCATAGATTCATATCAATTATTATGTTCAAAAGAGCATGCCATCATTAAAATACACTTGAAGATATTATTTCCAATTAACTGTTCTGTAATGGAATATTTTTGGTGGTCCCTGCAGTTAAACTCTAATTCCGATTTTCATAAAATTTGAAATGACTCGACAAAATGATGCAACAATTATATATCCTGAATTTCAGACGTCAATTAAGGGTGGAAAGTAATATTTCGTTCTTTGGACACTGAAAAATTGCAGGGAATTTCTTTGGTTGGAGACGGAAGTATTGCGCATTTTGTTGATCACATGCTGAAAAATTGCAAAATGTTTAGATCTTGCGAAGAAAGATAGTGAATTTCGTCAATCAGGTGCAGAAAAATCGGGAATTTTGCAGATCTGAACGAAAAAATCGCAAATTTCGTAAATCAGCTTTGTAAAAATCGCGAATTTCGTTGATAGACTTCGTAAAAATCAAGAATATTGTCGATTGGCTTTGGGAAAACCGCAAATTTCGTAAATCAGCTTTGTAAAAATCGCGAATTTCGTTGATAGGCATTGTAAAAATCAAGAATATTGTCGATTGGCTTTGGAAAAACCGCGAATTTCGTAAATCAGCTTTGTAAAAATCGCGAATTTCGTTGATAGGCTTTGTAAAAATCAAGAATATTGTCGATCGGGTTTGGACAAATTGCGAATTTCGTTAATCAGCGGCGGGAAAATCGCAAATTTCGTCGATCATCTTTGTAAAAACAGCAAATATCATCGATCGGCTTCTTAAAAATAGCGAAATTTTTGGTCAAACGAGGAAAGATACTGAATTTTCTAGATTGTCTTCGTAAAATTGCAAATTTTGTGTATTAGGCTCGGGAAAATCGCGAATTTCGTCGATGAATGACAGAGAAATCGCAAATTTTGTCGATTATGACAAGAAAAATCGCGAACTTCATTGATCAAGCGAAGGAAAATCGTGAATTTTGTCGATCATGCGAAGAAAAATCGCAAATTTCGTCGGTCAGTTGAAAAAAAATACGAATTTCCTCGATCATGCGAAGAAAATCGCAAATTTCATCTATCGGCTTCGTAAAAATTGAAAATTTTGTTGATCAGGTTCGTAAGAATCGCGAATTTCGTTGATCTGGTGCATAAAAATTGAAAATTTCGTCAATGATGTGCAGAAAGATCGCAAATTTCATTGATCATGCAAAGAAAATACCGAATTACATCGATCGGCTTCTTAAAAATCTTGAATTTCGTCAATCAGGCATCGAAAAATCGAAAATAAAGTTAATTAGGTGCCGAAAAATCGAGAATTTCATCGATCAGGTGAGGAAAAAATCGAAGATTTCGTCGATCATGAGAGAGCAAATCGCAAATTTCGGCTTTTTTAAAATCACAAATTTCGTCGGTCAGCTTCTTAAAAATAGCGAATTTTGTTGATGAGATGCGGAAAAATCATGAATTTTCTAGATCGATTTCGTAAGAATCGTAATTTTTTTTTATCAGGTGAGGAAAGATCGTGAATTTTTTCAAACAGCTTCGTAAAAATTGCAAATTTCGGTAATTGGGTTAGTAAAAAGTGTAAATTTGGTGGGAGAATTAGAAATTTTATTGATCGGGCACAGAAAATCGGGAATTTCGTTGATCAGGCATGGAAAAATTTTTAGAAATTATCGTCGCCCCCGATTAAAAAAAAAAAAAATCTATAAATGTTGGTCGTACAAAACATATTTCAGTTTCAAGACTCACAGTTTCACACGCTCTTTATATATGTATATATATATATATATATAATGACATCACTCGCATCCGCTAAAGAATTCCACATTTACTATCCCGTACTTAAACAATATCTACAGAAAATTATGCATAAGGCGTTACTATCATTGAATAATACACCAATCCGGCAAAAAAGGATTTAAAAAAAAAAGATACTTGACGAAAAAAAAAAAAAAAAACTAGTTGGAAGTGCCAATCCCAAAACTATCTTCTATCTCATACGTACATTTTAATCTTTCAAAAATTTGTTACACATGTTAATATTTTAATGTTATTGATTAAGTACTATACCAACTGTGATTTTTATATTGAATTTCTGCTTCGGTGAATGTTCACTGTTCGAGTTCATGTGGATCAGGATGTTTATTAAAATCAATAGTTTTCCCTTATACTGTTATCATCAGCTGTTTGCGAATAGCCGGCTCAGCAGGCCGTGAGTATACGACTCTGCACGAGCCAATGCACAATAGAACAACAGAGAATCGAGAAAACTATACAAAAAGCGTTACGCTATCACAATGTTCCTTTCCCACTGAATGTTTCCAAAATCAAGAAAGATCTGCCGGTCATAGCCAGAAATATAAAAAAAATGGTTCAATTCTGTATATAACTTTATAAACTTTTTGATGATAAAATAATGAAAATGGCACAGACATTGCGATTATAGCGCCCCCTTCCGGCAGATTTTTTCCAAAATCTGGAAGGGTCTGCTGATCATAGCCAAACACTTATACAAAAAATTTGATTCAATTCCACGCAAACCTTACTTCATACAACTTTAGGTGTTACAACATTGAAAGTGGAACAAAAATCGCTATTGCAGCGCCCCTTCCTGCGGATTCATTTCAATTTCAAGGAGGACCAACAAGCCATAGCCAAACACTTACACAAAAAAATTTGGTTCAGTTCTATGTATAACTCAGTCACTTTTAGGTGGCACAACATTGAAAATGGCGCAAAAATGGCTATTACTATCTACTATTTTCAAACTATTTTTTCTTTAATTTCTACAGAAATGGAGTACTGTTGCTAATCTTTTTAAAAAAAAAAGTGCTAAAATTATATATATATATATATATATATATATATATATAAAAAAGAAAAAAAAAAAAAAGAAAAAAAAAACCATGTTTTACGAATAAATTGAGATGCAGTTTTCAAACAAAATTTCATCTAAAATTATTTTTTCCCTTATACGACAGTATGAAAATAAAAAAATGTGCGATGATTAGAAGTTAAAAAAATTCGTATTAAAATTTATCAATATTTAATTGTTGTTTTACCGCTGGCTTAAATAAGAGAACTTTATTTTTAAAAGGCGACATTTTAATTGCTGGGCCGAAAGCTATAGCATATCAGGCCAAGGGGGGGAGGTAATGCAATAATAATAACAATTAATAATGATAATAGTAATAATTAATAATCTGTATATTTAAAAGACCAGGCTGTTTTTTTAGCCATCAGCCCTTAGTTTTCTATTGGACCGATTTTAATAATAATTATTATTTTTTTAATTAAAGTTGTTCATTTATTCTTGTGCCTTTTGTAGCTATTTTTTAATTTATTTCCATTTTTATATTTTAATTTTAGTTTTAAAAGCTTTTTATGATGTTGCTTCAAATCGGACTAATAATGGCTATCGGACTATTTCCATTGTTAAAGCGATTTTCAGTTTTACTTACACATCATACGTAGCATAGGGTTTCAGATACTGGAAATTCCGAAAAAACATGTTTTTAGAAAACAAAATTTGTCGTCCGTCTGTCTGTAAACGCTATGTCTCCCATACAAATTGAGATAGAGCCTTGAAATTTTCTATGGGCTTCGTATGTACTAGAGGGACGAAGCTTGTTTAATATCAATAACCTCGATGATCCGGAACTCTTTATTTCGGACTCTCGAAAAATTCGTTCAGATGAAAGATATACAAAAATTTTCGAATTTTTTTATTTTAAGGAAAAGACTTAAAAGGAAATAAAATAACAAAAATTTTGCATAAAGAACGGGTCTTCGAAGTTGATCAGATAATTAGTTGCCGAGATATTTGTAATCTTGTTTTCCACACTCCTCGATATTTTATGGCCCTGTATTTCATTCAAACTCTAATTCAAAAATGTATTTTAATTGGAAATGAAACGCTTAATTATGACGCCGT
This sequence comes from Maratus speculifer, assembly GCA_964019185.1. Lineage (NCBI taxonomy): Eukaryota > Metazoa > Arthropoda > Arachnida > Araneae > Salticidae > Maratus > Maratus speculifer. Next base: position 3,631,677 of record CAXHSM010000001.1, read on the forward strand.
AAACTATCAGTTATTATTTTTGGAGCTATAAGGATGTTTCTTTCACGCAATTCGGTACAACTTGAGTAGTTTGGCGTTTGATATAATGTGTCGAAATGGGTTCATTAGCAGTTCTCTAACAGAATCTTACTATGTGTATTAAGACTATTCAAATATACGTTTAAATTTCGTTTTGAATTGCAATGCCTGTTATAAATAGTTTACAAACATGTTTTATTTTCATATACAGTAAAACCTCCATAACGGACACCTCTATTTAACGGACAGTTTACCGATCCCCACTCCCAAAATCTAAATTTTTGTACGTTTAATCTCTGAATAACGGACATTCTAAATAGCGGACAGTATTTTTTGCGATAAAGTATGAGAAATTGTTTTTTAACAAAGACAAAAAAAAAAAAAATTAAAAACTTTTAATTTTGTCAGGGCGATGTGTCGAAATTTTGTGATCACAGATAAATGTAGAGAGTGGGACGGGTCCCACTTGGTCCTTCCCTTCCACGTCCAGTATTAAAAAATCCAAATCCAAATTTTTCCCAAAATCCAAATTTTTGTACGTTTAATCTCTGAATAACGGACATTCTAAATAGCGGACAGTATTTTTTGCGATAAAGTATGAGAAATTGTTTTTTAACAAAGACAAAAAAAAAAAATTAAAAACTTTTAATTTTGTCAGGGCGATGTGTCGAAATTTTGTGATCACAGATAAATGTAGAGAGTGGGACGGGTCCCACTTGGTCCTTCCCTTCCACGTCCAGTATTAAATTCAGGGGATGGTCCGAGGGACATTACATCCCGGAGCATCAGAATACCCTGCCCCCCTCCCACACTCCACTCCGGAAGATTTGAGATATTATGCTAGTATTGACATGGTTAAAACTTCACATTGAAAAAAAAAAATATATATATATATATAATCTTTAAATGCTAAAGGAAACTTTTAAAATACTTTTTTTATGAATGTAATAGTGTATAAAACAATGTACCATTTTATTTAAATTTTTTGCTTAACAAATATTTTAATTTCTGATTGATCATATATTAGAATTTTAGGACATATAAAAGACAATTAATAACACTTTAAGTATTTCTTAGCAATTTTTGAATCTCTTGTATTTTTCCCAATAGCGGACACCTCCGAATAGCGGACAGTTTCAGCGCTCCCGAGGTGTCCGTTATTTTGTCGGCACTCATATAATCTCAAGTCGCGAGCGTGAATGTTTCGATGCGAAATTGAACTGGAAAACGTGACATAAGCTTGGGAATATATTTATTAACGACGTGCGTTAAAATTTTTGGAATAGTGAATATGATTATGAAATGTATACATGTATATTTTACGATCGTGAAAACTATCTTATTTAACGATTTCACAAAGATCAAAGCCTCAATTAATAATTTCGTAATTTCTCATCTGAATTGCATATTACTAATTACTTACATGAATAAGGTTTAATTTTTTAAATAATTTGAAAAAGATGATTATTTCTTACAATTGAAATTTCGGACTTTTTTGTAAGTTTAATAAATAAGCTCCTTTAAACATTTTCATTCAGCGGGTTTAGATTCATATAATTAATAATAATAATAAAATTCTTCCCAAAAAGATTTGGAACTATAAAAGGAAAAAAAATATTTTGAAAGTTAGAAAACAGAAAACTAATAAGTAAGACAGTTTTCGTCATAAACAGACTGTTGAGATCTTCGTTCAAAATTCAGAGATTCCATTTATTTATTTATTTTTTTATCTACAACCCAGGAAAAAAAATAATTAAATTCTCGAAGAAGAGGTAGAATATTTGAGAGCGCCGGATGCTATCGATTTCTTGGGGAGCTGCAAAAATTCGTGATTGAGTTCGTGTCTTTTTGCAAACTCACCACTTTTATTCGGTAAAAAAAAGGGGGCACCCTCCCCCCCTCTTCATTCAAATTTCATTCCGTCTTGCGGCCAACGCTTGCATAATGAAGAGATTTCGGGAAGAAAAAAAATAAGAATAAAAAGGCCGCGTTCCTGACGTCTCTTTATTATTTGCACGCGACAGAGCGTTTAATGGGGCTCTTTTTTTTTTTTTATTATTATTTGTTCTCGACCGCCACGAAAAGCCCTTTTGTCAGAAAAGGAGACAATAAAGAGAAAAGAAGGCCGCTCTTTGACTGGCTCAAAGCCACTTGATAATGAATTGCAAAAATTCTGGGATACTCGTTTCAATATGTCCGCATTTTTTTTTTTTTTTTTTGTACTTTTGAAATGATTTTTTTTTAAATCTTTACTGTATTAAATATGGAATTCCAATATATAGAATAAGGCTGAATTCAAATTGCAATACTCTCCCCGTCGAGTGAATTCTTGGAAGAGCCTTTTGTGTAGAACCCATTTACGGTTTTCTTCGTAGTAGAACGGTGGGGAGTGAACAAAACAGTCGGGAGACAAGCAGATCCACCCTACTTGACGGAAAGATTTTTCTTTTGCCAGACAACCGTCCCTTTCCTGCAAAACTCATTAAAGATGTAAAACACCGTCTTGCAGCAACAAACCAGCCGACAACCAACCGCAAGAAATGATCAGATCTGTTCGCAGCTTTTGACTGCCTCAAAGCCACTTGAATATGAATTGCAAAAATTCTGGGATTCTCCCTTTGATAATGTATGCTCATTTTTATTTTTTGTTTTTCTTCTGGGCGTTTTTATATCACCGTTATAGAATTAAATCTGGAATTCCAATATTCCAGTCGACTCTCATTAATTCGAAATCGGATAATTCGAATCTTCGCTTAATTCGAACTCAACATGAAGTCCCGAAATTTTCAATGGCAGAATAACGTTAAAAATTTTCGTTATTTCGAACTCAGTTTGTCTCGGCTTCGTTTAATTCGAACTAACGAGAATTCCGATTTTTCATTTTTCTTTTCTTTCTCACGGATTTCAGATCATTCTGAATAATTTTCTTCCTTTGATTTTTGTGAAAATTGTTCTGAACGAGTATACATATAATCCAATGCATTTGATATCCACTTTCTTAGTGCCCCGTCTGTCCGTCAGTGACGCTTTAAATTTTTCTTCCATTGTGCTTGTTTCTAATCTTTTAATTAGTTTATTTATTTATACATTCTAATTTAATATTAAATGATATTCTAATGATAACAGACGAAATAAATTTTAAAATAACTATAAACATTAATTCCTTTGTAATAGTGCCATATTAAGCATGTTTTCATTTCATATTTTTCATAATTCGAACATTTCTTTTGATCCCGACGAGTTCGAATTAACGAGAGTCGACTATATATAGAATAAGAAGTAAAACATACTGAATCCCAAGCGGATTCACAAGGGACCCGATTAAAAAAATCCGGTTTACGTTGAGAGTATTGTAAAAATTCAAATTACTTTTTTTTTTATATTCGCACCGCTATTTCAAGAGAACACGTTTCGAAATATATTTCTTTTGGAAATATTCTCAAAGTAATGTAAAACATTTTTGTTTCGAAAAAGAAGTTCGAGAAAATATTAAAAAAATATTCGTCTGTAATTGAATTTAAAAGAAAATTTTTTATTCATTCTCGTCAAGCCCTTTTCTCAGAATTGCAAAAATTTTGTAAAATTTTCTATGAATTGCAAAAATTCCGGAATTCTCGCTTTGTTAATGTGCGCGCATTTTTTTTTTTAATTTTGAGCATTTTTAAATCTTTATTATATTAAATCTTGAATTCCAATATGTAAAACAAGAAGTAGGTTCAGTAGAACATGCTGAAACTGAATCACAAGGGACCTGAACCCGATAAAAAAATAAAAAAGAATATTGCCCAGTTATACTGATGGCATTGAGCTCACAGGCTACGCATACTAATTGTACATTACAGCCTTATATTTTCAAGGGTTAATTCCGTTGGAAAAAGAAAAATAAGAAAGGGAAACAGCTCTCTCCTTTCCTCTTTTTTATACTTAATCATTAAACCTCCTAAACTATCAAGAGCATGCTTTATCATATAAAAAATCTATATCCAAAATTCATAGCAAATCGGATAATTCTTAATAAAAACCCATTTAACATTTATATAATTTAAGAGGAGCTATCCCCCTCTTTTATACTTAACCATTAAACTTCCAAAACTATTCAGAGATTTGAACGAAATCTGACAATTTTGCTTGAAAAATCCTTTTATATCAATTAAGGGGAGGGGCATTAGAACCCCCGTCCCCCCTGTTTATACTTATTCAATGAACACCTAATAATAGTCACGAAATTGCCTCATCAAAATGATCCTATATCTAAATTTTTGAACGAAAACTGTTAATTCTGCATAAAAAACCCATTAAATCAATTAAGGGGAGGGGCATGAGCCCCCCGTTCCCCCTCTTATACATGTCGAATGAACACCAAAAACTAATCAGGGAAGCGCCTTATCAGGATATACCTATATACAAAATTTCAAGTGGATCCGATATTTTTATCATGAGTTATCGCGTTACGCACGCACGTACGAACGTACATACATAACGGGCGGGCACATAAGCTCTCAGGCTATGATAGCCTGTGAGCTAAAAATCCGTTTTTACGGGGCGGTACCGTAGAATTTCAATTACAGGTGACTCTTTTTATATTTGCACTTCTATTAGGGAAAAAAATCATTTCGTCGTACATTTCTTTTGCAAATGTTCTCAAAATAATGTAATATATTGGAACAAATGTAGTATTCGCCTGGACTCCGCCATTTTGTTTCTTTGTGGGTCACTTATGACCACATTATACTTAATTTTTGAACAATTCAGAATTCAAACGTGAAACAGAACATTTTTTTAAACTGAAAATCAGCACTCCAAACATTATTTGCAAAAAAGAAAAAAACAGAAAAATATGGGAAGGAATCAGAGGAATTCCTAATTAGCGAAATGTGTAAATACATAAATTTTAAAACAGTTAAATAAAGCTAATATTCATTTAAAAAAATATCTATTCCGAACTTACAATCAAAATTGTGTCGCAGATCGTATATTTAAAAAAATACCAATAAAAATAAATGAATAAATCCAAATATAGAAATTTAAAAACTGCCAACATCTTTGGGCGAATATTATATGACAGCCGAAAAAATTTTTGTTTGAAATAATAAGAATATTGCCCAGTTAAACTGATGGCATTGAGCTCACAGGCTACGCATACTAATTGTACATTACAGCCTTGTATTTTCGTTAATTCCGTTCGAAAAAAAATTAAGAAGGGGAAACAGCTCTCCCCTTTCTTCTTTTTTATACTTAATCATTGAACTTCCTAAACTATCAAGTACATGCTTTATCATATTAAAAAATCTATATCCAAAATTCAGAGCAAATCGGATAATTCTTAATAAAAACCCATTTAGCATTTACATAATTTAAGAGGAGTTATTCCCCTCTTTTATACTTAACCATTAAACTTCCAAAACTATTCAGAGATTTGAACGAAATCTGACAATTCTGATTGAAAAATCCATTAATGCAAGTTAAGGGGAGGGGCATTAGAACCCCCGTTCCCCCTGTTTATACTTATTCAATGAACAGTATAACAGCCACGGACTCGCCTCATCAGAATGATCCTATATCTAAATTTTGAACGAAAACTGTTAATTCTGCTTGAAAATCCCGTTTATATCAACTAAGGGGAGGGGCGTGACCCCCCCGTTCCCCCTGTTTATGCTTATTCAATGAACACCTAATAACAGCCACGGAATCGCCTCATCAGAATGATCCTATATCTAAATTTTGGACAAAAACTGTTAATTCTGCATGAAAAACCCATTTATATCCATTAAGGGGAGGGGCGTGAGCCCCCCGTTCCCCCTCTTATACATATCGAATGAATTTCAAAAATTAATCAGGGAAGCGCCTTGTCAGGATATACCTACATACAAAATTTTAAGTGGATCGGATATTTTTATCATGAGTTATCGCGTTACGCACGAACGCACATACATACAGAACGGACGGGCACATAAGCTCTCAAGCTATGATAGCCTGTGAGCTAAAAAGTGGTGCGCGGTAGCATAAATAAATATTCGCCTGTAATTGAAACTGTACACAGACTTTCCTCGTAACCAGATAGATTTAATGCATTTGATTCAACTTTAAATGGCACAGGGTTCGTAAGGATCCTGCAAATTCTTCGATACGAGAATGTTCTTATAGAAAATCTCTGATTGAATAAAACGAAATTTTGCGCTTTTGAGTTATAATTATTTTTATATAATTACAGTCTCTCTATAACATACACTCTCTATAACATAACGTCTCTCCATGCATCGAATTTCTGTATATAACGAATTTTCTATAATTACAGTCTCTCTATAACGAAACTCCATACATCGAATTTCTCTATAAAACGAATTTTTAGTAGGAACGGTCCCCTTTTTGCATGATTACATTAAAAACAGTCTCTATATAGCGAAATATCTATCTCCATGTAACGAATTTTTTCATCAATTGGTCTTAATTTATTCAGTTTTAAAAAGTTTCGAAATCATATGGGATCAATTTTCCATCCCTTATTTTTGATTTATCGTCAGTGCTGAGTTTTTTTTAACATTACTTCTCTCCTTGTTCTTTAAATCCAACGAATTCCTCCCACCTCTCACACACCTTTCCACATCCTTCTCAAAACAGAGTCAATTGGATTGATACACACGTAAGGGAGGAATGAATGAGAGGCACATAAGAGAGGCCTTTAAATTTAAATGGAGGAATATGTGGATTAATTACAATTTCTCATTCCTTGCTAAAATTTGAACTTTTTTTTTTTCTTTGAGAGCGTAACAATTTTAAAATTAAACAAAAAAAAAATTACAGATTTCTTCGTCTGAAATTAATGCAAGTCTTCCTTATTTGATTTTCATTAAGCTTTCAAATAAATGTCTGTTCTCTTTTTTTGAAACTACTTAAATAATTAAGAAATAAAATGTTAAGTTAATATTTACTTTTAAATATTTCAAATTCTCAATTCAACAGATCAAAAGTAATATTTGTTCAAATTTCACACATTAAATACGATTTTTAACCTCATTCTCTATACATGGAATTTCTCTATATAACGAATTTTTTACTGGAACGGTGGATTTCGTTATATAGAGACTCGACTGTATATAATATAATTATAATAATATTTTCCATACTGGTATTTCATCTTGAAAATTTCGGTACTCGTACGAACCATGTGGCAGTGATGGCAGATACAGCGGAAGCTAAAGTTGACCGGAAAATGCTATAAACCTACATTGTAAAAAATATCCGTTATACAGAAAAATACTCCTAAAATTTTACGGAATTGTTTCATTTTTCTAAGAAAACAATACTTTTTCCGTAATTGACATTATGCGATAATTAATCCGTATAAATCCAATAAGCTTTCAACAAATTTTACGGAATATTTTTGTTATTACTTATATAATTCTGTTATTACTATATTACTTCTGTAAATGATGCTCAGAAAATGATTGATATGTTTGAAAAGCAAAATAATTAATTGTTGTATATGATGACATTATTTTACACAATTTTGGCTAAATAGGACTCTATAATTAAACTAGGACTTCCCTCAGAGGGATTAGTCTGAGCGATATTGCTGAGAATACACATTTAATAACTTGCGATAAGTAAAGAAAATGAGATGTTACCTTTAATTGGTCATTCATTGTGATAAAATATAATGATGAAAATAAGCATATCGAATCGTAGAACTACAAAATCTTGTTGCATATACTATTTTTATAAAAGAAGAGCGAACCATGCATGGATATAAAATTGGAAATATGCAAAATGTTAAAAGTAATACAGAAAATAAAACACCAAATTTTCCTATATTGGAAATATAGCTCTTTGAAATGATGTCATGAGCATAAACAGAAGGTTCGCACCGATTTGAGAAACTATAAATAACATAAACTATTATGTTTGAAGAGAAATGGAGTGTATTTTATATGGTGTGAAATCCGTCCGAATAGTTTATAATGTTGAATATCTGTTTTCCACGGATGCAATGAGGTTGTCGATAAGAGTTAAGGAATCCTTTTTTTAAAAATTTGTCCTAAACTAGCACTTACATCTTATAAGTTACTGTGATGCCAAAATTATATTTTCTGACCCGAACAGTATCCTAGAAATTGCAATATTCTCAATAAATTGGGTTTAAAACTTTTTCTAGAAAAAAAAATTTTAATATGTGAAATTAAATTGTCGAATGTTTTAGAAATCGTTCATAACGAGAATATTATATCTTAAAAGTTGCCACCAAAAAAAAAAAGATTTTAAATTTTTAGTCATATCAACATCAAAGAATTCTCAATTTTAGAACTTTTTTTGCTCGTGCAATGATGGTGATTATTGTTCCTACGCAAAATATAGTGTATTTTGCAGCAAAGATGGTTACCAACATTTTTTGCCCACATTATTTTTTAAATCGGCTAGGTACTCCCAATGCTAACGAAAAACACACAAACGTTAATGCTTTATAGCATAGAAATACAGAATCAAAAGCTATTTATCTCCCATTATATACACATACAGGGGTGTGAAAATACATCATTTTGCTCGCCAGTGGCCAGTGGATTTTCTCATAAGGCGAGTGCATTTTTAATTTTTGAAAAACTGTAGGCAATAGGCACATTATCAGAAACACTTTTTTAATCTAGATATTTTAACTTTCCAAATTATTACAGTGTAAGCATGGTACTAAGTTCTTCTAATATTAATCTTACCTTTGTTAGATATATTTCTTAATATTATACAAAAAAGAATTATGAAAATGCATTATAGTAATAATAATTTTGTCTGTAATCGCGTGCGATTTTGTCATAACTATTTTCAACTGCGTGTGTTGCATCTTGTGGGCTGGCGAAATAAATTCTTGGCTGGTTAGAATTTGGAAAATTTCCCCACCCCTGCACATAAATTATCTAATTAGTGCTAGCAGATGAATTTTTAAATATACATAGATCAATATAATGCTTCATTTTCCTTTTATTAGTATTTCTTAGTATTCATTTTTCATTTATTTGTATTATTCAGTAAAAAACTTACTTTCTTAAGCCCGAATTACGGCAAACTTTTTATAAAAGCGCCTAACTCCATATAACAGCGAAGTATTGTGAAGAGTATTAAATGCAAGGTAGTAAGACACTTAGCCAAACGCAGGTAATAAATCGCCAAATATTGTCCTTTTCGCCCTCTCTCGAAATGCATTTTTTTTGTATATTGAAAAAACACGATTTTGAGTCATCTTATTTAAAATTCAAATAAATAAATGAGAGGAAGCAATAATAGCATAAGTCAAAACATTCATAAGTGAACATCAAGGAATTGTATCGTAGTTACACATGTGGAAAAAAGCTGCTCTCGGCCAAAAAACGTTGTCTTCACTAAATTTGAATCCGATTAAAAAAAGTACCTTGATTAATTAAAATGTTATAGGCAGAGCTGCCAAGTCTCCGGCATTTTGGGTACCGGTATTTTAATACAGAAAATGTTTTATTAAATTGGAACATTCTACGGATTTAAAAAATAACGTTTCCTATAAGAAAATTCTGCTATGCAATAAGCGAGGGTTTGGCATCTCTATATAGGAATATTTCGTAATCTACTTTTTAATCTTAAAAAAAGCAACGGCCATTTTTCGGGTACAAAAAGTATTGCTAATTGTTCCATTTTGCATACAAGGTATTGATTGTAACATTGATACATCTATGGTGATAAATTTCCAATAATTTTTCAAATCCCATTTATTTCAATAAAAATATAAATCTTTTATTCATCTAGTTTAAAATAAATGGTTTTTAACTAATTTCATAATACTTTTGAAATATCACTTTTCATTGAAATATTCATACTTAATCCATAACGTACATAATATATGACTCTGTTATTACATAGGTCACCTTTTTATTATCATAAAAATTATGTTTTTACTGATTTTTATTAACTCAATAGGAAAAATTTTGTGTTTTGAGCAATAGATGTCCGCATTTCCTATTATTTATTTATTTTAACAAAATTCTTTGTATTTAGAAGAATTTTTATTTAAATAGGAAATCCAGATGTCGCTGTTAATAAAGAAGAAAGTTACAAAAAAGGGTACAAAACGAGTAGACACATACTATCAAATATGGCAAAACGACGAATCCCAAAAAGACGTCGTATGAAATATCATCTTTTAAGGTAAAAAAACGAGGTCTGTTAATCGAGCCTACTGATTACAAAATGTGCATTACATTAAAAAAAAATGCTGCAAATATTGATTATTTTTTCTTTTGTGAAGTTTTGGCTTCGAAAGGTGCACTATGTTGCAAAAAGATATAAGCACCTATGAAAACACACTTGTAAACTTTCATGCTCAGTTTTACAAATAAATATGGCACATATATGCCCTATATTCACCGAGGTACCTAATTGGTGCCAAAATGGCGTTTAGTTGCCTAACATGCTGGTTATCATATAAATGTTATAATAAATTGTTTGTTCTAAAAATATTATCATTTATTGATTGTTATATCTTTTTTAATAACAGGAAATGTTTCATTTATTCCTTTTTTTTTCATTTTGAAATAAATAAATAACGTGTTGTTATAGCATGCTATATGCATCTGGTAATCAAAACGATGTTTTCGCCTGATTGGCATAAAAAATCTCGCCAAACCCGGTGCTTATATCTCTAGTATATTATCTCAAGTATTTTATTTATGTATACTATAATTGTTTTTACATACCACTTACTTCTTCTGGTATATAGAAATAGGTAATTGGCTCCTTTATGCAGTATAAATTGTATAAAACTTTAAAAAATAGCCCCGTTGCCCCTTTTTGTATCGAATTAAAAAAAAAATCAATGTCTAATTCCAGTATTGCTCCCAGGTATGCATACATACTCCATATTTCAAAGTTGTATGCCAACAGGAAACAGATGAAAAATGGGAAAAAATGTCACATATTCACCAGGGTACATAATTGGCGTCAAAATGGCATTATTTTACCTGAGATGGTAACCCGGCTTTATTTATTTATTATTTGTTTATTTACTTTCACTTCCTTCTTTTAATTATATAAAATATTTCTTTTTATAATTATTAATTATTATTATTATTTTATTTACTGTAAGTTCTTTTTGAAAATAGAAAATAATTTAATAATGTGTATGTAAGCGTTATTTGAAAAGGGAGTTTTCGCCAAATGGGCTTTGAAAAAAATTGCGCCAAATCTGATGCGCTTGTGGTATCCGTGCCGAAAAATTAGTGACCAGAATTGACTTCCATACACAAATAAAATATAAGTTAAAAGAAAACATGCAGTGAAAATAAATATAAAGGGAAAATGATGTCATAAAAGAAACTTTTTATTTAAAAACGTAATTGTTTCTAATTTTCACACGCGAAATATGTAAAACATTCTTTTAGCGATCAAAAAATGCTGTTAAGAGATATCACAAAATCTCAAAATCAAAGTTTTTATGACATTTTTTTAATATAAAAAAATAACAGTTTTATTTTCCTGCATGATTAAATTTTAAAATGTTTTATTGCATTCAATATTTCTGAGTGCGAAAATGATTACTATTTACTCCATGTACTGATTCGGTTATCTACGAAAATGTCCAGCCGGTGAAAATCACGCTCACCAAATTTCTGTGACGCATGCACATAAATTGTGCTTTTTTATCAGTTTTTTTTAAATAACTTTTAAACTATTTGGAATTAATTTTTAAAAGTAGGTGCATTCACCAGATTACCTTCATAGGTACCTATTGGTACAAACAGAATCAAAATCCGACAAGTACTTTTTGAGATTTGCTTGACGAAAGAATTTTTTTGAATTTTAATATCGTTACGTATCTCTGAGTATAAAGACTTCGCTTCGCTCAGACAAATATAACCAATTATTTCTCAAATAGTAAGATAGTGTCGTTCTTATATAAGTTTTCAAGTAATGTTTAATAAAACTAACAAGTTGGAAATTGCGCGTGAACGTATCAAATGAGGTGCGTTCGTACGATAACGAAGTTTTAAAAATATTCAGATCTTGATGATATAGTAGAGCGTACTCAGGATACAGTATAGTAGTCGAAATCTTTGTGTTTCTGTAAATATGCAGGAAGTAATTTTTATTACACCTCAGCAACGTATATCTTATTCATAAAATGTGGCACAGTTTAATATAATTAAAACACGTCCCAAAAAATGTTTCCCCGTATAGCATTATGTAGTGGAATACTTTTGTGTGGCCCTGTAATTGAATAATGAAAATTCTTTGCATAACAGATTGTACAGAATGCATATTTCAGTATATATTTCAGAGATTCATGCCAATTCTATTATGTTCGAATGAGTGTAACATCATTAAAATGCATTTGAAACTTTTTTCTTATTGACCGTAATGTAATGGAATCCTTTTGATTGTCCCTGTAAATGATCTATGCATCCGACTTTCATAACATTTGAAATGACTCGACAAAATTACGTAATAATTATATGTTTTAAATTTCAAACGATTAAAATGCATTTGAAACTTTTTTCCCCATTGACCGTAATGTAACGGAATCCTTTTGATTGTCCCTGTAATTGATCTATCATCCGATTTTCATAAAATTTGAAATGATTAGACAAAATTACGTTATAATTATGTATTTTAAATTTCAAACGATTCGGTTTGGTAGTTTTTGCGTTGTTATATGCGGACAGACAGACAGACGGACAGACGGACGGACTGAGCGACAACAATAGGTGCTACGTTTTTACATAATTACGAACGCACCTAAAAATGTTTAGGTTGCGCCATCTATGAATTACTACTATAAACATCTTACTATAATATTTTATATCTAACTTTCTTTTTTTTTCTCTTTTTTTTTCTTTTTCTAATAAAAATCTATAAGAGAGTTTTTAATTGTAACGATTTAAAAAACTAGTTGGATGTGCCAATCCCAAAACTTTCTTCTATCTCATACATACATTTTAATATTAAAAAAAATAGTTACTCATTTTAATGCTTTAATAATTTTAATTCAATACCTTACCAGCTTTGATTTTCATCTTAAATTTCTGCTTCAATCAATTAATCGGAGTAAAAACGAATTTCCGTCTCTGCACGAGCCGATGGACAATAGAATGATAAGCAGATTTTTTTTTTCAAATTCAGGGAGGACCTATTTGCCTTACCAAAAAATAATCATATACAAAATGTTTAGTTCAGTTCTAGAACTAACTTCATACACTTTTATGTGGTGCAATATTGAAAATAGTATAAAATTCGGTATTGCAGCGCCCCCTTCCGGCGGATTTTTTTCAGATTCAGGGCGATCTAACTACCCATAGCCATACACTTACTCAAAAAATTTCGTTCAATTCGATGCCTAACTTCATGTACTTTTGGTCGGTACAATATTGAAAATGGCACAAAAATCGCGATTGCAGCGCCCCCTTCTGGCGGATTTTTTTCAAATTCAGGGAGGACCAACTAGCCATAGTCATACACAAAAAATTTGGTTCAATTCGATGCATAACTTCATATACTTTTGGTCGGTACAATATTGAAAATGGCACAAAAATCGCGGTTGCAGCGCCCCCTTCCGGCGGAATATTTCAAAACTGAAGGAGGACCTGCTTGCCACAGCCAAAAACATTCACAAAAAAATTGGTTCAATTCTATGCATAACTTCATACACTTTTTGATGGTAGAATGGCGACATACAGACACACAGACACACGGACAGATTTTGTAAAAACATGTTTTTTGGAATCTCTGACCCCTAAAACGTGTAAATCCGTCGAAAACCGGAAGTCGAAAAAAAATTCGATTACAATACTTTCTTCTTTTGAAGATAGAAGAAAGTAAAAATTACACCTTATTCATTCTTTTTGTGTGTTTGAAACAGTTCAAAAGGCAGGGTCACACTTCATTTATAGTTTTAAAAACATGTTCGACTTGTTATTGCTATTATTATTATTTAAAAAATCTCTAAAAGGTATTTTTAATATGGAAAAAATCTATACGTAATTTTAACATTTTTATTATTCTTTTAACCTTCCTACCCTGTTCAAATTTTACTCAATCTTGATGAAATCATTTCACATCAGAATTGTTGTTTAAAATATTTGAATATATTTAATTGACTTATTTTTCTGAATCTGCTACATAACATTCTTTCAGAAAAAAGTTCTCGTTCGAATTGTATAAATCAAATTATAGTTATGGGTCGATTAGACCCATTCAGGGAGGTTAATATTCGTCCATTCACTTCAATAGATTCGCACATAAAGAAAGTCCGAAAAATAATAATAAAATTATTATAAAAGTGACGTTTATCAAACTTATAATCTTTATAATAATTAATAAAGAATATTTTTTAATACCATGTAGTAATTCTTAATTTGAGTTTAGAGAAGATCATCTTACAAACAATATGAAAAAGTGCGTGTGTAGAGGGGGGGATTTTGGTATCCCTGGAAAAATAAATAAATATATATAAAAAAATAAAAATAGAATTATAAAAATCTATTTAAAAAAAAAGCAATTATTACTTATATTTTTTCAGGCATGTAATATTTTTAAAGACTAAATAACTATAATAAAAACAATAATAAAGACTTTTTTTTTTTTTTTTTTTTTTTTTTTTTTTTTTTTTTTTTTGCATAAAATATGAAAATAAAAATCTAAATTAAAAAAAAAAAAAATGAAAACTTCAGAATTGTATATTCAACTGAGAAATACTATTATATCTACGAAAATAGCTCCGTTTTCAACTTAGCCTTACTTCATAAAAAACATCTGGAATAAGTAACAATATTTGACTAAGCTGCCCGTGTTTCCGCGGTGTAGAGATTAAGCGTTGCTCTGAAAGAGAAGAGTTCCCTGGTTCGAATCCTGATTATGGTAAATGTTGCTTCATTAGTGTTGTTTAAATTAAATAGAGATATTGAAATTCATAAATGGGTAAGTTTCTCGTTGCACAAAATAATGTGGTTATTTATTTTTTTCTCTGTCCTTGAAAGAAAATTTTTTAATCTGATAATAATAAAAAAAAAAAAAAAAAAAAAAAAAACTAGAAAACTTTTGTGAAAAAACAGAATATTTTCTGAAATCTACGGAAAAAAATGTCCGTTAAAATACGGAAATAAAAAACGGAAGAGGGTGTGTAGAAGTGATTTACGTTCTATTTTCCTTATTGTACCATCGAAAAGTGGAAAAAGTTATGTACAAAATATATGTATATGTACACATGTATCCACGTGTAGCGAAGATTATCGCTACATATCTTTTCCCTTTCATAAATGCAGTAATTATTCCCCCTTAATAAATTCTTAGATTTGTTTTAACTTCCCTTCTCACTAATAAACCCATTAGTTTAAATTAATTCTACATTTAATAGTTAATTTTTAGCTTTCATGCTCACACTAATAGATGTTAAAACTTATTAACTTTTGGAGCTCTCTGTAAGAAATAATAACAGAACTTTCTTTCTTACGAATCTCTGTTGTGTCTTCGAAAAACATCTGTCCGACAGATACCGCACTTATTAACAAAATAAAGTAAATTCTGGGCTTGGTTCGGCATAATCTTTTATCCGTTACAGTTTGCTAACATCTGCCTTCCACACCCTGTTTTCAATCTCACAATTAATGCCTAGTGCTAGAAATACTTTTATTTCTGTTTATGCTGACTGCGCCTTGTCACCTGTTCAGTTGCCCATCTGGATAACAAAGTTTTGGTCACAAAAGTCCAATGTACTTAACGGCTTGCTTATCTGTCTACTTCCCAGGCTTAAAATATTTCTATAACCCTAAAAGATATTCGCGGGTGTGAGAAAGTTTCTGGGTTCCTAACTGCAAGAAATTTAGCCAACCGCAAAATCGTCAGCGTATGCTGAAAGCGTGGTCTACCAAATTCCTATCGCCAAGATCTTTGTATGAAAAACTTTTTTACACCTCTTGGCGATAAGCGATATGACGGTATGTCGTCACTTCACTGATAACCACCAGATTGTCAAGATGTAGCTCGGTGGAGCTCTGAGAATTTCCTCCCCCTATGCGGGGGACTTCCCTGTCTCCATTCTCTCATTAATAAATGTCCTTAAATTCATAAGTTTTCACGTACGGAGTTTTTTGTGTGCACCCTTTTCTTTGGTAAATCACCTGGGCCGATGATAACTTCACCACACCACGTACAGTAATTTCTCTTTAACGCACACTCTGGGTAAGACGATAATCTGTCTAACTCGAAAAGATTTTCAAGTCCCTGCGAATCCTTAGATAGAGAGTGAAATCTGTTTAAATCGTAAAAGTGGATGCTACGCTAAATTTTCCTTGTTTGTGATGTATTACTGTATATATCTAATACAAGTACCAATTACATACATATGAATATATTACACTAGCACACGACTAACCGAAAAGCACCGATATATTTCTCTACAATTGTTCAATCCAAGGCACTGCTACTTTTACTTCCAGCTAACGTAAAACTTCTGACCTAATAATTACAGATTATTCCATTTCAAACAAAGTGACGCATTAAAATAAATGGAACAGTCATTAATAAAAAAAAAAAAAAAAAACCCTGACGATGGGCGATAAAATGCTAAATAAAATGTTAATAAATGTTAAGTGTTAATAAATAAAACGTTATATAAATAATATGTGTTATTTAAATAATATATTATTTTTACCTTTTAGTAAAACGGTGACTTTTTTTGCGTACTTTGTAACACTTTTACAGTGAAAATTGAAACAAATTCACTGACAAGCGTCTAGAGATCACACTTTCTCAATTTGATCCTGCAGGATCGGCCGTTGAGCATATCGTTCCGCGCATGAAGTGTATCGCATACTGCACACATCTTTCCGTGCATGACGTATATGTTTGACAAATATCAGTTACATATATATTTTTTAACGATTTTCTATTATTTTAAAAAGGAAATAATAATAAATTACAAAAGTTTAATTATTAACAATAGAACAAAACATTTTTTATCGATTTATAAAAGAAAATACAAAGTAAATAAGCAATTTATAAAGAACTAAACACCACTGACCGGGTTACCATATGAAGCATAAAATCGCCATTTTGTTGCACTCTATTGATTAAAAAATATACATGTAACTTAGAGGTCTGCACGGGCCGGAATTTCCAGGCCCGGGCCCGGCCCGGCCTGTTTAAATTTTTATATTTTAGGCCTGGCCCGGCCCGTACAGAAATCAGTGAAAACAGGCCCGGCCCGGCCCGTTTAAATTTTTCTATTTTAGGTCTGGCCCGGCCCGTACAGAAATCAGTGAAAACAGGCCCGGCCCGTTTTGGCCCGTTACAATTTCTACGATTTTTAAAAAATTCAGTTTTTTTCATATAATTGAGATTTCTTTAAAGAATACTGCATACATATTTATGGAATGATTTTACAGTATATTTTACAGGAAATACACATTAGCAACATTAGTGATTACCAAGATTCTTAGGCTTTCAACAATCAAATAAAGATTCATCAAAAAATCAATATGGCTTAGAATAAAAGAAAAAAGAAAGAAAGTTAAAAACATCGTAACTTTTGCAGCTGTTTAATAAAAGAAAATTTATAAAAATATTTCTATAACATATTATTACAGATTTTAAATCCAAATTCATTCGTTAACTCAAATATGCGCCTTTCTGATACATTTCTAAATTCATTTTTTTTATCAGAAACGCACACTGTAAAAAAAAAAAAATCTGTAAAGGTACTAAACATTTTCTAGGAAACTGGGATTCCAAGAACTTTTCCTGTAACGCTAACAGGAAAAATCCATGTAACCGATTCTAAAACTTGAGTTTTTGTTGTTACCGTTACAGGAAAAGTTCTTGGAATCCCAGCTTCCTAGATAAAGTATAGTACCTTTACAGATTTTTTTTTTACAGTGCACAGCAGGTATCTTTATTCAGAAACTATATAATCAAGTGGCATTATCCGTTTTTTGATACAAGCAATTTAAGAATATGCAATTTAAGAATGTCGGCCCGGCCCGTTGAGAAAACTATTCTGATTCTGCCGGCCCGGCCCGTTAGAAATTTTGAAACGATTCCGCGGGCCAGGCCGGGTACGGGCCACGGGCCAAGCCCGGGCCCGTGCAGACCTCTAATGTAACTGATATTTGATAACGAAATTTTTGCCAAACTGGCGTCAGAAAAAAATCGCGCCAATGTGGTGCGTATATGACATCTGTTCCCTGATATTAGATATATATATATATTTCAAATAATGTTATGACTAGTAAAATCCAATATCTTAGTGTTATGTAATTTTCCTTTTATAATATTATTTCATATATTTTTTTCATTTGTCTTTAAGTGAAATTTAATTATACATCTGCTGAAGGGTTAAGCTGCTTAAAACGTTTAGAATTAGAAATTGTTACAAAATTACGATATAAGTCAGTCTATTTTAAAAACAGTCTATAGAAATGTATAACACCATGTACATAAACTGTAAACCTGAAAAAGAAAGAGATTTTTCATAGTCTTTCTTCATGAAGAAGTAATTATTACATCAAAAATATTATAAAAAACAAAAAGGTATTTGGCATACAGAATCAGTGAAACTTTAATTTCCATCAACATAGTTTGGTGATACATATGATTTTTTTATATTTACAGAGTATAAACAATTACTGCTATAACTAATTAAGTGTCTAAATGTTATTATAATTGTTTTGTTGCTATTAATACTGCTTTGACTGTCTGACATGTCAAATATATGGAGAGTAATTCGTTAGGTGTATACATGCTAACTCGGACCTTTTTTTCGCCAAGTACTGGCAAAAATATACCACTAAACTATATTGATGGAAATTGTAATTTCATTAACTTTTTTGTAATAGGGATTGGAAGGAAAATCTTACAGTTATCTATCAAAACAATTAACAGTTTTAAATAGAAAGAGACTAAAATAAAATATATATATATAAATATGTATACATTTAAAATGAAGGAGTCTTATTAGAATCATTGGTTAATCAAATCATGGTTATGAGCATACGCTCATTATTTAAACAAAAATGGTTACGTCATGCGCGGAACGATATGCGCAATGGCCGATCCCGCAGTATCAAATTGAGAAAGTGTGATCTCTAGACGCTTGTGATTCACTGTACCTTTGTGTGAAGTCGAATGATATGTCATTTTCTCCTTGCATCCAACGCTTTGTACTCCGTGAAATATTTGATATTTCTTCGATTCTCAAAAATTTCTTTGGTAGAATTTAATCTATAAAAAATATGTAGCGTTGTAGGAAATGGATTTTTTCCTCTTCAATCCCATTGTGTGTCGCCCTTTTATTGGAAGCGATTTTCCCGCAGAATTCTCCCTTTTCAGCCATTTATGTGACTCGAATCGTGAGGACGGACGCCAGGGCAGCTATTTTTTATTTCGCCTCCCTCTCCTCCGCCGAACACAAATCAGTTCTTTAAGATTTTAAATCTTTCCAGGTTCAGAATCAGAAAAATTTATTTTTATTTCACCTCTCTCTGGAGTCATCCTTAGAAAATATTTATAGATCGTCTTGTCATGTTTAAGTTTGTTATGTATTGGGTTATTCTATATTCATTGTAGATGTTGAATTGTAGCATTATATAATGTATATATATATATATATATATATATATATATATATATATATATATATATATATACAGGGTGTCCGAAAAGTCTGGAAACGGCCGAATAACTCGAGAAATACATATGAGATTGAAAAACGTAAATATAAGTGTTAAATATTTTTAAATAAGCTACTCTGTGATACCAAATTTGACCTTCGAAACCGACCCCCTGGGGGTCAGAGGGGGTCCAACTTTGAAATCTTAAATTATAACCCCCATTTTTTATTGCAGATTCGGATTCTACGGACAAAAATACGTAACTTTTGTATTTGATGTTTATTTCAAATCTTCGTTCATCACGGTGTAATCGAGCATATTAAATCAATACATATTCCCGCTTTTCCAACGAGATTTTCCCTAATCGAAACTGATTGGGCAGAATTTTTGACGTCAAATTCCTCGTCTTTTGTAGGAATAGCGTTTCCTGAAAATCACCCGTGGCGATTATTTCAATAGTGCTACACTGTTAAAAATTTGACCCATTTGCTGCAGCGTCACTCCACAGCTATTATAGAATATCTCCTTTGTGACCAATGAGAATGCTCCATAACACAGTAAAGTAATCGTTTTCTATAAAAGCGGTGGAGTGACGATGCAGCAAAAGGGTCAAGTTTTTACAGTGTACTTTACTGTGTTATGGAACATTCTCATTGGTCATGAAAGAGATATTCTATAAAAGCTGTGGAGTGACGCTACAGCAAATGGATCAAATTTTTAACTGTGTAGCACTATCGAAATAATCGGCACGGGTGATTTTCAGGAAACGCTATTATTGCAAAAGACGAGGAATTTGATGTCATAAATTCTCCCCAATTAGTTTCGATTAGGGAAAATCCCGTTGGAAAAGCCGAAATATGTATCGATTTAATATGCTCAATTATACCGTGATAAACGAGGATTCGAAATAAACATCAAATACAAAAGTTACGTATTTTTGTCCGTAGAATCCGAATCTGCAATAAAAAATGGGGGTTATAATTTAAGATTTCAAAGTTGGACCCCCTCTGACCCCCAGGGGGTCGGTTACGAAGGTCAAATTTGGTATCACTGAGTAGCTTATTTAAAAATATTTAACACGTATATTTACGTTTTTCAATCTCATATGTATTTTTCGAGTTATTCGACCGTTTCCAGACTTTTCGGACACCCTGTATATATATAAAGTGATTGGAAAATTATTGTAGTTTTTGGTTTAGAATGGTTTTGTTTATTTTTATTTATTTTTATTACTTTACGCATTTTGTTTATTTTTATTACTTTTTTGTATCTTTACAAGAAAAAACTATTGGATTTGTAAAAATGTTTGAATTCCAGTTTTCGACGGATTGAGACGTCTTAGGGGTCAGAGATTTTAATATATGTTTTATAAAATGTATGTCTGTGCGTCTGTCTCTCTGTCAGTTTGTCTGTATGCGACATAAATTTTGTGGGCGCGCTATCACAAGAACTAATGCACGGAATATAACAAAAATTTACATTTAGTAATCCCTGATATAAATTAATGCTGGTTAGTTTTTGGTGTAAATCGATTAATAGGTGATGCTGCTCTGCTGCCTTTTTTATGATTTCCGCAACAGCTCTATCTCAAGAACTAATGCATGAATTTTCACCAAACTTCAGATTCAACTAGTCCTTGACATGAATGGATGATGTTTGTATTTTGGTGTAAATGGCTCAATAGGTGGCACTTCTACTCTACCCTTTTCACGACTTCTGGAATAGCTCTATCTCATCAGTTAATGCACGGATTATCATCAAACTACGTATTCAGTTAATCCTTGGTAATTATGTTACTGTAACTAGTCTTATAAATATTCAGATCTTCGTGCTATAAGGGTTACACTCTTGAACAAAACGCGATGAATACAATATTTGCTTACGATTCTATGTATTAAATTCATTAATTTGAATCCATCTTAAAAAAGGCGCCCTAGAATCATTACCTGATAACATGAGATAGCATTCGATTATTTATGTATGATAGGAATTAACAGAATGAAGAAAACTTGATTCGATATTATTAAAATTTTGCACACTTTGCTTTTCATACCGAACATTGTACAGTAAATGCCAATAACCTATACCAATTACAGAGCAATACAACCATATTAAAGCAAGTGAGAGTTCGGGTACACAGAAGGGCAAACCGAATCCAGGGAGACTTTCAATTATGTTGGGAATTGTTAACAAGTTGGAAATTGCACGTGAACGTAGCAAATGAGGTGCGTTCGTACGATAACGAAGTTTTAAAAATATTCAGATCTTGCTGATATAGTAGAGCGTACTCCGGATACAGTACAGTAGTCGAAATCTTCACGTTTCTGTAAATATGCAGGAAGTAATTTTTATTACACTTCAGCAACGTATATCTTATTCATAAAATGTGAAATAGTTGAATATAATTAAAACACGTACCAAACCATGTTTCCCCGTATAGCATTATATAATGGAATACTTTTGTGTGGCCCTGTAATTTAATAATAAAAATTCTTTGCATCACAGATTGTACAGAATGCATATTTTAGTATATATTTCATAGATTCATGCGAGTTATATTATGTTCGAATGAGTGTAACATCATTAAAATGCATTTGAAACTTTTTCCCCATTGACCGTAATGTAACGGAATCCTTTTGATTGTCCCTGTAATTGATCTATCCATCCGATTTTCATAAAATTTGAAATGACTCGACAAAATTATGTTATAATTGTGTATTTTAAATTTCAAACGATTCGGTTGGGTAGTTTTTGCGTTGTTATATGCGGACAGACGGACGGACAGACAGACAGACGGACAGACAGACGGACAGACGGACGGACTGAGCGACAACAATAGGTGCTACGTATTTACATAATTACGAACGCACCTAAAAACGCATAATAGGTTGAAATTTGACATTCAGAAATTTATTCCAATAGACGAGAGCATACTCGAAAATTTTTATACAACTCTGTATTTTATATACTATGGTTAAACACAGACTACTATTGAAATAATTGAGATAAGGCGAAAACACGCTTAAATCTATGAAATCACGCTTCCAAAGCGTCGTACAAACAGAAAACTGCGGCCAGGGCAAAGTTTTAGCTTGCACCCCCCCCCTACACACACACACATTTGTCACAAAATTTAATAGTGTAGAAATACAAATAAATTCTGTTGAACACATATTTTGCGTTTATTTCGGAACTTTAAATGATTTAAAATTGGCCTTTCGTATTCTAAGATAGAAACCATGTGCTATTTTGAGAGTGTATGTGTCTGTCACAAAAAAAAAATCCAATATGTATATATGTTTTTTTTTTTTTTTTTTTTTTTTTTTTTAAGATGAAACAAGCGAAGTTCGTAGAGTAAATTTTGGGTCCCCTTAAGCTCCGCTCCCAGGGGAGCCACCCCCTTCGCCCCTCTCTTCTCATGGCCCTGGTTCTTTCTAAGCATCATTCGTAGGCGTCTATGTATCTAATTCTGTGCGATTTCATTTTATATGACGACCTCAGAAGCCAAGGGGTACAAGTGACAAAATGTCGATTTGGAGTAAATTGAGTTTAAAGATAATTGATGTTAAATTGGAACATCAATAACAATTGAGTGGATTGAAATAGGAAACATCTGCTTGTTGCATTCTAATCTTTGAACTCTCATTTCGATAACTGTTAAAAAAAATAGAGTACAGTTTTCTTTTAATGTATGATTAATCAATATTGTTTGTTTTTCGAAAAAAGTGGTTTATCTCTATAACTCAGCAAATAATAAGAAAATGACCTATATTTCTTTACCTGAAATGAAAAAAGCATATTTCCAGATACCCCGTGGACTTAATTTTTTCAATTTTGTCACTTATACCCCTTGGCTTCTGGACTCCTCATATATATTCTGCAAACATATCTTAGAACTCTAAAACGTAGTTCGGCGTAAAAACGCATAAATCATTTAAAAATCGCCTTTAAGCTACTTTCGTTTAAACTCAGTAGTCGTTATGATTCCTTTTGTGTAGAATTGTATATGATTTACATTTATACGCAAAAATGTAGTGAAGCTCATATCACAACTAAAAATGCTGGATCTTCACTAATATGTTGTATAGTACCCAAAATATTTTGTGTGATAATGTAAGTATTACACACATTCTATTAGTTATTAAGTTATTGTAAACCTCAACAACCCATATCAGTTTAATTATAGTTTGAAATAGTTTAATAAAATTAGTATATGCCCCAAACACATTTTCCTCTGTACTATTATGTAATGGAAAAGTTTTGTGTGAACCTGTAAATGAATAATAAGCATTCTTTGCATCGCATTTTCTACAGAATGTATATTTAGTGCACTTTATAAATGGACATCAATTTAATTATGTTCTAATGGGTGCTAATACCAATAAAATGCACGTGGAACAATTTTATCCCATTGGTCGAAATGTAACGGAATGATTTTGACTGTCCCTGAAATGGAATTAATTGCACATTCTATTTTCATGAAATTTGGACAAAATTCTGCAACAATTGTGTATTTAAATTTTCAAAACATTAGGTTGGGCAGTTATTGCGCCCTTATATACGGACAGAGTGACAGGCCAGATGACCAACGATAGGCTCCGTATACAGGCTCCGTTTTTAGGTGCGTTCGTAATTATATAATACGTAGCACCTATAGTGGTCGTTCAGTCCGTCCGTCTGTCCGTCCGCATATAACAACTCAAAAACTACCCAACCGAATCGTTTGAAATTTAAAATACATAATTATTACATAATTTAGTCGAGTCATTTCAAATTTTATGAAAATCGGATGCATAGATCAATTACAGGGGCAATCAAAAGTATTCCATTACATTACGGTCAATGGTGAAAAAAGTTTCAAATGCATTTTAATCGTTTGAAATTAAAAATACGCAATTATTACATAATTCTGTCGAGTTATTTCAAATTTTTTGATAATCGTGTGCATAGATCAAATACAGGGGCAATCAAAAGTATTCAATTACATTATGGTCAAAGGGGAAAAAGTTTCAAATATATCCTATACGTTTGAAATTTAAAATACATAATTATTACATAATTTTGTCGAGTTATTTCAAATTTTATGAAAATCGGATGCATAGATCAATTATAGGGACAATCAAAAGTATTCCGTTACATTACGGTCAATGGAGAAAAATGTTTCAAATGCATTTTAATCGTGTTAACTCATGCGAACTTAATAAAATTTATATGCACCTATAAAGTACATATTATAATATACATCCTACATAATTTGTGGTGCAAAGAACATTTGTTATTGATTTACAAGGACAAAAGTATTCCATTACATAATGGTATAGGGAGAACATTGTTTGATGAGCGTTTTAATTGTAATTCACTATTTACAATTTTATGAGATTGATATATGAAAGTAATATTTTTAAAATTTCGTTATCGTACGAACGCACCTCATTTGCTACGCTTCACGTGCAATTTCCAACTTGTTTTTTTTATAAAAGAAAATAAATATTGTTAAAACGAATAAAATTTTGCCTTATTTAAAGAGAAATTATTTTAAAGAAAGTATTGGTACCAAAGGATTTCCTGATTTTGAAATTCTATGATTCATACGAACCGCGGTGACTATAAGTGCTACGCATTTATATAATTACGAACGCACCTAAAAAAACCCTGATCCGGATCGGGGGTGTAATCGTCAAAATAACAGAGGATATACGTTCTAAGCAAAGGACATAACATAGATTGTGTATACTACAAGCTTTCTTTTGAAACAGATGTTATACAGTGTTTCTTTAAAAAATCCAGAAGATATACAGCATATACCCCCGTATACCCTCCTCTACTTCGGGGTTGTGTTTATATAACATTATCATTTGAAAGAGGAGGGGGGGGGTTGTCTTTTTGATCCAATCAAAATTTTCTTTTTTTATTTGTAACATGATCTTTGGTTCAAAAAATTATGTCATCTCTTTTTAGTCTGTTTATAAAAACACGAAGTTATTATTAAAATCACTAAATTATAATAAAGTTATTATTTTAACACAATCTAACTGATTGGTAAAACCCGGTTAGCTTAACAGGTAAAGCATTGGTCATGCAAGCCAAGTATTCGGGTTCGATTCCCGGCCTGGGAAATTTTTCGCTCAATTGGAAAATATTCAATTCGTATGATAACTTTACCAATAAGTTAGATTGTGTTAAAATAATAGTATATCTACGTATCCATCGTTCTATAGAGTTCCATTACCTGCGGCTTATTCTGCCGAGCTGTCTAATTGACAGACCACATGTTATGGCCAATAAGGTTATCTGAGCGAAAAATCCCAGCCGGTTATCGCCCGGTTAGCTTAACAGGTGAAGCATTGGCCTTGTAAGCCAAGTATCCGGGTTCGATTCCCAGCCTGGGCAATTTTTCGCTCAGTTGGTAAATATTCAATTCGTATAATAAAGTTATTTTATTCTAAAATATAGAAACCTCAATGCTTTACATCCCTATTCTTCTTCATATGCATATACAAATATATACACTATTCAAGGAACCACATTTGAAACGAAGCCTGTGTTTATTAATAAATAAATCACAAAGGTAAATTAATAAAATATTGCCCACTTGTGTAGTTGATAAGAATTTCTATCTATCCCCCCGCCTTCCCTCCTCCGTTTGGGGCAAGTACAACAAGACTTTATTACTGTTGAAGGCATTATGTAATAAAAAGCTATTACACAGTAATTTTAATTCGCAACTGTTTCTTTTAAGTGTTATTCGATATAAAATGATAGTCTTATTGACTTCTTTCATTTAAATCAATAAAAAGTATGAAAAATAGATGTAACCAGATGTGTATGTTACTCCAAATAAAAATAAATAAATTTTAAAAAGAGAAAAAAATATTACGCTTCGATAACGATATCATTGTCGGGGGGGGGGGGGGGGTTCAAGAGAAGATAACGTATGATATCAGAAGGGGGGGGGTGTCCAAAATTATGAAAAAGTTGATAACGTTGTCAAGTTTTTATATTATTAATGCAAAATCCCATCCCTTGTCCGTATGAGTGGGATATTTTCGATGAACTCAATGCAGTGGCGCAGCCAGAATTCGGTTCTAAGGGGGGTTTTGAGTTTCTGATAAAGGTGATTGCCGGTTATTTGAATCGCCGGTTAATAGAATCAGTACTAATTAGAATATTTACTGTATAATACTTAAACTCAAAGAGCGTCTGTGTGGCCGGAAATCATCATTTTTTTTAGCATGAAGCATCTAAGAAAAGTAATTTAGTTCAAATAGCCAATTTTTATTTAACTGATTCATGTAACATGCACTTTCACAATTTTAAGTGGAATTTTCGCCATTTAATTGAATCACTTTATTAAATGAAATCTGATTCAATAAAGTGGCGGATTCCGAAATGCGCCAAAATATTTAAATATTAAGTTTGGATTTCATTTATATAAGCAGCAATTATAGTGATCTTTCTCAGCTCTGATAGGAGTTTTAACACTAAAACCACCCCCTTGGCTGCGCCACTGAATCAATCTCCATTGATTTCATCGTTCATCGTTCATCGGTTCCATTGATTGAAACCCCCTCATAGTAGGTCATTTCGGTCATAAAAAGAGTATTTTTTCGATTTTCAGTGAAAATGTTTTTCCATTCTACACAAGAATTGAGATTTTTTTAAATGCTTTACCAATTCCAAAAAACTTCTTTCGTAAAAATTTTATCCAACAAAACTTTTTTATGAATGGTGTAAAGAAATGGATTTTATTCATCATTGTGTACCGCGTCGCGACGCCCTCTATTGGCAACTACTTTCTTTCAGACAATTTTGATTCTTTTTTATTCTTTCCTTCACTCTTATTTCCGTGACTTGATTCCAGTGGCCAGAGAACACGTCAGGTCTCTTTCTTTCTTTCTTTCTTTTTCTTTTTACTTCCCTTTTGTAGAAGTAAATTTTTTAAAGATTTTAGTCTCTTCACGTTCCACCATCACAAAAATGATTTCTTGTTTTTCTCACTCTGGAGTCCATTTTAGAAAATGTATTTTCAAAATAAATAAATAAGTACAAAAATGCTGGAGCGGCAATTTTTTTTTCATTTTTTTAATATTTCCTTTGCCATTTCGTGGGCATCCCATTTTATTTTAGTCCCCCACACCTCACACACCCACTCACGTCCCTTCATCTCCCAGATGCATTGATTGAGAGACTTTACTTCAATTCCTGCAATAAAAATCTTTATCAGAGTATGCTTGTATTCTTTCGTTTTTTAAAAAAAATAAAGCATCAATATTAATAAACCCCAAAATGTTATTATTACACGTAATTGTTTCGTTATGAAGGAAATTCATTAAATAGAAATCAGCTTAACCGCATGAAAATTATGTTAAAAAAGAACAAAAAAAAAAATGTAATTTAACAAATTACAGCGAACTTTTGGAAGATAATTTTTTTTTTCTCTAAATATATGAAAAACTATGAACTTAATCTTTTGTCCACGAAAAGAATATTGCTAAAAGAAAAAAAAATCCTCACTTTTTGTAATCAAGACATTTTTATGAACATTTTTACTAATTTATTTGTTTTTCCGTTATTTAACATAAAAATTACACCAATTTGTATACTGTACGTGTAGTTTGGCGATTGATATAATTTGTCGGAAGGGACGTTTAAATTCTATTTGTGGGAAGCGCGATGCATTTTATAAATAGCTTAAGCGTGTTTTATTTTCCTATTTTATACTATACATATCCATAATGAGTAAGTACTATAGACCCTATCAGTGATGACGTCAGGGACAACTCAACTCCTCATATTAGCCGAAAAATGCGCTCCAAACAAACAACAGAGTGAAGAAAAAGATAGAGAGGAAATGGCCTGCAGCTACAATTGCAATCGCGAAATAGTTAAAAGGGTCACAAATTCGGCCAAACAATTGTGGCTCGATATGAAAACTTCTCCTAATTTAGTAAATTCAGTCCTTGTTCCACGTTCTTTTCTTTTTTTGAACGATCATATTGCGGGTGGTTTTGACGGTATAGTGCATCTCTTAAAACACTCTGAACTCTATGCGTTTGTTTGGAACGTATTTGAGGCTGATATGTCGAGTTGAGTTACCCGTGACGTCACACTGATAGAGTCTATTACGGACGAGCGATTATTTCTCCCACTGGCTGGATAATCTCATTGGTCCACTGGTTATCACATTTTAAGTATGCCAGAAATGACGTTTATTGCTTAAAGCTTGGCGATAAGAACAGATTATATGAAGATATTTTTTATGAATATCTCTCACTCCTGATTTATTCAATTTATTAAAACATTGAAAAACTAAATTATTTGTGAACTTCCTAATATTTATTATTTTAAACACATTATATTTGAAAAAGTTATTGCACAGCACTTGTAAATGAATGCGTATTTTCTGCATGCCGTCGCGACGATTGAATAAAACTGGCCGTGGCTTTTTTTCCAAGTTAGCTGGCGAAAAAATTCTTTTCCTCAGTAAATCGTCTCCAAGTTTCAATGAGGGGGATTTCAGCCAATGAGGTTATCCAGCCAGTGGAAGAAATAATCGGCCCTCCCAACAACTGGTTTATATAATTACGAACGCTCCTAAAAAACCGGGTCCGGTTTTTTTAGGATTTGATCCACTATGTAATTACGAAAATTATTTTAAAATTTTAATTATTTTAAAACCCCCGGGTGCGGATGATATTTTTGATGAAATCAATGAACATTGAAATACCCTCAAAGTAGGTCATCTAGGTCGTAAAATATGTATTTATTTGACTTTCAGCGAAAAGTTCCTCCAACAGCATATTCTACACAAGAATTGAACTTTCTTTAAAAACTTACCTGATTCTGAAAAACTTCTTTTGAAAAAATTTTATCCAACAAAACTTTTTTGAACAATGCAAGGAAATAGATTTTCCTCACTGTGTACCGCGACGCGGCGCCCTCTATCGGAAACTACACTTTCTTTCCGCTGCCAGACAATTTTGATTCTTTCTTTTCTATTTCCGTGACTTCATTCCAGTGGCCACGTCAGGTCTTTCATGTATATTTTTTTTCTTTTACCTCCTTTTATATATAAGTAAAGTTTTCTAAGATTTTAGCTTGGCACGTTCCACCATCACAAAAATGAATTCTTGTTTTTTTTTTTTTTTTTTTTTTTTTTGTTTGTTTGTTTGTTTTTTTCTCCACTCTGGAGTCCATTTTAGAAAATGTGTTTTCAAAATAAATACAAAAATGCTGGAACGGCGATTTTTTATTTATATATATTTTACGGCATTTCATTTCTTTTTAGCCCCCCCCCCCCTCTTCCATCTCCCAGATGAATTGATAGAGGCATTCTTTCAATTACTACAATAAAAATCTTTGTGAGAATAGGTTTGTATTTTTTCGTTTAAAAAAATAAAGTGCCGTTTATAATAAACCCCAAAGCAACATCGTTACACTCAAACATTTCGTTATGAAGGAAATTCGTTCAACAGAAATCAGCTTCAATTCATGAAAATTGTATTAAAAAAGAAAAAAATAATAATTTAATAAACTACGACGACAATTTGTAAAATGATACTTTTTAACTAATTGTAAGGACTAACTACCAAGGAGAGGGCCAACCTTGGTAATCACATATTCCGATTATTAGGTGCGTTCGTAATTATGTAAATACGTAGCACCTATTGTTGTCTGTCCGTCTGTCTGTTCGCATATAACAACGCAAAAACTACCCAACCGAATCGTTTGAAATTTAAAATACATAATTATTACATAATTTTGTCGAGTCATTTCAAATTTTATGACAATCGGATGAATGGATAGCACAGGGACAATCAAAAGGATTCTGTTACATTACGGTCAATGGGGAAAAGGTTTCAAATGCATTTTAATCGTTTGAAATTTTACATACATAATTATTACATAATTTTGTCGAGTTATTTCAAATTTTATCAAAATCGTATGCATAGTTCAACTACAAGGACAATCAAAAGTGTTCCGTTACATTACGGTTAATATGGAAAAATGTTTCAAATGCATTTTAATGGTGTTACACTTATTCGAACGTAATAAAATTGATATGCATCTATAAAGTACATATTATAATATACATTTTGCATAATCTGTGGTGCAAAGAATACTTGTTATTGATTTACAAGGCCACACAAAAGTATTCCATTGCATAATGGTATAGGAAGAACATTGTTTGGTGCGCATTTTAATTGTAATTTTTTACAATTTTATGAGATTGATATAGGAGAGTGATATTCTTAAAACTTCGTTATCGTATGAACGCACCTCATTTGATACACTTCACGTGTAATTTCCAACTTGTTTTAATATATGTTGTAGAGCAGAGATTTCTTAGCCTCAGGTTCAATGTATTTTATATAATACTCCTTAATTCTTGAGAAACAGGTGGGAAGGGGAGGCTAATATTTTGACACAACTTGAATACTTCCTTTGAAAAGAGGGTTGGTTATAGCTCAGTTGGGTGGCTGACCAGCGGGTCCGGGATCTATACACGCTACATTTGTTTATCTCGATTTTTGTTTTATAAGTATACTTATAAATATAATTTAAAAACCTTAAATACCGTACCTTAACTACAATGTTCGAATATTTATACATTATTTTAGCATTTTTGGTTTTTAAACCGTTATTTATCATCACTTAAACAGATTAAAATAATAATAATAATAATAAAATAGATTTAAACAAAAAGAATATTGCCCAGTTAGACTGTTGGCATTGAGCTCACAGGCTACGCATACTAATTGTACGTTACAGCCTTGTATTTTCGTTAATTCCGTTCGAAAAAAAAAATTAAGAAGGGGAAACAGCTCTCCCCTTTCTCCTTTTTTATACTTAATCATTGAACCTCCTAAACTACCAAGGACATGCTTTATCATATAAAAAATCTATATCCAAAATTCAGAGCAAACCGGATAATTCTTAATAAAAACCCATTTAGCATTTATATAATTTAAAAGGAGTTATTCCTATCTTTTATACTTAACCATTAAACTTCCAAAACTATTCAGAGATTTCAACGAAATCTGACAATTCTGCTTGAAAAATCCATTTACACAAGTTAAGGGGAGGGGCATTAGAACCCCCGTCCCCCTTGTTTATTCTTATTCAATGAACACCTAATAACAGTCACGGAATCACCTCATCAGAATGATCCTATATCTAAATTTTGAACGAAAACTGCATGAAAAATTCTGCATGAAAATCTCGTTTATATCAATTAAGGGGAGGGGCATGAGCCCCCCGTTCCCCCTCTTATACATATCGAATGAACTCCAAAAACTAATCAGGGAAGCGCCTTATCAGGATATACCTATATACAAAATTTCAAGTGGATCCGATATTTTTATCATGAGTTATCGCGTTACGCACGTACGAACGCACGAACGTACATACAGGACGGACGGGCACATAAGCTCTCAGGCTATGATAGCCTGTGAGCTAAAAATTTAAAACACGATGTTTAATTTTGCACTAGTTTTACATTCGAATTTTTCATCATCCTATTCTTTTCTCAGCACAAAATGAAGTTATTGCAACAATTTAATTCGAAACATATTAACTACGTGTGAATATGTACTTATTTATCTTTCTGCGTCATAGAGAAAGAGAGAGAGAAAATACCAGTACCCCCCCTCTACAATTTCTTGAGCCCTCTCTATTATTCACTTCTAGCTATGGCACTGCCTAAAAACACGGGTCGGAATGAGTGGGACATTTTTCAATGAAATCAATGGACATTGATTGAAACCTCCCCTCAAAGCAGGGCCCGACTTAGACAGTGGGGGGGGGGGGGCGGGTCAAACATTATTTAGGGTACCTTCTATCGTATTTTTTGTAAATTATACTGAAGTGACTAAAACTAAAATTCATACTATTATATGTGTACATAATTTCGTACCAAGTACTATTCACAACTATATACATAATAGCAGAAGAAAGATAACTTTAAAAAACTATAGAATTCAATTGTTTTGGGTGTTATAGAAATATAAGGATAAATGCGAGGCCTTAAGGGGGCATGGGGTATGGAAACAGAGGAGATAGGAGAAGAAAGTCCCTTAAAACTAAAAAAAAAAAAAGAATTTTGGTCATTATTTATCATTTGACACTGCTTTCACAAAAAATATCTGTACTTGGGGGGGGGGGGGGGGGGGGGGCTCAAGCCGGGGGAAATTGCCCCTGATTTATTCAGGCCCTGCCTCAAAGTAGGTCATTTTGGTCATGAAATAAGTATTTGTCCCACTTTCAGTGAAAAGTTTCTCCAACGGCATATTATGCGAAAGAATTGTGATTTCTTTAAATACTTTAAGCTTCTGAAAGACTTCTTTTGTAAAATTCTATCCCACAAAACTTTTTTATGAACGGTTGGTAAGAAATGGATTTTCTTCCTCGTCGTGTACCGCGTCGCGGCGCCCTCTATCGGAAACTACTTTCTTTCTGAAGCCGGGCAATTTTGATTTCTTTTTTTGTTGCCCCTTATTTCCGCGACTTGATTCCGGTGGCCAGGAAAGACGTCAGGTCCTTTTTATTTTACTCCCCTTTTTCTAAGTTAAAGTTTTAAAGTTTTCTAAGATTTTAGTTTTTTAGAAAATGTATTTTCAATATAAATAAATACCGTAATTTCGGTAAAGCCAGTATAAGCCGCAGGTCAAACAATTCTTTTTCGACCCACAATTTTTTAAGAAATAAGTGTAACTACTTAGATCGCCGTAAATATTTGTATTCAAACACTAAATAAAATTTCTGGGTCCAAAAAGAATTGTTTGATCCGCGGCTTATACACCCGAAATTACGGTAAATAAATAAATAAGTACAAAAATGCAGGATTGCAAATTTCTTCATCTTTTTTTTTTTTTTTTTTTTTTTTTTTACATTTTCTTCGCTATTTCATGGGCATCCCATTTTATTTTAGTCCTCCCCCCTCTTGCGTCCCTCCATCTTCCGGACGAACTGATGTTCATTTCCCGTAGGAAAGGAAGATTTTTATCGTAAAGATTTTTATTGTAATAAAAATCTTTATGAAAATCCTTACGTCGTTGTTACATGTAAACATTTCGTTATGAAAATAAAAAATAGAAATCAGCTTCAATTCATAAAAATTCTAATAAACAAGTCGTCAAGTGTAACAAATGATCTGCGTTTATGCTCTAACGAAGTTTCTAAAATATTTAAATCTTGGTGTAATAGTGTACAGTACTTTGGATACAATAAAGTAGTCGAAATCTTCTGTGTGTCCCTGTAAATACCATCTGCTTTCTATATGCAGTAAATAACATGTAGTAAACCTTAGCAACGTACATGTATTTCAAATAATGTGAAGCAGTTCCATATACATAAATCGCGCCCCAAACAATGATGTCCCGTATACCATTGTGTAATGGAATACTTTTGTGTGGCCCTGTAAATGAATAAAAAGTATTCTTTACACCCCAGGTTTTACAGAATGTATATTTTAGTATATACTTCATAGATTCATATCACTTTTATTACGTTTGAAAAATTGCAACATGATTAATATGCACCTGAAACTATTTTTTCCCATTGGGCGTAATGTAACGGAATACTTTTGATGGTTCCTATCATTAAACTATGTATCCGATTTTCATAAAATATGAAATGGTTGAATAAAATGATGCAACAACTATATGTTTTAAATTTCAAACAATTCAGTTGGGTATATTTTGCTCTGTTATATGCTAACAAAAAGACGAACTGAACAACGATTTATATAATTACAAACGCACTTTAAAAACCAGGTCCGGGTGAGTGAGATATTTTCGATGAAATCTACGGACATTGATTGAAACCCTCTCAAAATAGGTCATGTCGGTCATGAAATAAGTATTTATTTGACTTTCAGCGAAAAGTTCTTCCAACACAAGAATTGAGATTACTTTAAATACTTCACCGATTCTGAAAAACTTCTTTTGTAAAATTCTATCCAACAAAACTTTTTTATGAACAGGGTAAGAAATGGGTTACCTTCATAATTGTGTACCGCGTCGCGGCGCTTTTTATTGGAAACTACTTTCTTTCTGCTGGCAGGCAATTTTGATTTCCTTCCGCCCCCCCCCCTCTTATTTTCGTGACCAGGAAACACGTTGGGCCTTTTTTTTATTTTATTTTATTTTTTTTTTACTTTCTTTTATATAGGGTAGACGTGCCAGTAATGGGCCACCTTAAGGAATTTCTCTAAAAAATAATTTTTTATTAATAGTTATAATTATTGTATTCCAATTTTTTTCATATTAGATTAATCTTTCAACAATATTTAACTGATCCCACAGTTACATTTCCCAATAGAAATAAAAATTTCATTTTAAATAATAGAAATATGTCTAAACACCCAAATGCCCAGTAATGGGCCACCTATGTTCCAGTAATGGACCGCCTATGTTCCAGTAATGGGCCATCCTACAAAAAATAACAGATAATTATTTTTAGGTGCGTTCGTAATTATGTAAATAGGTAGCACCTATAATTGTCGTTCAGTCCGTCTGTCTGTCCATCTATCTGTCCGTTTGTCTGACAGTCTATCTGTCCGTTTGTCTGTCCGTCTGTCTGTCCGCATATAACAACGGAAAACTATCCAACCGAATCGTTTGAAATTTAAAATACATAATTATTACATAATTTTGTCGAGTCATTTCAAATTTTATGAAAATCGGATGGATAGATCAATTACAGGAACATTCAAAAGGATTCCGTTACATTACGGTCAAGAGGGAAAAAAGTTTTAAATGCATTTTAATCGTTTGAAATTTAAAACATATAATTATTGCCTAATTTTGTCGAGTCATTTCAAATGTTATGAAAATCGGATGCATAGATCAATTACAGGGACAATCAAAAGGATTCCGTTACATTACGGTCAATGAGGAAGAAATTTCAAATGCATTTTAATGATGTTACACTCATTCGAACATAATAGAATTGGCATGAATCTATGAAATATATACTAAAATATGCATTCTGTACAATCTGTGACGCAAAGAATTTTTATTATTAAATTACAGGGCTGCACAAAAGTATTCCACTATATAATG
The DNA here is from genome assembly GCA_964019185.1 of Maratus speculifer. NCBI lineage: Eukaryota > Metazoa > Arthropoda > Arachnida > Araneae > Salticidae > Maratus > Maratus speculifer. Next base: position 3,667,372 of record CAXHSM010000001.1, read on the forward strand.
CTATACGGGGAAACTTCGTTTGGTACGTGTTTTAATTATATTCAACTATTTCACATTTTATGAATAAGATATACGTTGCTGAGGTGTAATAAGAATTACTATTCCTGTATATTTACAGAATTTCAACCAATATACTGTATCCGAAGTACTATTTACTATAAAAGCAAGATCTGAATATTTTTAAAACTTCGTTATCGTACGAACGCTCCTCATTTGCTACGTTCACGTGCAATTTTCAACTTGTTCTTTTTATGTCTGCGTAAGTCGCATCTTCTTTTTCCTCAGAATCCACATTATCCTCTTGTATACAAAATTCGGCCTTTTTGAAGCAATTGTAAATTGTTTTTTCTACAATTACCCCCATTGATCCCGTTCTTATATGTATAACTATTCAATTAACACTGTTTTGAGAAGGATGTTGAAAGGTGTGTGAAAGGAGGGGGTTGATGAATTTGTTGGACTTAAGGAACAAGAAAATTCAAGCAGAGGAGTAATATAAAAAAAACTCAGCACTGAACGACAAATTAGGAATAAGAGATGGAAATTTGATTTCATGTGATTTCGAAGTATTTTTTTACAACTGAATAAAGAACATTTTATGAAAATATTCGTTATATGGAGATAGATATTTCGCTATATAGAGACTGTTTTTAATGTAATCATGGGAAAAGGGGAACATTCCTACTAAAAATTCGTTATATAGAGAAATTCGATGTATGGAGTTTCGTTATAGAGAGACTTGACTGTATTTATAAAGAAATTGTCTTTATTAAATTCTAATAAGTAAAATTTAAGTATTAAATTTGTTTATTTAATTTTCAGTTAAATCAAAATATTTTATCACTACTGAAATTACACTTTTAGTATTGGTCACTTGGGTGGCCCATTACTGGCAAATCACGAAATAAGCAATCCAGTAATGGACCACCCCTCCTAAAATCTTAAAAATAAATAAAATTTTGTAAATGGCCATTGGTATATTAAATTCAATGTTTTATATTGCTAACCAAACAAAAACATTCAATTTTTACGGAAAAATAAAAAAGATATAAAACTAAGTAAGTAAAGTCTGCTCTTAGCATGTTCATTAAGATTTTCAGTGAAAAACAAAAAAACTGTGAAACTTTATTTTCTGCTTCCTAATTGTTTTGACGAAAAGTGTAAAAAATTAATCCAGCTTATAAAGCATGCAAGGTAGAGTTCAGAAAAAAATAATAAAAGCTTAACTCTTATTTATTATTTTTTTATAAACCAAAAAGTGCGAGGTGGCCCATTACTGGAAGATGGCCCATTACTGGCACATCTACCCTATAAGTAAATTTCTTTAAGATTTTAGTCTTTCCATGTTCCACCATCACAAAAATAAATTCCTGTTTTTTTTTGTTTTTTTTTTTTTCGCTCTGGAGTCATTTTTAGTAAATGTATTTTCAAAATAAATAAAAAAATTTGGACAAAAATGCTGGAAAGGCGATTTTTTCTTCTTTTTTTACATTTTCTTCGCCATTTTGTGGGCATTCCATTTTATTTCAGCTTTCCTCCCACCCCTCTCTGACCCCCTTTCTCTCAGAGGAATGAATAGAGGCATTCTTTTAACTCCTACAATAAAAATCTTTTTGAGATTACGTTTGTATTTTTCCGCCTTAAAAAATAAAGTAACGTGGAGTTAAAAAAAAATAATAAACTACAAAATCTAACCCCAAAGTGTCATCGTTACACTTAAAAATTTTGTTATGTAGGAAATTCGTTAAAAAGAAATCAGCTGAAATTCATGAAAATTGTATTAAAAAAGAAAATGTAATTTGACGAATCAGAACGTCGTTTGGAAAATGATTCTTTTTCACTATTTGTAATAACAACTGAGAGTTTAAAGGGGTTAAGAGACACATTTCGATTAGATTTACTGAAGTTTAAAAGTTATCCCATTGTCTGAAATAAGATTTCAACAGCGACACTGTTGTAACCAATGATGCTGCTATGTTGATTTTTTCTGGAAGTGTTAATGTGTATGAGATAGAAGAAAGTCTTGGGATTGCCACATTGCACTAGTTTATTATTGTTTTATTGAAAAAATTATAATACGGAAGTCGTAATGACTAAATCCGTATAAGAGGAGCCTCTAAATAATTTGATTTCATTAAGAATACAGTAAAACCCCGATAATTCGGATTAATTGGGACCGGACTCAATCCGGATTATCCGGAGAATTTAAAAAAAAAATGAAATAAAATATAACATATTAACAGAAAAACACCTTTATGTTAAACTTATTGAATATTTGCAGACAGTAATAATGTTTACTTTGCTTAATTATTCGGAAAACATGTCAGAAAAAGCTTTTTTATTTAGAATACGACGATGAAACAAATTAATGTTATAGAAATTAGCCAATCACTTCTCAAACTTGAAAAAAAAAAATGACCAAACCTATCCGAATTATCCGGAGATCCGGATTATCGGGGTTCGAATTAGCGCGGTTCTACTGTACTTCAGTAGTTATAAAGTAATAAGGAAATTTCTGTTACCTCTGATTGTCTTGTAACGAGCTCCCAGATCCATGTACTTCTTCACCGTCGGAGCAAAACAACAATCTAAATTCATAAACAAAATATTCACAAACAAAAATCTAAAATGTAAATAAAAAGAAGAAGAGAGTGGTTATATGGATTATATACTGTAAAATGCGAAAAAGGGAGAGAAAACATCTCTACCCTTTGCAGAAAGAAACATTCCAACCGAATAAAAGTAAGAAACGCGGTACAGGCGAACTGGCTCAAGATTCACCTATCTCATGTGGCTATAGAGTAGGTTCAACAAACCACAAGAATGAAGGTCTATTCATATAAATACGTCTACATTCATATGAAATAGAAATGTAAAATGTTAAAGTCAATTAAAAATGAAAGTTCTAAAAAGTCTGGGATGTGTATAAAAGTTTCTTGTTTCGATGATTCAGACACATAACTGTTTTTACTAAAATATTAAAACATAAATGAAGTTTTAATGAAAAATGCATATCCATACATTGTCATTACTATATGTCGATAACAACGAAAGTAATTGTTAAGACAAAAGAATTCTCGATGGAAATATATGTACACCAGACCGGAAAGCGCTAACATATACTTGAGTCCAATGTCATCTCCAAAATGAAACTGAAGAACACCTATCACAAAAAGTCTGGAAAATGTTTCATTGGAGAGGAGAGGAGAAGAAAGATAGGCCTGTCTTTCAGCAATCCATTTTTCACTTCTTCCTGAACAAAAAAAGTTTTATCTGTTGCAAATTTTCTTTTCGAAAGAATCTTTAAACTTTAGAGAAGAAAGTCAAGCGAGTTTTCCAGAAAGAATCGGAATTCAGCTGAAATTTAATAATGCCTGTCAAGTCTCCTTCCAAGGGGGAAAAATAATTCAAATATTTCGCTGAATATGTTATTTTCGCTGCTGTACTTGTTTACCCTGTTGCCTTTATCTAAAGGCGAGGATCCAGAAAAAAAACCTTCGGAGTTTTTGGAGAAACATTTATTAGAATACATTTTAGTTCGATGGAATTTCCATCCAAAACTAATCCAAAAACTAAATAACTAAATCAGGGATTATGTGAATCTGAAATTTAAAAAATATTCGTACTTTCGTTCTTGAGACAGAGCTATTACGATAATTACGAATAATGCACCATCACAGCTCCACTTATGGCGCGATTCGCGCCAAAAAGTTATCAGTACCAAGTTTTATCAAGTTCTAATTAAGCATAAAGTTTTATGAAAATCCAAGCACTAGTTTTTGAGATGAGGCTGTTGTGGAAATTGAGACTAATGCAGCATAGCAACGCCACCTGTTGAGCAATATACACCAAAAACTAATCAGATCTAATTCACATCATGGTCTAACTGAATCTAAAGTTTTGCGAAATTCCATGCATTAATTCTTGAGATAGAACTCCCAAAAAATTTTTGCCACAAACAGATATTTTGTAAAAATATGTTTTTCGGATTCTTTGACCCCTTTGTCAATCCGTCAATAACCGGATTTCGAAATTTTTTATGAATCCAATACTTTTTCCGGTATTATCCCGTCGACCCATTTTGCCAAATTATACAAATCACCAAATTATCCATGTTGACATAATTTTCATTTAAAAAAAAGGAAAAAACGTACAATTACTAGAATATTAATACTAATTAAAATTAAGATACAAATAACAAGTCGAAATAAAAATCACTTGATGACGTTTTAAACACGTGTATCATATTTAATGTCATTGAATGTGATATTCACGATCATCCATTACTGGCACTTAATCTTATAGTTTGGCGATAGTTTTTTGGTCGACGGGTTAACCGAGTAGTACCCTTTTTCCTTATAAAGATAGAAAAAAAATAAAAAATAAAATATTTCGCTGAATGCATTATTTTCGTTGCTATACTTCACTCTATTTTAAAGCAAAAATCCTGAAAAAAAAACTTCGGTGTTTTTGGAAAAACATTTATTTTTGTACATTTTAGTTCGCTGGAATATCGATCATCTCCATGATGATCATCGGAGAATGATATATGTCAGTAAATATTACATTTCGTGTAAATTCATACAAAAGGAAGCAATTAAGGGAGCTTTTCACTCACCTAAAAACAACCGCTCGGTAATGCTTAAATCTATGAGCAGGTTGTTTTGGAATTTCTCATTTAAGTTTGAATATTTTTAAACGATTTAGTCATTTATTGTGTAACATTGCAGAGGTCAATCTTCAATATGGCAATTTTTTACTTTTTTTTTTATTTTGGCTCCCGAAAATGAAAGTGAAATTAGAAATATTCCTCATTAAAAATATGTGTAAAAAAATGTAATAAGTAAATTTCATACAGATTCATCTCAACTTGACAACGCAAAAAGAATTATTTTAAAATACTGAAATGCAAACAAGATATCTTAAAAAAAAAAAAAAAAAAAAAAAAAAAAAAAAAAAAAATCTTCCACAAGAATCGCACTAGTGAGCAAGTTTTCTTAGGTGACTGAAGGAGCCACTTCAGGAGCTTGGAAGCTTTAAGCATGGTATTCGTTTGAGCTGTCCCACGTCTCTTTATTGCTACAAGGAATCTGGAATCTTAATGTATCTGCTGCTTCGTACATTAAAAATCATATTTGCACTGATTCACATGACTTGAACAAGCTCGAACCTCTTTCGGAATCTGAAGACAGATTTAAACAGGAAAGAAGAATCATGCGTTAAGCACAGATTATGAAACACTTCCCAACACTTCCTGAAATTTTTTACAAAACTTCGCTATTTAGGGAAATGAGGTAAGTAAGATAACTAAGTAAACATTCTAGAAAACAAATGATACTGTTGAAAGTCGAATTTCAACACTTACCTTCAATAGCCAAATTTATATTCAGATCCAGAACTGTATATGATTTGTCAGTTGATACATATACTATATAATGGGGAAATTTAGTTTAGCAAGAAAAGGCATAACAGGTTAAAAATTCTCTTTCAATAATTCATACTAATAGATGGAAACATACTTGAATACATGTTCAGCCCTGTAGTTTACCTAGTACTTTTATTACACGAAACTGTTTAGTTAAAATTTAATTCAAGCTAAAACATTCGTAAAACTATTGAAATCACGTTTTCAGAAATGATCATTCATAGACGGCCTTATTAACTATTTGGAAAATAGTTGTTGTTTTCGGTAGAGAATTGGAAAAACTGAAGTATATCTGAATCTTTTTATGGATTGAATTCCGCAACTTATTTAATTTATTCGATTTCTAACTAGTCCATATTTAATGTCCAAAAATGGAATGCTTTTGCTACCACAATGACAAAAAAAAATCTGATTGTTTCACGCTTAATATCTAGAAATGGAATACTTCTGTTGTCACGATGACAAAAAAAATTTAAAACCTACAAAAACAAATAATAACTCAAAAACAAATTGATATACAGGTTTCAAACAAGTTGCGTTTAAAAGTAAGTTTTTTTCTCTATTCGACGGTGCAAACAGGGAAAATGTGCGATGGTTTAGAAGTTTAAAAATTTACACGTCCGAAAATTGCTTATGATGCTTAATATTTGTTTATGATTGGTCCAGGAATATTAACGAGACTCTAAATGTAATATAACTCTGTTATTACGTAAGCCACATTTTGATCATCTTAAAAATGGTGTTATTATTGTTTTTTTAAATATAGAATTAATTTATAAGTCTAAAATTATAATCTTTGAAAATATTATCTTCTAAATAGTCGTTGTAATTTGTTAAATTAAAAATTTTTTATACCTAATTCTTTTCATGGCCCTGTGTATCATTTTATCTATGATCTACAAGCATTTCTCAGTAAACTAAACACAATTCATCGCAAAAATGCATGATACATTTAAAAAAAAAACAATCTACCTCTAAACAATTTACACCCATACTCAGTAATCTTTATGAGCTCTTTTGCATAGCCCTGTATATCAACTAGCATTTTAACACATCTTAGAACATGCATAGATTTAGTGAAACTTAAAAGCGAATATCACAATTGAAAATGCTCTTCCTGCCGTCACCAATATTGTACAATACTTCGGATAGAATATGCTATCTTAAATCTTTTGCGTGGTCCTATAAATGCTACGAAATTAATAAATTTTAAAGCGCTGTGCCGAAATTGAAAACGCACTTCAAGGAATGATTGAGCAAAAACGGTAATCGACTTCTTTTGGTAGTCCCTGTCAATAAACGACACATGCCCTATTCTATCGACATCATCTTGTAATAAGATAGTTCGGGATTTATATCCGTTTCAATGCATTTGAAATTGTAACATGTCATTAAAATATTCTACAAATGATTCCCTCCCTCCCCTATATACTATAATACGATGGAATTCTTTTGGATGCCCCTGCCAACGAACTATTAATCCCCCTATATATTATACCCCCTATAATATTCCTATTAAGTAATTACAATGCAAAACATACCTAGGTGACCCTAAATAAGGTTTATGAATTATACGAAAATCCGAGCGTATTTATAATAGTTAGAGCGTGGACAAATGGACAGAAATACTTTCAACTTTGTTGAAAAGTATTAAAAGAGATTGCAGGTGAGAGGCGACAAAAAATAATAGCTTTTCAGCTTAAGTTTATTTTTCTTCCATTAGGCTCACCGTGACGCACACACTGCACACTGTATCGTCAGGCCCTTAGTATTTGTCGATAGTTTGAAGTTTTAAATGAACTAGCTTAATTTCAAAATTCAATTTTTAGGTGCGTTCGTAATTATATAATACGTAGCACCCACCTATAGTGGTCGTTCAGTCCGTCCGTTTGTCCGCAAATAACAACGCAAAAACTACCCAACCGAATCGTTTGAAATTTAAAATACATAATTGTTACATAATTTTGTCGAGTCGTTTCAAATTTTATGAAAATCGGATGCATAGATCAATTACAGGGGCAATCAAAAGTATTCCGTTACATTACGGTCAATGGGGGGAAAAGTTTCAAATGCATTTTAATCGTTTGAAATTTAAAATGCGCAATTATTACATAATTCTGTCGAGTTATTTCAAATGTTTTGATAATCGTGTGCATAGATCAATTACAGGGGCAATCAAAAGTATTGAATTACATTATGGTCAATGGGGAAAAAGGTTCAAATATATTCTATACGTTTGAAATTTAAAATACATAATTATTACATAATTTTGTCGAGTTATTTCAAATTTTATGAAAATCGGATGCATAGATCAATTACAGGGGCAATCAAAAGTATTCCGTTACATTACGGTCAATGGGGAAAAATGTTTCAAATGCACTTTAATGGTGTTGCACTCATTCAAACTTAATAAAATTTATATACAACTATAAAGTGCATGTTATAATATACATCTTGCATAATTTGTGGTGCAAAGAACTTTTGTTATTGATTGACAAGGCCACACAAAAGTATTCCATTACATAATGGTATAGGGAGAACATTGTTTGATGAGCGTTTTAATTGTAATTCACTATTTACAATTTCATGAGATTGATATATGAAAGCAATATTTTTAAAACTTCGTTATCGTACGAACGCACCTCATTTGCTACGCTTCACGTGCAATTTCCAACTTGTTTATTATGGTTCCATTTAAAATATTTTCCCGTTAGTTCACCTGTTTACATTCTGATAAAAACTAGTCATTAAAAGCAATTTCGTTTTCACGCCTCAATTCCTCCAGTTACTTTTAACGTAATATGTACTTTGCAATCTTCTTCCCAATTTGTTTAGTTTTCAGGAAATTTTAAACAATTTTGAGGAAATGGGCGGAGACTCCTTTTTTCTTTTCTCTTATCTCCGCCCACCCCATTTCCTAACCGAGGACTTCATTCCGAGCGGAAGGATATTCGGGGAGAAAAGTGCTTTTCTCTAGCATCCGCGCGATAATGAAGTACCTTGCAGGAAAGTTTTTTTTTCAAAAATGGGGTTGTAAAACCGAAAGTCTGCTCTCGACTTTAATTATCATGTTGTAAGAAATTAGATGATTTTCCGAGAGAAAAAGCCCCGGACAGTACAAAAGTTAAGAAAAATCCTACACAAAGGTCGGAAAGGTAGAAAGAAATAATGTATATCAATTCATCTTAGCAAGAGACAGTTTTTCAGAGAAGCAGAAAATAAACGCGACAGTATGTCGCCCTTTTGAAATTGCCGCTTCGGTAAGTATCCCACGGTTTCGGAAAAGATTGCAAGGCAAAAATGAAACTGGTATCGACGAATAAGAAAATAGCTTGTTAATGACATAAGGTAGATAAGACTTAAATGGACGAAAAAAGTAACGGAGGTTTTTTGAAGGGGGGTCGAAAAAAGATGAAAAAGAGAGAAGGGAGTCGAGTTCGAGAAGGGAGAGAAGGAGGACACCTGCTGGGAGCAGAAAGATTTCTCTCTCGAGGGAGTGACTTAAAATCAGCGGTCCCAGGCTGATCTGAAAAAGGAAGATGACTCCGGACATAGGAGCATGAATAGTACGGCTGAGTGGACACTCGTCGTGGAATAGTGAAACGGATTATATTAATCAAAAGAACTGTTTGATAAAATGTCAATGAACTAATTAAATATAATCAGAGACTCAATAACTTTATCTCAATGACTTTTATGGAAATCAGAACCCATTCATGAACTATTAATTTATTTGTTTGTGATCAGATTTGTGTATTCAAGAATCATCTATACATTTAATAAAATGTTTTAATAATTCATACATGAGTCTACGCCTCACCGAAGTATACGCACCACGCTACCCGGTCTTCATTGTAGGCGCCACAATGTCTTAATCCTCTCGACGGATCTCAACCACCACCACCTGGCAGAATAATTTACTGCAGAAAGGGATTTATTTCCCTTACGTCGGGAACTACGTAATTCTTTTAGTAAACTTTGAATAGACATCGTAATAATTAGGTGCATTATTTGCTCTGTTTTCAATATTTTTTCTCCTTTGAAAAAAAAAAAAATTTTTTTAGACTTTAATTCGGTATAATTCAATTTTTTTTTTTTTAATTCAAGAAAATCCTTGACATATTTTAACCTCTTGGGGACGAGCGACACGTATACGTGCCGCAAAAGGGCTTAACCTTCCAGCGGGCACGTCGTTGTAAAAAGTACAATATTCAGTTTCTTTTTTCTTTAAGGGGACGGTGGACGTTAACATTTTTCTTTTTTAATTTTCATCATAACAATATGAAATTTTGTGCATGCATACATTTCCCCAAATGTATATAGAACACTTTCAAAAAAATTTTCAAGCTTATTAAATTTTTTAATTAAAAAAAATTTAAATTTTAAAACGAAATTTTTAAATGCTCCTCGTGTTTTAATTTTTGTGATATTTTCTTGCTTTTGCGTTTTTATCATTGAAAATTCTATTATAAACAAATTTGTGTATGATTTTTTAAATATCTTGAACAATTAATATTTTACAGATTTTTTTCTAAATTCCATATTGATTTTCATAAAATTTTGCCTTTTAATAAGTAAAAAATCAAATTTGACTATCTTAATGAAGACGAATTTTAAAAAGCTTACCCAGTTTCTTTCTAAACAGTTTCAGGAAACTTCCTTATTAATTTCATGAATATTGCTCAAAAATTACGACGCAAGGACCATTTCAAAAATCTAAAAACGCTAAAAAAATTAGCTTTGAAAAAAAAAAAAAAAAAAAAAAAAGATTTAAAGTATATAAATACACTTACCTTTATTATTTTCATTTTAAAACCTTCATAAATTATATTTTAATAAGAAAAAACTGTTTTGGCATTATTATACCACAGAAATAGACATTTTTGCGAAGATTTTGTTACGGACGATTTTACTCAAATAAAAGGTCCACTGTCCCCTTAAAACAAAATTCACGCCTCCTTTAATACTTTCAAAAATTGTGAGCAGAGAAAACTTGTATAATATTTGTTTCATGAATTATTTGTAAAATTAAAACAAAGCAGCAATAATTGAATGTTTTCCTAATGTTGTACAATTTACAACATTGCTCATGTGATGAAAATTTATGCGCCTGGTTAAGAATACTTGTTTATCCGCATCTGTAAAATTTTACTGTAAAATTGACCTTCTTTAATCGGAGCATTTTCTCGATTTAATATAAAACATAAATTTCTGTTTTCAAAAACCGATGACAATACATCAAAAATTTCATAAAAGGCTCTCGTCGCAAAGGGGTTAAAATCTAATACGAAATAGTCGGATGTGGCAATCACAAAAATTTTCTTCTGTCTCATACATGTTAATACAGTAAAGCATTGTTTATACGACGATCATTTATACGACGTTTACATTTAAAAGACGTTTTAGTGTGGTCCTAATTCATTCCTATTTGTTTTAATGTAAAAATGTATCATTTATACAACGCATAAAATCGTTTATACATCGGTTCTTCAATTTTTACAAAAAAAAAAAAAAAAAAAAAAAAAAAGAAAGAAAGAAATAAAGAAATTTCCTGTGTATTTTAAGAACTGACAGAATTTGCTAGTTATGAAAAACAACTGAAGAATATATTTAAACATACCTGATCCATATGACAACAATGTGGGTTTATGTGAAAATAGTCACAAAAAAAGGAGAGATCATTCTTTATGCGAGGACAGGAGATGGTAAGCTTTTTCGGCCTGTTTTATTTTTACACGACACGGTACATTCTTTTCTTGTCAATGCGCTAACAGTTCAGATCAAGTTTTAAGTAGTTAATTCTTCAGTTAATTCTGTCAGTTAATTCTTCATTTTTCGTACTGTTTCGGCCACAGTTTTTTCGGACATGTCTTAAAAAAGCAAGTCAATCTTAATATCAGAAAAAAAAAAAACATTTTAAAAGAATTCGAACGTAAAAGTTGTGTTAATAAAAAATTTCGCGAATTGCATCGAAATATTAAGAAAAATTTTTTGCTACTTACTTTTGCTTATACTTTAATTGCTACAATACCAGGAGAAATACTTTTTGAAATCTTCACTCATTGCACAAATCATTAACTACAACTCAACGTCAATCAATTACGTCAAACAACCACAGACATTTTTTTTTCTCTACGTAAAGTGATCAAAAGAAAAAATAAATGAAGTAAGATCCCCTTCAGTAAACAGTAAATTCTAATAATTTTAAGGGAGGCTTATCATTGGAACTTTAGTGAAATAGAGAGGTAACAAAAAGAGAATGAGGGGGTATATTTGGAATTTATATATTTTGCAGGATTTATATAATTTTTCAAAATATATCAGAAAAGGGAGCATATATATTCAGAGGGAGCTTAATTTCGATACTTTCTGGTGTTAAATTTAAATTGATATTCTCCTCCCTTCCCCCCTTTTCTGGTTACTTGTTTATTTAATTTATAAATGTATGTAAATCAACATGCTACGCATTAAAATTCAGTGAAAACAAAATTAATCGAGTTTTAGAACTAGAAACCGATTGTACGACGTTATCGTTTATACGACGTTTTTCGGTAGTTCCTTCGGCGTTGTATAAACGATGTTCCGCTGTACTTCAAAATTCGAAATCACCTTTTTAAATGAAAATCTAGGCCTATCGTAACGACTCTAAAGGTATGAAATTCCTTGCATTAGGTCTTGAAATAAGACTATTGCTAAAATCGTGTCATACCTGCAAAATGCAGCATAACAGTGCCACCTATTGGGCTATTAACAGCAAAACTTAATTATCAATAACTGCTGTCACTTGCGGGTTTCCTGCTTTTGAGTACCACTGTTTCTAAACAGTAATTTTTACGTTATTTAATAATAAATTCTGCGATTGAGCAGAAAGATGATTACCAATCTCAAACGATTGTACTCTAAAGAAGGCACCTTGCGTTCTTGTGAGACCTGCTGACAGATACCATGGCCACAGAAGCTTTTGCTTTTTAAGGCGGGGCTTAGGACGGAGCTCATGACGTCAGATCCTATGATCTCCGTCTACCCAATCCCGCGGAAAAGTTGTCCTAGCAAGGTAGTGTTACAAACAAGATCTGGTTTGGCGTTAAATCGCGTAATATGATGTCATGTTCTAACAAACAAGAGCCTCTAATTAAGTTGGCAGTGTCTGTACCCACATAGGCTATTCTACGTTCAATGAACCGACAAAGATGTCATATACGCACCACATTGGCGCGATTTTTTTCTGACGCCAATTCGGCTTAAACTTTTCAAATACCAGTTACATATATGTTTTTAAATAAATTACTATTATTTTAAAAAAGGAAATAACAATAAATAAAAAAAAGTTCAGTTAATAATTATAGAATAAAACTATTTATATTCTTTTTAAAAAAGAAAATAAAAAGTTTATTTATAAATAAACAACAACAGCCGGGTTACCATGTGAGGCATAAAATTTTGTTGCAATCACGCAAATGTGGTGCGCATATGACGTCTGGTCAATGAGCCTACGCTAAAGGTGAGGTTTTCGAGTGTCGCCCTGTGTCCGTACATCAAGGATAACGCTTTTAATTTTACAATCGTGGAAAAAAGAACAATAAACATCTCCTACTAATTTTGCAAAATTTATTATAAAAGAAATTTACTTGGTACCAAACAATTGGAAATGAAGTCTACTTTTAACCTCTCCAGACCTGAGGTACACAAATGTGTAACTCCATTCTTATCCTCATAAAAACTAAACTGTTCGAATTTTTTTGCATTTTTACTTTACTTTTCTATACAGCTGAATGTTTTTTGCTTCAAAACAAAACCAGTAAATGTCAGCACTGATGAATATTGCCTCATAAAATAAAAATTATTTTCATCCGAGTTGCGATAACACCTTCAAGACATTGTGGCCAAGAAAGTAAGAAATATTCATGATTATTTAGGTTAAATGTTTTGCAATAAAAAAATTGAGGATTTGCTGATCATTTACTTGTTTAAAGACCTTAATTTTGTTATTCCGTAAATTTACATTACTAATAGTTAAACTGATGCTTTAAGGGGATTAGTACTTTTATAGCCATACTTGTAAACCTAAATTACCAGTCCCCTAAAGTACTAATTTCATAAAATGACTCTTTCTGTCATCTATCGTGTCGTTTCGATTATGAAAAAGCAATAAATATATATTTGTAGAGTTATTTTATGCTCAGGTCTGAAGAGATTAAATGATGCATGTAAAATTTGGTTAACGGACCTACATTTTAAAGCAAAGTTTGGTATTTTTCTCAATAGCAGTACCCAATTTTGACAGGGTGTACCCTCTATACACTTCAATGAGCCTAAAAACTCATTCCTATGCAATATTAATTATTTTAAAACGAACCTATTTTAGGAGCTGTATCCAAATTGAATTTCAGTGCACCGAGAGACTTGACGAAGACGCTACTCAAACCGTCATTGAAGTTTTCTAGATTACTGAGAAGTTTCAAACTGCATAGTCATTTCTATCGTAGACGCCCCCTTAAAACTTTTTTTAAGCATAATTTGATAATTATTAGGAAGAAAAATTTGAAATTTTGGATTTCTATAAAAAAGTGCTTAATAAATGTAAATCCACCAAAAAATAAAATAAAATATAAATAAATAAATAAATAAATAAATAAATAAAAAATTGTCGGTTGCAATTCATAATTTGTCGAATGTTAATTTCATAAATCATAATTGATATCATAAAATTATAAAAATTGCAAGTTTAGCGTATTTTAGTATCATTGCTACATAAAAAAATTAGGACATTAGGAGTACAATTTCAGGAGATATTAATAAAAATATGAAAATGTAATTTAACATTAGAAGCACTCAATTTTGAATGTTTCTAATTTAAAAAGACTTGAAATGTGGTGTCACGACGTAGTGTGAACTGAAAATTTGAAATATCTTGTTAAAATTGGGCATCACCACGAATGGTTCGATAAGTTTTGAGAAATTGATTATTTTAAAGATTTATGCAGTACTATTATCTATATTATAAAGGCCAAACGTATCTGTTCGTAACGCATACGTCATTTTACGAATGGCAACACTTTCAAATTTTAAATGAAACTTCGTTATTCTAATTTTTCCTACTGCCACATTTTCAATTTTCGTATAAGAGAAAAATGTACTTTTAAATGCAATTTATTTGAAAATTGTATCTTAATTTGTTTTTGAAGTATTAATTTTTTTGTAGTTTTTAATACGGCTTTTCTAATCATGGCAACAAGAGTATACCATTTCTATTAAAAGCCATAGAATAAAAAGAAAAAGAAAAAAGTGAAAAAATTGATTACTATATCTTTATGTTGCTATTTTCTCATTAAAAGGGGAAAAGTTGAAATTTAAATATGTGCTGTGAATTTCTAGAATAGCGTATGTTATAAAACCCGGTGAATTTTGATTTCATTTACAAAATTTGATTTATACTTAAAAGAATATGAATAGTTTAATATCTGTTTCAACAAATAGCATCGAAACTTAGAGTTTTGAATCAAAATGATCAAATTAAGATAGCAATTTTTTGAAAAAATGAATACAAATATGCAATGTGCAATTGATAGGGTAAAATGATGTCGGTTTTAGATTTTACAGGGGAAAAAATTATGATAGAGTCAATGTTGAATAAATTTTACTTTTTTCAAATTGAAAACTATATAACAGATATTTAATATTTCTTACTGCTTACATGCTCGAATAAAGTTTAATTTTAACAATTTCTACAACTGAGTTTTATGGAGATAGTATTTTGTTAATTTTAGGTTAAATACGATTTGATTAAGAGTTAATTTACCAATTTAAGGTGCATTTTTTACTATAACTAATTTTGTAGGTTTATTATAAATCAATAATACAGTTCCTTCTTAAACATTTTCTTTCGTCAAAATTTGACGGGTTCTACCTAGTTACAGTAAAATTTATACAATACACTTATTTGTTTTCTACAGCATGTTTAATTTTGAAATTCATTTTCCAAAACAACCATTCTTAAGATTCCGGGCAACGGTGGGATCAAAATTTTTAGCTTGTAGAAAATAATCTTTCACGTACCCTATGATAATGAAGTGAATTCTTTTTTAAAGTAAAGAAGTTGTAAAACCGAACTTTAATGATCCCATCTTAAGCCTCTCGACGACACCATTTTTTTCCCCTTGGAGTAATTTTAACGAGAGAAAAAAGGAGTTTTACCTCACGTGCCTAATTCTTTTAGCAAGCGAGGAATGCGGTGGCGTGATAATGAGGGGATTTGCTTTTGCTTGTCATCCGCTTTTTTTCTCCCTCGACGAAAAGACAAACTTTTGGCCTTTCCACCATGAATAATTCATGTTGTTTTATAATCCGGGGAATTAAGAAAATAACAAACTTGTTCGTTTTTAAGTCCCTGCGAACAACGTCTCATTTGTGTGGCAAAATCAGCCGGAGTTCAAGGGGCTTCGTGAAAGAAAGTTAGTTTTCCTTGTGTTTTTATTTTACCCCTTTCTGGTGCTTTTTTTTTTTTTCTTTAGTTTTTAGAAAAAATTACCTTTACGTTAATACGTTATTAGGTTACATTAACACTCGCTACCCAAACAAACTGATTTGTATTTAACGAACATTTCATTGTTTGAAAGCTAACAGATATTGTTTGTTTTGCCTACTATTCAGTTAGTATTCATATGGCAATAGGCTAAGGAAGAATTTTTGGAGATGTTTGGAAAATATTGCATTACAATAAGATTTGACTTTTTAATTTTTTTTTTTTTTTTTTTTTTTTTTTTTTGCTTCATGACAAATGACTTTTATTTATTTATTTATTTATTTATTTATTTATTTATTTTACTTCATGACAAATGACTCTGTCAGAAAATTAACTTTTATTTTGAATTTAAAGAGTGAAATATATAGGTTTAAAGTAATAAGAATTACAAACGTTGCAAAGAGAATGGTTGGTTGGTTGTATAGGGTTTAATGGCGCAAAATCCCCTTAGGGACATGCTGCGCCAAGAGAATGGAGCAAATATTTATTATTATTACCAAATGCTTAAACATAAATGAAGTCCTATAGTAAATGCATACACATATATTCACATAACTACATGTAAACTGTAGCAAAAGTATTTCTTAATAAAAAAATAATACGCTATTAAAAGACATGTACTATCAATTGTACACAAGAGCCGAAAGGGTTAAATTCGGAGTAACCGCCTCCGTAATCTTTTGCCTATGAGCCTTTGATGCATTTTTATACTCAAAATATCTCCTCATTGGAAATTTATATTTGTAACTTATTTTTTCTGTGTACCCTTTGTTAAGGATGTCGCTTTTTTTTTTCTTGATTCTCAAAATGTATCTAAAAGTTACACTTAATTTAATAAGTGTTATAATTTTACTCCCAGTTTGTCCGTTTTTAAAACATAAAATATTGAGTGAAGCACACATTTTAGAAATATTTGGTGAACTAAGGAAAAAAGGGACATCCATCAAGATGAGAACACTGAAAAGTGTTTCTCGTAATTTTCATTCTGTATTTAAGAAAAAAGAAAAATCTTCATACAAAATGGAAAAAGATGTATAAAAAACGGTTTTTGATATTTTCAATTCTTTTTTTTTTTTCTTGCATTTTGTTACTAGCTTTGTTATGTTTTGGTTCCGTCTTGTTTTTTGTGTCAAACTCGCTAAAAAGATCCTCATTTCCACGGTTCAAAACAAAGGAATCGAAGTCGCTTCCCCTGTTCCCTCTCATCCGCTTTTGTTCCGATCCTTTCGAAACTGGGAAAGTTTCTCATATGTAACGGATGCATTTCAAAAGAGGATATCTTTCATCATTGTACTATTTTGTTTGAATAATAAATCCGATCCTGGGAATGTTTTTGAAGCTCAGGTTACTTAACACTTCCTAAAGGGAAATTTCCCTACATCAGGCTATTTCATTGAAAGGAGAAAAAAAAATCAATAAGGGTGCCTTTTGCCCAGAAGGTGTACCGCCCTGTGATAAAGAGAGATCGCCCCTTTTTGCTGTAAAATCGCAGCCAATGATTTGCAGTCCTCAAGAAATATTCGTTAAAAAAGATACTACATAGGTTTTTTAAATTCCATATTGTATTTCTTAGTTTTTATTTTTTATTTATTTATTTTTTTTTTTTTTAATTTTCTCTATCTTTATAAGAATCAAGTGTACTGAATTCCTGAAAATTTTATAATTCCGGATTTAGATTGACACGTTTTAGGTTCAGAAAACCGAAAAAATATGTTCTTTGTAAAATGTCTGTCTGTGAGTGCTCTATGTCAAGAACAAATGGACAAAATGTAATAAAAATTTAGATTCAGTTTAGGCTTATTTTTTGGTTTAAATTGTCAACAGGTGACTCTCCTATGCTGTCTTTTTTACGATTTCCACAACTCTATCTCAAGAATTAATGCACGAATTTCCATCAAACTTCAGATTCGATTAGTCTTTGACATGAAGTGATGCTGTTTTCCCTTTTGATGTAAATCGCTCTACAGGTGGCGCTGCTATGTTTCATTTTTCTCAATTTCCCCAATAACTTTGTTGCAAGAACTAATAATTACTTCTTTATATTTAGATATTCCACGATAAATATTATCGATGATTAATTTTTGGCATAAATCGCAAAATAGGTGGAGCTTTTATGCTGTATTTTCCTTAATATCCGCAATATCCTACTGTATTTCTAGAACTAATGCACTGTTTTTCATACCTATAGAATCCTCAATATGGCCATAGATTGCAATTTAATATTGGTACTATGATAGCGAATTTTGAAGCTTTTGTGTGGGATAGAAGAAATTTTAGGATTGCCACGTCTGATTCGTTATGAATATTGAAATAATCTTTGATTTACATTTTCCTAATATGAATGGCAAATTATTGTTTTATACACGAACACTTTAACCCAAAAAACTACTATTAAAAGAAAATGGCCATGATATGCAAATGTGTACGATCCATGATGAAATTATAGAAAGAGATGCAACAGAAAAAGTTGTAATAATAATAATAATAATAATAATAATAATAATAATAATAATAATAATAATAATAATAATAACAATAATAATAATTTAACAAGTTATAAAAATCATTTAGTAATAGAATTCTAATCAATTTGACAAGTTAGATTCAGATTCAGATGATGAAAGTTTACCTGATTTAAATTTACCGGATTCAGATTCAGATTTACCTGATGTAAATTAAAAAGGATTCAGATTCAGATTTACCTGATGTAAATTAAAAAAGATTCAGATTCAGATGAAGAAAATTTACCTGATGTAAGTTTAAAATCATTCAGGTTCAAGTTTATCATCATCTGATATCAGGTTCAAAGTTAGAAAATGCCAGCTAATGGTATAATAATAATAAACTAGACACATATGCGGTCATTCGTTAGCTTCAAAGTCCCGAGCTCACGCTTCCCTTTTTCGGTGTCTTTGATTTAAGCAATTTTCCTTTTCAGTTTTTGATTTTTGATTTTTTTCCAACATGGCTGGGCTATTCTGGACATAGGTCGGGATCTTAGGACTTCCCGTAAGGCATGGTGACGTCACTGCGACGTCGTTGTGAAGTCACATTGTCACATTGTGACTTTGTGACCGTCGATGTGACGTCGATGTGAAATCGTTATGACCGTTTTAGAGCTTGTTTGTGACGTCACGTTGTGACTAATTTGTGAAGTCAAGGTGTGACAAATTTGAGGAAAATGTGTCATTTGTGACTACTTTGACATTAACATTGTGACGAAACTGTTACGAAAGCGACGATACTTATATTGCTAGAAACATGTTTTTTTTTAAAGTAAATAACATGTTTTGAAGAATTTTCGTAATTTTCTAAAGATTTTTAAGAAAGTCACATCTCAGTCACAATGTGACGTCACTGAGTGGTAGCATTTTGGTCACAGATGTGATGTGACCATGCATGCTATGGCGACTGGCTTCCCCTACAGAGTCACAATAAGAGAAGAAAAGCTAACGGATCACGGGCGTTAAAAATGGAAAAAAATAAACTGCGGACATCACGACGTCTATTCTCGACCGAAAACAACAACCATTTCCCAAATGGTTAACAAGAAGAGGGCCTCTCTTTTGGTGGCAAGTTGAATACTTGGAGAATATCACTCGTGATTGTTGTAAGTTTTGTGTGTTGTTGGTAAAGAAAACTAGTTGGATGTGCCAATCCCAAATTTTTCTTCTATCTCATACGTGCATTTAATATTTCAAAGCGTACTTACACAGGTTAATACTTTAATATTATTAATTCAATACTATTCCAACTTCGATTTTCATCTTCAATTTCTGCTTCAGTCAATGAATCGGAGTAAAATTGAGCTAATGTGGATCATGATATTTATTAAAATCAATAGTTTTCCCTTACTCTGTTATCATCTGCTATTTGCAAACAGCCGGCTTAACAGAATGCGAGTTCCCGTCTCAGCACGAGCCGATGGACAACAGAACGAGGAAGAATCGAAAAAATGATACAAAAAGCGCTAGGCTATCACAATGCTCTTCCCCAAGGAATATCTCCAAATTCAAGGAAGATCTGCCGGTCTTAGCCAAAAGCATACGCAAAAACATTGGTTCATAAAAAAATGAAAATGACAGAGACATTGCGATCATGGCGCCTTCTTCTGACGGATTGTTTTTAAAATCAGGGACAATCTGCTGACCAAACGCTTACACAAAATAATAGTTCAATTCTATGCATAACTCCATATACTTTTAGGTGGTATAATATTGAAAATGGCACAAAAATTGCTATCGCAACGCCCTCTTCCGGCGGATTTATTACAAATTCAAGGAGAACACGTACACAAAAAATTTTATTTAATTCTATGCACAACTTCACACACTTTTATGTGGTACAATACTGAAAATGGCATCATTAATGCAGCTCCCCCCCCCTTTCGGCAGATTTTTTCCAAATTCAGAGAGGACCAATTAGACATAGCGAAACACACAAAAAATGTTATTAAATTCGATGAATAACTTCATACACTTTTAGTCAGTACAATATTGAAAAGGGCACAAAAATCGCTACTATAGCGCCCCCTTCCGGGGGAATATTTCAAAACTAAAGGAGGACCTGCTTGCCACGGCTAAAAGCATTCACAAAAAACTTGGTTCAATTCTATGTATATCTTCATACCCTTTTTGGAGGCAGAATGGCGATATACGGACACATAGACACTCACGATAGACGGACAGACAGACATTTTGTAAAAAAGCATGTTTTTTGGAATTTTTGACTCCTAAGAAAAAACCCAAAACATGTAAATCCGTCAAAAACTGGAAGTAGAAAACAATTTCGATTACTATACTTTCTTCTATTGAAGATAGAAGAAACTAAAAAAAAAGGGGGGGGGGAGCAAATGGGTAATGAAAAAATAGCGACGAAAGTATGTTCTTACTTTGAAAAGCGATAGCGATAAGTTGTTTTCTGTTTCAAATGTCAAATAGTTATAAAAGAAAATTAAATTTCTAGGGCTAAATTCACCTTGAATTAAATAATTAACATTCATATGAAAAACACAAATAAATGTACTAAAAATGCTTTCAGGTGCATATAATATAAAATTATTGCTAATATATTAAAAATATCTCCAGTGGGGATTTTCTGGAAAGAGATCAGATTTTACAAAACAATAACTATTTTTAAAATGTACTACAAAAACATGTATTTTCAATACTGTCCATCTCTAAAATGCAATTTTTCTATAAAAAAATTTGAAATAAAAGTAATGATTATTGAAGATTTTTAAATTACATTAAAAATATAATCCTATTATTTTTACTTTTTTAAAATTCTAAGCGTAAATTTATAATTAAATGTAAATCATCTTGTAGAAAACGAAACTTTTTACTTTATTTTCTTCGCAAATATTAATTTTTTTCTCTATATTTAAGATTGAAAGACTGAAAAAGAAATACATATATCTGCATACTTGAACAATTTAAAGCGAGGGATTTTTTTTCTTTAGATAGCGAGATCTGGGTAATGACAATGACATGGCTGAAAGCGACGAAAGTATTTTCAAAAGTTGAAAAGCAATAGCGGTATGAAAAGCAATGGGTTTAGGTTAACCCCATAACTGTGGATTTTATTAAGGATAGGTTCAGAAAGAGGCAAATGCTTTCTGTTTCAGATCTCAAAAACTGTAAATGAAAGTTAAAGTTCTAAGACTAAATTCAACCTGAGTTAAATAATTAAAATTCCTGTCAAAAAACACAAATAAATGCTTTCAGGTGCATCCGTATAATATAAAATTATTGAAGATACATTAAAAATATTTCCAGTGCGGATTTACATAAAGGATTTACATTTCTGATGTCTGACCCTTACAAAGCAATACGTACTTTTTAAATGTACTTTAATAAAAAAGAATATTGCCCCGTTAAACTGATGGCATAAGCAGTTAATTGTACATTGCAGCTTTATATTTTCAAGGGTTAGTTCTGTTCAAAAAACAAATTAAAGAGGAGAAAGAGCACACTCCATTTTCCCTTTTTATACTTAATCATTGAACCCCCTAAAATAATCAGGGATATGCTTCATCATCTAAAAAATCTATATCCAAAATTCAGAGCAACTCAAAAAATTCTTAATAAGGATACATTTATATAATTTAAGAGGAGTTATCCCCGTCTTTTATACTTAAACATTAAACTTCCAAAACTATTCAGAGATTCGCCATGTCAAAAAGAACCTACATCCAAAATTAAAAGCAAATCGGACAATTTTGCATGAAAACCCATTTTTCAAATTTAAGAGGGGGTAATGTATTTTATATACTTATCCAATGAATTCCCAAAACCAATCAGGGAAGCGCCTTATCAGAAAGAACCTATATCCAAAATTTGAAGCAAATCGGTAAATGCTGCAGGAAAATTCCATTAACCTGAATTAAGGGGGGGGGAGGATTACTTCCCATTTCCCCCTCTTAGACTCGTTATCCAATGAACTCGTTAAACAAATCATAGCGGTGCTCTCATCAGAATGATCCTTTGTCAAAAATTTAAATGAAATCTCATAAATTCTGCATGAAAACCACATTTATATAAATCAAAGAGAGGGGCATTAGTCTCCCGTTCCTCCTCTTTATACTTATCCAATGAGCACCTAATACTAATCATGGAGGCGCCTCATCAGAATGATCCTATCTAATTTTTGAAAGAAAATTGATAATTCTGCATGAAAAATCCATTTACATAAATTAAGGGGAAAGGCATGAGCCCCCCGTTTTTTGAACGAAAACTGATAATTCTGCCTGAAAAACCCATTTACTTAATTTAAGTGGAGGGGCATGAGCCCCCCGTTCCCCCTGTTTATACTTATCCAATGGACACCTAATATCAATCATGGAAGCGCCTCATCAGAATGATCCTATCTAATTTTTGAAAGAAAATTGATAATTCTGCATGAAAATCCATTTATATAAATTAAGGGGAAAGGCATGAGCCCCCCGTTCCCCCTCTGATACGCATCGAAGGAACTCCAAAAACTAATCAGGGAAGGGCCTTATCAGAATATACCTATATACAAGATTTCAAGTGGATCGGATATTTTTATCATCAGTTATCGCGTTATGCACGAACGAACATACGTACATATATACAGAACGGGTGGGCACATAAGTTCTCAGGCTTTCATAGCCTGTGAGCTAAAAACATGTATTTTTAATAAGGTCCATCTCTAAAATGCATTTTTTCTTTTTCTTTTTTTAGTTAAAATAAAAGTAATGATTATTGAAGCTTTCCGAATTGTATTAAAAATATAATCCTTTATTTTTACTTTTTTTTATTTTAAGCGTAAAATTATAATTAAATGTAAATCATCTCGTAGAAAACTGAACTTTTTAATTTTTTATGTCTGCATACTTGAATAATTTGAAGCGAGGGATTTTTTAATTTTTTTTTAGATAGCAAGATTTGCATACATGATCGTTATCGAAAATGGTAATTGAAACGCCGGCCGAGAGAAAAAACCCCAGAAATTGATATTCATTCTGTAAGCTGCTAATTACGCAGCTGCGCGCATCCCTAATTATTCGAAAAATAACTAAAAATTGTAATATGATACTCTGGAACCCCATGATGAGAAAATAATCCTCAAAAATAGTAGCGGCAGGGATTTAAAAAAAAAAATTGGAAAGAGAGAACCGTAATTAAAACACGATGAGGAAATTTTCAGCCCCCATGCTTCTGTATTTTTTATCTTTAAAAATTCACTTCATTATAATAACCTCGTTCCCGCCCATCTTGAGCACGGAAAAGCGCCCACTCAAAAATAATACGTGACGAAAATTTCTTCGTTCGAGGCTTTTCAAAAATTCTTTAAATTGGCCCGAAAATGAAGCGAAAAAAAAATGCTACATACAATTTTAATAAATAAAGCGATTAAAAGTCATGGAGTATAAAGTTATAATTTTTTTTCACTCTATATAAGTAACGTTCTCGAGGAATTGTTTAGAATAAATCAGGGAAACGAAAGTCTTGTTTAGCAAAACTTTTCAAAATGTTCTATAAAACTTTAACTTGAAGCTAAATTTAAGACTTTTTAATATGTATTTTCTTAATATTTCGTTTTTTTTTTCTTTAAAATTAAGTCCCGAATCATGTGTACAATGTTGTGCAGTTATCGTCTACCAATTTTTTCCTCTTTTTTTCTTTTGCATCATTTTTATGATTTAGCTTGTTGGCATTAGCAGAAGAGAAGAGTTGCTATATCAACAATCAACAAAAGAATATTTTCTTTTTCACTGCGAGTAGTTACCGCAAAATAATGTTTATAAAAGTTCTTTTTAAGTTTAATATCATGATAATTTGTAATTAGCGAAATAGTTTAATGTTTAAAAATGCTGCTTTGTAGACAAAACGTCCTACTTTTGCAAGGAGCTTCAGAAAGTTAAGTTAAACTATGAGGATAAAGTATTTTCTACTGAAATAATTTTATTTATTTTTAAGCTGCTTGCAGATAAGCCAACAAACGTTATGCTATAAATCAGTACATTAACATTAGTAGAAATTTTAATGTTTGATGATTTTTTATTATTTCTTTTTTCAAAATGATGACAATCAGATTAATTGGATTGTTGCAGAGAAAAAATACACCATGGGGGACTGTTGTACATTTGATACTTTTTGTGTATTTGTGATTTAGCTGTAAAATACAGTTCAAGTAAGTATCACAATATAACGTATATAATTTGACTTTTAAAAAGTGTAATATGTTTTATAAATGAAATGGTAAGTGCATAAAAATCAACTTTGCGTTTTTTGTATAAACGTAAGTTGATACAAAACTTACGTATATGATTACGCATATGATTACGTATATGACGTATAAACAAATCGTTCACATAAGCAACTGACATGAGCAATTTACAGCAACTGATGGCCGTTCTTTAATATTTTGGCGCTACAAAAAAAGATGCAATGAGTGCAACAAAAACAAGTGGGAAAATGCACGTCAAGATTAGCAAATTGGGTGAGTTCGTACTACATCGAAGTTTTAAAAATATTCAAATCTTTGTATAACTGTATACAGTATTTCAGATACAGTACAATAGCCGAAATCTTTTGTATGTCCCTATCAATACTATATCTGCTATCTATTATATACAGGAAATAACGTATAGTAAATTTCAGCAACATATATCAATTTCATAAAATGTGAAGTAGATTAATAGAAATAAAACATGCTCTAAACAATGTCCTCCCACGAAAATGTGTCATAAAATACTTTTGTGTGGCCCTGTAAGTGAATAACAAATATTCTTTGCACCACAGATTGTACTGAATGTATATTTTAGTACATACTTCATAGATACCTATCTGATTTATTATGTTCGAAAGAGTGTAACATCGTTAAAAAGCACTTTTTAAATTATTTTTTGCCATTGGCCGTCATATAACGGAGTACTTTTGGTTGTGCCTGTCATTAATCTATAAATTGGTTTTCATAAATTTTTTAATGTCTCCACAAAATGATGCAAAAATTATATATTTTGGATTTTAAATGATTCAGTTAGGTAGTTTTGGCTGAGTTATATGCGGATAGACGGATCGACGACTCTAGGTATATCTATATTATAAAGGCCAAACGTATCTGTGCGTAACACATACGTCATTTTGCGCATGGCAACACTTTCAAATTTTAAATGAAATTTTGGAATTGCAATTTTTGCTACTAAAAATTTACTAACTTTTAACTATCGCACATTTTTAGTTTTTACACCATCGTGTAGGGAAAAAAATGTACTTTTAAATGAAATTTGTTTGAAAGCTGTATCTTAATTTGTTTTTGAAATATTAATTTTTTTGTAGCCTTTAATACCGCTTTTCTAATCGTGGCAACAGCAGTACTCCATTTCTATTAAAAGCAAAGGAAAAAAGGGAAAAAATCGATTGCTGTATCTTTATGTTGCCATTTTCTCATTAAAAGGAAAAAAAATAAATTTAAATATCATCTATTATAAAATCCGGTGAATTTTGATTTCATTTACAAAATTTGATTTACACGTAAAAAAATATCAACAGTTTAATATCTGTTTCAGCTAATAGCATTGAGACTTCAAGTTAAGAATCAAAATGATCAAATTAAAATGCCAATTTTTTTCTGAAAAGGTGAATACAGATACGAAATGAGCATTTGTAAATTTTGATATGGTGAAAATGATGCCGGGTTTAGTTTTCACGGGGTAAAAAAAAAATTCTATGATTGATTCAAAATTGAATAAATTTTGCTTTTCACCATTTTGGAATACTAGCATAAGAACCTTAATTGATAACTTTATCATACTAACATATCTTTATTATTTTTTACTGCTTACATATACGATTAAAGTTTAATTTTAACAATGTATAGAACTGCGTTTTATAAAAATAATATTTTGTTAATTTGACGATAAATATCGTTTGTTTAAGAGTTAGACGTACCAATATAAGAGGCATTTTTTACTATAACTAATTTTGTAGGTTTATTATAAGTCAATGAAACAGTTCCTTCTTAAACATTTTCTTCCGTCAAAATTTGACGGGTTCTACCTTGTTTACTTAATTACCAAAGCACCGAAAAAGGTAGTATCTCCATTTGGGGGAGGGGGAAGGATGGCATTTTAATTGAGTGAGAGGGTAGAAACTCATTTTTTAAATGAGTTATCTTTTATTATGTATTGTTTTATTTATGAATCGAATGACACTATTAATAGTTGTAAAGTTATGGCAGGTTTTCTAAATCACAAAGTTTAAAATTATACATTAGTGCAGGTAAAATGCGTTTCTATAACAACATCTGATGGCCAATCCCGAAAAAATATTTTAGCACAAGAATCTGGTGAGTTAGTTCCTCAGATATCAAGTTGTTTGATATTGTTTTTTAAGAAGAGGGAGGGATAGAAAAGGGGGCATTTTAACTCGGGAAGAAAATTGAGTACAGTCGGCTCTCGTTAATTCGAACTCGCCGGGACCACAAGAAATGTTCGAATTAGCCGAAGTTCGAATTATGGAAAGTATGAAATGAGAACATGCTTAATATGGTACTATTGCAAAAGAATTAATGTTATAGTGTTTTTTTTTAATTATTTTTTATGTCTGTTATAATCAGAATATATTAATATTAAATTAATTTAATCAGAATATCTTAATATTAAATTAGAATGTATAAATGCATAAACTAATTAGAAGATTAGAAACAAGTACAATGGAAGAAAAATCTGAAGCGTCACTGATGGACGGATGAGGCACTTAAAAAGTGGATATTAAATGCATGGGATAATGTGTACTCGTTAGGAACAATTTTCACAAAAATCAAAGAAAGAAAGTTATTCAAATGTCTGAAATCCGTGAGAAAGAAAGGAAGAATGAAAAATCGGAATTCTCGTCAGTTCGAATTAAACGATGTCAAGAGAAAATGAGTTCGAATGAATGAAAGAGTTTAACGATATTCTACCATTGAAAATTTCGGGACTTCATGTTTAGTTCGAATTAAGCGAAGATACGAATTATCCGATTTCGAATTAACGAGAGTCGACTGCATTTGTTTAATATGTATTTTTTAAATTCTGAATCGAATGTCACTTACAAGTAATCTACGGCACCCTGATACATTTTAAATGGCACACAGAAGAGCAAACTTTTCACATACGGAAGTTTACGTTAATACCAGAGAACCCTTGCGAAAGTGATACCTGGTGCAAGAACTTTTGTCAGACTTTTCCAGCAAGAATGGCGTTCGAAGGATGGAAAAAAGGGGGAGGTCTAGCCCAAGCAATGAGTCCCTTGTATCATTATGTAATGGAATACTTTTGTAAGGTCCTATAAATGAATAACAAATATTCTTTCTACCACAAATTGTACAGAATGTATAATTTAGTATACACTGATAAAAATCTGCTGCATTTTGCTGCAACGCACTCCCCTTCTTCTATAGAAAACGGTTACTTGGCCGTGAAATGGAGCTTTCTCATTGGTTGGAATAGAGATATTATATACAAGCGGTGGGAGTGCGTTGCAGCAAAATGCAGCAGATTTTTATCAGTGCAGGTTTCATAGACACATATCCACTTATGTTCGTAACACCATTAAAATGCGCTGGAAACTATTTTTAGGCTGTAATGTAGTGGAAAATTTTTGATTGTCCATCCAATTTCCAGAAAAATTGAAATGACTCCACAAAATGATGACAAATTTTAAATTTCAAACGATTCGGTTGAATAGTTTTTGCTCTGATATATGCGGACGAAGAGACTGAACGACGACAATAGATGCTATGTATTTACGAACGCACATAAAAAGTATTTTTGCGTTATCTCACATTGTGTAGAGGATGAGAAATTGAGACATGTTTATATGAAATGGAGCTACTCGAAAAGCCTGAGAAAGTAAACAGATGTCATATACGCACCACATTGGCGCGATTTGTTTTCTGACGCCAGTTCGGCAAAAACTTCGTCATCAAATATTAGTTACATATATATTTTTTAATTTTATTCTATTACTAGCAGACTATGCCCGCTGCGCTGGTCAATATTTCAAAATCAATCATGGATGAAACGACATGGTGAATTTAAATTTGCATTTTAAATAATTTGGACCTCCAGCAGCACCTTGCTCATTGCTGAAAACGATTTAGACACCATTGTGATATTAAATTATCTCAAACTTTGGACAAAAGCCAGCTATTTAGAAGTAACTATTTTAATTTATTACTAACAATGCACATTTGGAAGCGAAATGAGACCATTATGGCAACAGGATTTAAAATTTTCCCTTATCTGAAGAAATATTAATTATTATAGTCGTTACCAAGGTACAACTTCTGAAAAATTTCTTCACAACTTTTCATTATGTGAAGCCAGAAACCCAAAGCTACTCCCACCTAAAAACTTTATATATATATTAAATTTTGTCCGCGCAATAAAAGGCACAATTATGCAAGAATCATCTTCAAACTCGTCAAGTACATTGAGACGGTTAATATCTCAGTGAGAATTACAAATGAGCAAAATCGGCCCAAGGGGGTGGTAATTGGGAAGGGTTTAAAAATTTGAATACCACCTTAACATGGCTTTGCAAAACCAGCTCTTACAAAACAATGGCAGGAAAAAAAATAAACATTTTTCGTTACAGAAAGTTGCCAACGATAAAAAAAAAAAACACAAATTAAAATTCTCACTACAGCAATTACTTTATTATTGCAAAATTTCTTCCTGAAAAATGAAAACAAAATTATTTGCTCTTTCGTATTTAAGCATTTTCTCTTTGTTATTTAAGATAAAATTATGTAAATTTGTATAATTTGGCGAACGATTTGGCGAAATTGATTGACGTGATAATCAAGTAGTAGCCAATTTACACTTTTCATATTTCACAAAAGATTCCTACACAGACATCATATGCGCAATAGGTTTAGCACGATTTTCTTGCAACTACAATGTGGCAAAATCCTCGTTTTAGAATACCAAAGAAATTTATATGTACTTTATTATTTTCTATCATTTTAAACAGCAATTAACAATAAATAAAAAAGTAACTGTAGAACAAAACAACAAATATCATTTCAAAAAATAAAACGAAAGTAAATAAACAACTTATCATCAGATAAACAACTATAGCTGGGTTATCATATAAGGCAAATAATGCCATTTTGGCGCCAGTGAAATACCTCGATGAGTATATGATCAAACTGTGACAAAATCTCCATATTTGGAAAAAACTTTAATCGGTATTTATACTGCATTTTCCCTACTTATGTATAGTGAAAAAACTTTGACACAGATGTCATGTATGCAGCACATTGGCGCAATTTTTTTCTGGCGCCAATTTGGAGAAAACTTGGTTTTTAATTACCAATTTCATAAATATTTTTTAATTATTTTCTATTATTTGAAAAAAAATTAATAAATAAAAAAGTTTAAATAATAGTTATAGAACAAAATGATTTATATTATTTTAAGAAACAAAATGAAAGTTAATAAATAGTTTATTAATAAACAAACAACCATAGTCGGTTTACCATGTGAGGCATAAAATCGCCATTTTGTTGCAATCGTGCGAATGTGGTGCGTATATGACATCTGCGCCAAAACTTTAAAAAGTTGCAATTAAATTATTTTACAGTTTGGATGAGTAAGACATTTATACTAAAATTTAAACATTATACGCATTTTTTTTTTCTTTGCTATAACTGCTATTTATATATTTAAATTAAACATAAAAAATTATCCTAAAAATGCTCTCACACATTTAAAATAGAGTGAGAGAATTTAGTTATTGCGAACATCGCTCCGGCTTATGCCTTCTTGGTATAAAATCGCATTGTTTGGTGACGAAAGTAAATTTAAACACCCAAATAAACAAATACCATACAATTAACAGATAAAACAATTTTTTAAAGTAATTCTGCTATTTCCTCCTGTAAGACGCATAGAGGTAGAATTAGTTTTTAAAAATATTTAAAAAAAAATAGAAAAATTTTATTTACGTTTTATCGAATAAAATATTTAAAATACATTTTTGTTAGCCTGCGCGAAAGAGAATAGCGAAATATTGATTGAAGAAATATTGAAGAGGAAATGGTTAATTAAAAAAAGATTTGTAAATTTTATTCAGCGGGAATTTTTTATTTCAAAATGTTGAATTTATCTATAGTAATAACCATAATTGCATAAATTTCCTTTGAATTGCAAAATTTTTCCTTCAGTACTACTTGGTTATACCGTCGACCAATTTCGCCAAATTATACAAATCGCCAAACTATTAGCCAGATTATATAGATTAGCATACATTTTCATTTAAATAACGAAAAACAAATTAGCAGAGCATATATAAAAGTAGAAATAAAATGTCGAATTAAAAATCACTTGATGACATAATTAATATTTATATTATGCTTAATGTCAAGTGAATGTGACATTTATGATCATCCATTATTGACATTTAATCTTGGAATTTGGCGGTAGATTTTTAATCGACGGGATAATCTTTCCTTCTTCATTTTCTAAATTTTAAAACTGTAATTTTTCCTGTAAGTGAAATTGACGAAATGGTGCAAGAAAAATTAACAATAAAAACATTTGTAAAAAGAAATAAAAGAGTTATACTCATAATTTACGATTAAATATTAAAATATACTCTAAAAATTATCTTCACTTGAAAAAAACAACATTATAGCGACCATTAAGAATCTATGTCAGGCATTAAGTCAGTAGTGCATTTTCGGCTTAAAAACACATTTTTTGGCGACAAAAGCAAGATGAAAATCGTATAGAATTGAATATGTAACTCACAACTTACAGTGTCTTTTACAATCAGATTTGCTTTTTTCTGCTGTAAGTTATATTATACGGAAATTCGATAAAAAAGGGAAAGAAAATAATAAAAAAGAAAATAACTATCATTCAAAATTCATTTAATCAATTTTTGAAATTCATGTTTTTATTCTAACGCCAGGGATAAGTAGCCAAAAGTTGAACTAATTGTTATTTTTCGCGTTAATTTATTTTTTAAGCATTACAAATATTTTTTTCATTTTCAAGATGAATATATTTTTATAATATTACGCCTCATTTAAGCGGTCTTTCTTTATTATTATTAATATCAGTAGTTTTTTTTTTTTTTTTTTTTTTTTTTTTTTTTTGCTATTATTTGCAAGATATTTGTAATATTTCTAATTGATATAGCCATTTTAATTCTTTTAGCAATTATAATTTTCGCCAAAAACAGCTACTGGCAACCCTTTTGTCAAAAATAACCGAAAAATACGAAATTTACTACAAAAAATCAGAGTTATTCCTGTAAATTTGAATCATAAACCTTCGGAAAAATATTTCCTATCGAATGATACAATTGGCAAAAAAATCCATCGGGTAGTTTTTGAAAACACCCGTTTGGAAGTTTCAGAACTTCTGGTTTATAATATACTAGCGGCCTTCGCCCGCTACGCTGGTCGGTTTATCTAAAGAAATCTTGAAGAAGTAGTTAGATAAGGTTCAGACATACATTAAAAAAAAAAAAAAAAAGCAAGTCGATCATTCAAAAAACGTTGGGAAATATCAAATATTTACTGTAATTTTTTAAGAAAAACAAAGTTTCGAAAAAAAAATTAAATCGAAAAAAAAATTACACTGACATATTAATGCAAGGAAATTTTCCCAGAGAGAAAATTCGCCTTGAATACAATATTTCAAATTCTTTTAATTGCTTATAGGCGTTAATGCCAACATAGTGAAAAAAAATTCCATGCTGGGAATCGAACCCGGGCCATCAGTATGGCGCACTGACGTTCTACCGACTAAACCACATGGAACGACAGCCAGCTTGAAACTTTCTCATACTTAAGTAGACTGGCGAAAACATAACGATAGCGCGTTTTAAAATCGCACAGTGACATCTATTGGATTTTATATGTACTAAAAAACGTTATGTACTAAAAAACGTGAGCAGCGCACCTAATAGTTTCTTTTGTTTCTTTTTGTTACTTTTTTGTCTGTTGTCCGATTTTGATGAAACAAAGCCTATACACTGCCCGGGAGTGTGCATTCTTCATTAGTGAAAACCGCATAAAAATCCATTCAGTAGTTACGAAGATAACCTCGAACAAACAGACAGACAGACAGACAGACAGACAGACAAAAAATTCAAAAAAAATTTTTTTGTGTTTCATTGGTTTTCTTTTATCGCCCTGACTCCATTTTTGTCAATTATCTTCAATGTACAGACACACCGGGTCCTACTGTTTTATTATATGTATAGATATGATTTCAAAAAGGAAATAATAGAAAATAATAATAATAAACTACAAAAGTTTAATGAATTAAAACTAAACAATTTATATCAATTTATAAAAGAAAATATAAAGTAAATAAACAACAATGACCGGGTTATCGTGTGAGGTATTAAATCTCCATTTTGTTGCACTCGCGCCAATGTGGTGCGTATATGACATCTGTGCCATAGTTTGATTAGTGCTGGTTTAGAGGAACGCCTATTTAAAAGATGAAACCTTTCCTGTTTAATTGACAAATTATGCACTTTACGGGAAAATGAAAAAAATATTCATTGTTTTAATCTCCTAACGAATCGATGATTGGATTCGCGAAAACAAGGCACACCTCAGGTATCATGTCGTCATGAGAAGAACAATGAACCCAACAATTTGTACATTTTTCAGAAAATTTCGTAGAACAAAGAGAGAGAGGGGGCGGGATAGAAAAAAAAAAAGGTGTTTTTCTCGACGCCGGAATTCGTTGTGTTTTTCGATCGCAGCAGCTGTTGGCCGCGCCGAAATAACCGAGTTCTTTCTCCGAGGATCCGAACAAAGCGAACAGCTGACACTTTCCGCATTCTACGTAAAAGAAATAACTAACTCATCCCAGAATCGATACGAAATGCAATGGAAGCGAGATTCCCGTTCGAAATGTTAGTGTGGGAGGGTAGGGATCGTTTGATAGCGCAGTATCATTTTGAAAAGAGTGATTTTTTACTTACCCATCAAGTCTTGCAATCGTTTTGAAAATCGAAACATTTTTTTGACGGATTTACACGTTTTAGATAGTGGAGATTCCGAAAAACATATTTTTAGAAATTTTTTTTTGCCGTCCGTCTGTCTGTCTGTCTGTAAACGCTCTATCTTCCGAATAAATTGAGATAGAGACTTGAAATTTTGTATGTAGTTAGCATGCAAGAATGGGACGAAGCCTATTTAATATCAGCAACCTCGATGATCCGAAACTATTTTTTTCGGACTCGAAAAATTCGTTCTGATGAAAGGTACATAAAAATTTTCGAATTTTTTTGTTCTAAGGAATGGACGTAAAAGGCAATGAAATAACACACATTTTACATATAGAACGAAGTCGATCGGATTATTAATTGCCGAGATATTTGTAATCCTGTTTTCTACATTCTTCGATTTTTCATGACCCTGTATTTCATTCAAATTTCAATTCAGAAGTATATTTTAATTGGAAATGAGACGCTTAATCCGACGCAGTTAATTGTTAGTTAATAGAATTATTATTTTTGGAGTTATAAGGATGTTTCTTTTACGCAGTTCAGTACTACTTGAATTAGTTTGGCGTTTTATATAATTTGTCGAAATTGGTACATCAGCAGTTCTTTAATAAAGCATTACTATGTGTATTAACAATATTTAAATTTCGTTTATGAATTGCAGTGCATTGTATAAGTAGTTTTCACATGTTTTATTTTCATATACATATGCATGTAGGGTAAGTATTACGGTGGCCCCCAACGACTAGTTTACTTACCCATGATACGTAGTATAGGGTAAATCTTCCAGTCGATTTGAACATATCGAAAAAAATAATAATCTGACGGATTGACACGTTCAGACACTGGAGATTCCGACAAAACATATTTTTAGAAGAACAAAATTTGGCGTCCATCTGTCTGTCAGTCTGTAAACGCTCTACCTCCTGAACCAATTGAGATAGAGATTTGAAATTTTGTAGGTACTTAATGTGTAGGAATGGCCTACTAAATATCAGAAAACCTCGGTGATACTGGACTATTTTTTTCAAATCTTCAAATTTTATGCTTCAAACGCGAGTATAAAACGCGATACTGAAATGCCCTATCGTTTACTACCTGCAAAATAGATTGATTTTAAAATATTAAACTGGCAACTGAGCTGCAGTTTAATACTGTAAAATTAAACAAAATTACAGTTAAACAGCAACATTAAACAGTAAGATAAACAATATAAGTAGTATAAACAATATAATATATATTTCTGCATTTTCATTTATAAAACGGTATACTACTATTTATTTGCGGTTTATTACTGTTAATTTTGCGGTATAATATTGACACCTTAGTTCACAGTACTATGCTAAAATTCTCAATTTTTTTTACAGGTAAGATAAAGAAGTAATTACATAACAGGTTTGAAATCCGAATTGCAGCGAAAAACACTCAGTTTTTAGCACTTTCCAACAAAGTTGAAAACTGCTTAAGAGCGCACACTAGTAACGCTGTAAAAGCCGAACGCTAATGATAAGTCTATGGAAGCGTTCTTTTCAAATATTTCGCTCAAATTTTAATATTTTTGCATGATTTTTTTTGCATAGGATAGCTGAGGACAATCCACAACCGGCCTAGTTTTTATTTTTTAGATTTTGCTTATATATTTTTTATATTATGATAGTTTCAATTTCAGAACCGGTTTAAACCGGTTTTATAAGTTAAAGTAATTAAAAAAAAATCTGAAACCAAAATTGAAAAAGTAAAAACTAGGCCGGATGTGGATCGTCCTCAGCTATCCTATGCAAAAAAAATCATGCAAAAGTATTAAAATTTGAGCGAGATATTTGAAAAGAACGCTCTCATAGACTTATCATTAGTGTGTTATTCAAGTGTGTGCTCTTAAGCTTCTATTAGGCTGTCCGTCTATCTAGGCTTCCCCTGACTTTAGATTAAACACGGATTTTCATGCAATTGATACAGTCTATTGAGGGTCACCCAAGCATGTTTTCTATTGCATAGGAAGTACGTATGATTAATGGTTCATTTACATAAGCACTCAAAAGAATTTAATTATATTATGGTATAGAAAAGAAAATTGTTTGCAGAGTAAGTTAATAATATTGCGCTTTTTCTAATGTTTTGAAACTGGTATAAATCACTGAATTTCACTATGATCAACGTTAAAACAGAGCATTCATAGCATTTTTTTTAAAAATTAATTTACAGAGAAATACAAAATAAATCGATTACAGTACTGTGTTTACGTCATAATTGTTGGAGTGTACGTTCTAAAATTCGGTATGCGCTTTTAAATTTCAGTATTTGGCATATTGCTTTTAGATATAAATTTCTATACCTTCGATAAAGGATTCACAAAAGTGTTCGCATATCTCCTTATTAGGGGAAATGAATGAAGTGGAATATTCAACTAAAATATGCATACCTCTTAAGTGAACTCAATTTTGCAATGCATGTTGTTATTAAATAACAAATCTGTATGTCCTATACAGGGCTGCTAAAAAATCGGATCATTTTCCGATTGTAGATGAGAACAGCTTAAATTCGGTTTTGAAATGCGTTGCACATTTCCATAGGTGAAGTGAGACGTCATATGTGAATTTTTTTGAACGGTGCAGTTTTGTCACATTATTCTGAATGTGTAAGAAAGTACTTCATAATCTATGCATGACGCATGTTTTTTTTGTGGAATTTTGTGTAGGGCATACAGATTCCTGGTTTTTCCATATACAGTCGACTCTCGTTAATTCGAAATCGGATAATTCGAATCTTCGCTTAATTCGAACTAAACATGAAGTCCCGAAATTTTCAATGGCAGAATAACTTTAAAAACTTTCATTAATTCGAACCCATTTTCTCTTGACTTTGTTTAATTCGAACTAAAGAGAATTCCGATTTTTCATTTTTCTTTTCTTTCTCATGGATTTCAGATCAATTGAATAACTTTGTTGCTTTGATTTTTGTGAAAATTGTTCCGAACTAGTATCCTTATAATCCCATGCTTTTAATATCCAATTTCTTGGTGACCCATCTGTCCATCAATGACACTGTAAATTTTTCTTCCAGTGTGCTTGTTTCTAATTTTTTAATTAGTTCATGTATTTATACATTCTAATTTAATATTAAGACATATTCTAATGATAAGAGACGAAATAAATTTAAAAAACACCATAACAATAATTCCTTAATAATAGTACCATATTAATCATGTTTTCATTTCATATTTTCCATAATTCGAACATTTCTTGTGGTCCTTACGAGTTCGAATTAACGAAAGCCGACTGTATGTACTACACTAAAATCAGTAAGGCCTGATTGCAGGAATGATCTTTTTATGCAAAGAATACAAACAATCTCTAGATTTCGAGAAAATTTTCCTGCAACACAGAAAATAAGGCGGAAAATATTGTATTCTTCGCCAGAATTTCACAGAATGTGTTATTTGCTCTCGCAGCTGTCAGCGGTGCTGAAATAAGAGTTAGTTCTTTCAAGGAACAAAGGGAACAGCTGACACGCCTAATGAACAAGTCTGTAAGGATAATAAGTAAATTGTAATTCGGAAAGGATTTCTGCTTCCTGTCGCTGAATACATTTAAAAGCGTAAACATCGTCTGGAAAATTTGGAAAAAGTGGATTTCGATTCGTTGCTGGAGTTGAACTTTCAGGTTAAATGCAGAATTCATAGTTTCTGGTTTGTAATTGATTGGATGTGGGGTGTTTATAGACCTGTCAGGTGTCTTACGTTGCTAAAAGTTAAACGGCCGTCACAAGGAGGTATTTATTATATACGATTAAGGTTGTAATATCTATGCTTAATTTAACATGCCGTGTTAAAATGTTGCTCACAGTTCGCCAGTTTTTTAAATTTAAATTATTAAATTATGCATAGGTTTTAGAAATATTTTGAGAACTAAGGGGAAAAAAAGAGGCAAACTTTTAAAAGAGTACATAGAAAAAAAAGGAGTTAAAAATATTAATTTCCTGACGAGATATTTTAAGAAGACGCCCACAGACTTAACATTAGGGTGTGGAATTCAAAAGCTTAGTGAGAGATAAATAAATAGAAAGAATGCTGTCCACTTGTTCTGTTGACAAGAATTTCTATCTACCCCTTCATTCCGGGCAAGTGCAACAAAACTTTATTACAGTTACACATGCATTATGTAACAAAAAGCTATTATAAAATACTTTTAAACAGTAACAATTTCTTTTAAATATTATTTGATATTAAGCGATATTTTACCGACTTCGCTTCATTCGAATCCATAAAGTATGGTTAAAAAATGAATGTAATCACTCCAAACAAAAGAAAAAAAATTCTAAAAAAAAATGTTACTTTTCGATAACGATATCGTTACCGGGCGGAGGGGGTTCAAGATTTTGATAGCATATGATATAGAAAGGAAGGGAGGATCCAAAATTACCAGATAGTTAAAATCTTCATATTTGCACAGACCCTTTCAGGAAAGTTTTCTGCAACGCAGAAAATAAGGCGGAAAATATTGTATTCTTCATCAGAAATTTCATTGTATGTTTGCTCTCGCCGCTGAAATAAAAGTTAGTTCTTTCAAGGAACAAAGAGAACAAACAGCTGACACGCTTAATGAACAAGTTTGTTAGGAGGATTCCAATTCGGAAAGATTTCTGCTGCGTGTCGATGAATACATTTAAAAGCGCAAAAATCGGCTAAAAAATTCGGAAGACATCGATTTCAATTCGTTCCTTTGTAGATGGAGTGGTTTGTTTGAACTTTTAAAGTTAAATGCAGAATTCAGAGATTTTGGTTTGTAATTGAGTGGGGGTGTTTATCGAGTTGTCGGGTGTGTCGTCACTTCGACGTCGTTGTGAAGTCACGTTGTGACTTTGTGACCATCGATTGTCGATGTGACGTCACGTGACGTCGATGTGAAGTCACAGTGACTAAAATGTGAAGTCGTTATGGCCGTTTTAGAGCTCGTTTGTGGCGTCACAATGTGACCACTTTGTGAAGTCACGGTGTGACAAATTTGTGAAAAGGGTGACTACTTTGACATTAACATTGTGATAAAACTGTGACAAAAGCGACGATATTTAAATTGCCAGAAACATGTTTTTTAAAGTAAATAGGGTAACATCCCCAGTAATTGGCAGGCACCAGTGATTGGTACATCCTACAAAAATGTCCTAAAATAAGATTTATAGCCAATCTTTTAAAAATGCAAGACCATATACCAATTATATGCTCATTTACGTTACAGATTATAACTTTGATTTATGCTACTAAATGACAATAGTGCCTAGGAAAGAGAAACAATTATGGCTTGTATCAAATTAGCCATTTTTCTTGCAAATACTTCTTCTCTGGCTTAAAAAAGGCATGCATTTCAATTTATTATTATCTGATTTATAGTATATTTGAAATTTTAATTGACAACAGTTTTGTTTAGTTGAAAAGGGTTACTTTAATTGTGTAAAAGTCTAAGTGCCAATTACTGGTGATTACAGCAACTTTTTATAAATATATTTTTATAAAAATACTTTTTCAAATATTTTTGCTTTTAGTAGGCAAAATATATAGACAGATATGCACTCTTTGATTTAAAAATATTTGCAAGTAAATATTTTATTTCTCAGTAATGAAAATAGAAGTAAGTTTAAAGACAAATCCTTAATGTGCCAATTACTGGGGATGTTACCCTAACATGTTTTGAAGAATTTTTGTAATTTTCTAAAGATTTTTAAGAAAGTCACATCTCAGTCACAATGTGACGCCACTGAGTGATGGCATTTTGGTCACAGATGTGATGTGACCAAAGTGACTCACAGTGACGTGATTGTGACGTCACTGTGACCATGCATGCTATGAGGGTATTTATTATGTACATCTAAGATTAATTTAATATTCAGTATTAAAATCTTACTCTCAATTTGACAGTTTTTTAAACATAAAATGCTAAATTAAGCGTATTTTTTAGAAATATTTTTAAAGAAAAAAAAAGTGACATCTTTTAAGAAGAGTACCCAGAAAAAAAAGAAATTATTCCCGAGGACATATTTTAAATCAAACGCCCATAAACTTAACATATCGGAGGAGAATCTAAACAATTTGTATATTTGGGGCTGTGCAAATATAACGTTATCATTTTATGGGGGATCTGTCATAGGATTTCGTAAGATATCTCAAGGAAAGGGGGGGGGGGTCTGCCGTTTGATATCGATATCGTTTTTGATGGAATCAAAATTTTCTCTTTTTATTTTCCTCTTTCTCTCTGGTTAGAAAGAGTATGTTATTTATTTTCAATCGGTTATGTATTTTTTTGAAAATACGAAGTTATTAGTAAAATCGCTACAATATTATAAAACTGTATAATTCTAAAATATAGAATACAACAACATTTGACAGTCCTGTTCTTCTTCATATGTGTATGCATGCATTTATAAGCATGGTTCGAGAAACCTTATCTGAAGTATATTTGAAATGAAGCTCGTGCTTGGCTAATAAATAAAAGAGAAAGAATATTGTCCACTTGCTTTGTTGATAAGAATTTCTATCTACTTTACACCTCCCCTCCGTTCAAGGTAAATTCAACAAGACCTTTTTACTGTTGAACGCAGTATGCAAGTAAAAGCTATTATAAAATATTTTTTAAATAGTAACTATTTCTTTTAAGTGTTATTTGATATAAAGGGATATTTTTATTGACTTCTCTTCATTTGAATCCATAAAGCATGCGAAAAATGAATGGAACCTGTTTTGTATATCACTCCAAGCAAAATAAATAAATTTTAAAAACTAGTCTTTGGGGGCCACCGTAATACTTACCCATCTTGGATATGTATATCAAAATAAAACATGTGAAAACTATACAATGCATTGCAATTCCAAAACAAAATTTAAATATTGTTAATATGCATAGTAATGCTACATTAAAGAACTGCTGATGTACCAATTTCGACAAATTATATAAAACGCCAAACTACTCAAGTAGTACCGAACTGCGTAAAAGAAACATCCTTATAACTCCAAAAATAATAATTCTACTAACTAACAATTAACTGCGTCGGATTAAGCGTCTCATTTCCAATTAAAATATACCTCTGAATTGAAATTTGAATGAAATTCAAGGTCATGAAAAATCGAAGAATGTGGAAAACAGGATTACAAATATCTCGGCAACTAATAATCCGATCGACTTCGTTCTATATGCAAAATGTGTGTTATTTTATTGCTTTTTACGTCCATACCTTAGAACAGAAAAATTCGAAAGTTTTTACATACCTTTCATCAGAACGAATTTTTCGAGAGTCCGAAAAAAATAGTTCCGGATAATCGAGGTTGCTGATATTAAATAGACTTCGTCCCATTCTCCACATACTATGTACATACAAAATTTCAAGTCTCTATCTCAATTTGTTCGGGAGATAGTTCGTTTACAGACAGACAGACTGACAGACAGACAGACGGAAGGACGGCAAAATTTTTTTTCTAAAAATATGTTTTTCGGGATCTCCACTATCTAAAACGTGTAAATCCGTCAAAAAAATTTTCGATTTTCAAAACGATTGCAAGACTTACCCTATACTACGTATGATGGGTAAGTAAACTAGTTGGATGTGTCAATCCCAAAACTTTCTTCTATCTCATAAGTACATTTTAATATTTAAAAAAAAACGTGGTGACCCCAAAGTTACCCACTATCGAATTTCCTCGAACATTTGACATAGCCTAATGAGATTCTGGTATCCGAAAAGCCTAAAACGCAAAATTTAATTAATATTCTGAGAAAATGAGTTTAGTAGTGCCTCATGTTGGGTAATTTATACTAAAACCTAATAAGCATCAGTAGTAGGAAAATAACAGTACGGGCTCAGCCGGCGGCGGCACTGCGGCACCGTGCCGCCGCCGCACCACGCAGCAACCGCCCCTCCGCATCCCTCCGCGCCCCGCCGCACCACCGTGCCACCGCCGCCCTCCTCGCGCCCCACCGCCACCACCGTGCCACCGCCGCCCTCCTGGTCCCTCCTGAGGTACCCACCGTGCATCCCCCACCACAAACGCCTCCTAGTGGAAAAAAGGAACATTCTATTATAACAGAGAGGTGATCAACCTTCCCTAATTAAAAATATTATCAATCACATCTCAACTCGGAATCATACTATATGATGAAGATTAAATTTATATTTGAATTTTGAACAACCATAATTTTAATGAGTATTATTAATTAAGCGAAACAATTAAAATCTCAGTTTTTAACCATTTTATTTAGATTTCTTTAACTACAAGATGAGATTATCAATTTAACTCAAGAAAGTTAAACATATATTTGAATTTTGCTTCATAGACATCTTAATGAGTAGTATTAATTAAGTAAAAACAATAGAAAATATCCAGTTTTATAGAAAAAGACTGATTTCTTACGATTTTTATCAACTATATGATCAATGTAACGACTTAAAAGTTGAAAGTTAAAGGTACATTCTAGTTTTTCAACAGCTATAATCTTAATGAGTATCGTTAATTAAGTAAAAAACAATGGAAAATATCAAGTTTTATAGAAAAAGACTGATTTCTTACGATTTTTTCAACTCAAACTTCAGACTATCAATTTGATAGAAAGAAATTTAAGCATGCATTCCAGTTTTGGACAACCATTTCCTTCATGAACATTATTAATTAAGCAAAACAACAGAAAATATTAAATTTTTATCTGATTTCTTCATTTTTTTTTTTTTTTTTTTTTTTTAATATAAAATCAGAATACACAACTTAAAATAGAAATTTAAACATAGTTTTTAGTTTTTGAACAGTCGTTACCTCAAAGAATTTCGATAATTGAACAATTAACAAAGGAAACTAATGATTTTTTAACGAAAAAAGACGAATTAAACGAATTTGGTTAACTTTTACTCTAATTGGAAATTTCATCGTACTTTATATATACCAACTAAGTAGAATTTTAATACGTAAACGAATAATTTTGAGAAATCCTCAACACACAAATGTGAACCTGCAGAGCATTTCTTATTACGTCATATCTAAACTAAAACTTTTTTCTACAACCCCTCCACCCATGTACTCCAAGTAGGGGAAACACACAATAGAGTTCTGACGTCACAACTTACAAAGGTATACAAAAAAAAAAGGTTTACGTTCAAGTAAAAGTATCACATAGAGAGAAAAAAGAAGACATTTAAACTATTTATCCATTCTAGTTTTATAACAGTTACCACAACATCATCAAATTAAAATTTGAAGTCATAATGAGTGTAATTAATTAAGCAAAATAATAGAAATATTAGTTTTTCAGAGGGGGAAAAGACGAATTTAAACAAATTTTATTAGTTTTACACTAGTTTAATAATAATTTTAAGAGGAAAAAGACGAATTTAAACTTTTTTTTTTTTTAGTTTTACACTATTTTTTCTCATCTCCAACACGGATATATCAATTTTAACAGAAGAATTAAACGTATATTTTAGTTTTTAACAACAAAATCTTAACAAGTATCATTAATTAAACAAAAATAAATATCAGTTTTAAAGAAAAGACGAATTTGAATAATTTTACACTAGTATTTTCAAAAGCAACATGGAAATATTAATACTTATTCACATATTTCACTTATTCACTGTATTCAATACTATATTTAATAAATTTGGATACACTTTAAGAATTTCCTAATCTATAATTATATATTAGCTGTATATTTAATGTTACCCATGTTTTCAACATTAGTTCATAATCGTGAATTTTGTATTTTAAATACCATGTATTCAGGTTCAGATTATTTTCACTTG
This sequence comes from Maratus speculifer, assembly GCA_964019185.1. NCBI lineage: Eukaryota > Metazoa > Arthropoda > Arachnida > Araneae > Salticidae > Maratus > Maratus speculifer. The sequence goes on from CAXHSM010000001.1 coordinate 3,710,582, forward strand.
AAATCATACAGAATTTTTTAACAGAGTTTGTTTTTGAAATCATTGAAGCAACTGTATTTAATATTTTTAACACCAATTTTCTAAGATTTTTTAACATTTTCCGGTTATACATTCCTCAAAAGTATATATTCTAAACAATAGAAAATATTAATTTTAAGAAATCATACAGAATTTTTTAACAGAGTTTGTTTTTGAAATCATTGAAGCAACTGTATTTAATATTTTTAACACCAATTTTCTAAGATTTTTTAACATTTTCCGGTTATACATTCCTCAAAAGTATATATTCTAAACAATAGAAAATATTAATTTTAAGAATAAAAAGACGAATTTAAACAAATTTTATTAGTTTTACAATATTTTTTCTCATCTCCAACACGGATATATCAATTTTAACAGAAGAATTAAACGTATATTTTAGTTTTTAACAACAAAAATGTAATAAGTATCATTAATTAAACAAAAATAAATATCAATTTTCAAGAAAAGACAATTTTTTACACAAATTTTCAACTTTGAAATACATTTGCTTACATATATTGTTACAGTATATTACTAAACTTAAACTTTTTAAAAAGTTTGAATGTCTTTACAAAGGTTCATACTTATATTTTTCACGTCTTGACTGCATTCGAAATCTTACAATAAAAGTATACTTTTATTATTATTATTATTATTATTCTAGAAAACCTAAAAAATCGTTTCTTGCTGCTTTAGACACTTGACATATTAAAACTACTCTACCCATATAATTAATCAAATTAGGACATGATTCATCTTACACTTCAAAATTTCTGAATTTTTACAATACTTATTTTCATCAAACTTTATTCTTGATCCTATATATTTTAATAGCACAGAATTTTAACATCTGTTTTTATCTACTTATCAAAAAATTATTAAAACACCCAACAACATTTTCCAAATATGAATATTATCTTTACAATTTAATAATGCAAAACATACACGAATACAAAGTTTAATTTTTACAAACATTTCATATTTCAAATCAAACTATTCGAAATTTTCACAACATAAGAGCAAACATTAGACGAACTTTTTAACATTAATATTGCTTACATCTTTTCATCATAACTTTTAACTATGATAATTATCCATTTTTAGGTTGATTGTCGAAAAACTGTAACTGAAATTACATAAACTTAATGTAAAAAACCATGTTCTCACACAATTTCTTGAAATTCAACAAAGAATTGACTATTACTCCAATACTTATCTACTTCAATCTCGACTCTCGATAGTATATAGATATTGCATCATTACATACTTACAACTCTTTTCAAACGTTTATCAGAAAATCAAGTCAATCAAAGTCTAGTAGTTATTACATACCTGTTCCTCAGAAATATTACTATCATATGAAACAGTAAAGAAAATTAATAGATATTTAATATTTAATAACTTCATACGTGAAATTACTGCTGAATAAGAATACTAATAATCAAAAAAATCAACTGTTGGACAAAAAATAGTACAGATTACCGAAAATTCAAATCATTTTTTCTACAAAAATTACAAAAATTAACAAATGAATGACAAGTTAGAGAAATAACTAAAAAAAAAAAAAAAAAAATAATGAACATATTTACAAATTTATTAAAATCACACCTTTTTCTGGATTACAAACCACAATTTCTTGAAAAATTTAACACCGAATTTGTAAGATTTTAATCCTAGTATTACATACACTCAATAAATATTCAAAATTAAAAAAAAATAATTTTTTAGTCTCATTAATAAGCAGAAATTCTATATTAAAAGAATATTTTCATAGTAGTACTTATAAAAATGAGAGTTTACAAACTGATTTTCATAATTTTATCACATTTAAACTTAATATTTTACATAAAACATTATTTAATCAAATTTTATGCTTTCTAATTCAGTAAAATTCAATACTTTTTTAGTTTTTAAACCAATACCACAATATTTATTTACATCAAACTTGATTCTTCACCTTTTATATTTCCACATTACACACGTGAGATAAATACTAACTTGGATCAGGAGTTGAAGTCAATTGATTCCATTCGATTTTCATCATGTACGCATTGCTCCTACACGAAATTTCTTACTGCTATAATCATCTAATGTATTAAAACTAATCTACTCATATTTTTAATCAATTCATCAGATGTTTCATCTCGCACTTCTGAATTATCGTGCATCAAGTTGCTTAAAATATAAATACTATCTTTATAGTTTTAATGATATATAGTATACATGGTTTATCTTGAGTTAGCACTTCCATAGTATTAATCAAATTATATGTTTCATCTTGCACTTGATCTTAATGTTTTCATCTTGCATCTGAATTATCGTCCATCGAGTTTTTTAAATAATAATATATTTATAGTTTTTGATTATACATAGCATGTACAAATACAATCTTTAATTTTAACATTTCATATTTCAAATAACCTATTTCCGAAACCAAGCTATGTGAATTTTACCACAATGCTTATTATCATAGAATAATTTGTGTTTCACACTTTTCTAAAAATTATCAGATATGTACCCCTCAGAGAAATTACTATCATATGAATAAATGAAGAAAATTTAATTTATATTAAATGTACACGAAATTGATTGCAATATACATGTATTTAATAAAAATAAATAGGCGATTATTTATACATTAAACCTTTACTAAATATATATTTCTTTCATTATACAGATGTTTCAACAAGATGAACCAAAACAGCAGCAAACTTCAGAAATTAATGATCCAAATGATTCATCCCTAGCACATGTAGCGTTAACGAATAACACATATGTGAGTACTTATATGAGAAATACTAGAATTCGTATATGAAACGTAATTAGAGTAAATACAAAATGATTTGTCTTACTACCTACACTTTAACAAGTGCTTTTTTCCTATATTATTGAAGAGAATCCTAACTGTGTCCATTTATTTCTACTACAGATGTGCTCTATTTGCTACAAACACTTCTTAAGTAAATAGAATTTAACAGAACATACAAAAATCTATACAGATGGAAAACCTTACACTTGGAAAGATTACCATAAATGCTGTTTTCAAGGAGACGTGAATAAAAAATGCACACATCATCATATAAAGCATCGTCAGATATATGTAAACTTAGCGAAGATATTCAAAAATTAGTCAGACTTTTGTAGAATTTAGAAATAAAGGAAGATATTTAGGCTATTTATCCATCATATTTTCACAACACTTACCACAATATCTCAAACTTAAAATTTGGAAGACATACACACTGCTGAAAAGTAATTTTGTTATTCTTCTAACGGATATGAATGTATAGATATTATTTTGCAGTGTATTCTTTGAATGCTCACATTAAATATTCTTTTATATGCATATATCGTTGTGTTTATTTTTCTAATACCTATTACATTAATGAAATACATAACATTTTAAGTGAAATAACACTCTCACAACTTAAAAAATGCATAAGAACATACAAAAAATAAGCAGATGTATGAAAAAATATACAAGTTTACAAAATAATTTCATTGTTTTCTAGAAATATTAACAAAAAATATTTACAATATGAAAAAATTGCAAAAGTGAAAAGAAAAAACACAAATGTAAAAACAAAAACCACAAAGTGAAAAACTCATAACAAAGTTTTTGAAAAAAATATTTACAACAAAATTTTTTTTTACAAAAACCAAAACTTCCAAAAATATTTTTTTCAAAAATTTTTTTTTTCAAAAACATTTTTTACAAAAAATTTTTTTTTGAAAATAAGTTTTTACAAAAGTAAAAAATAAAAAATACAATGGTTTCACCATTGCATACTGTATTAAAAAGAACAAAAATTTTGATACTTTTTTCGTAACTTTTTTTGAAATTTTTGCAACTTTTTTTGCAATTTTTTTTTACACTTTTTTTAACTAAAATTTTTCATATTTTTAACGTTGTGATTTTTTATTTTTTACTTTTGTAAAAACTTATTTTCAAAAAAAAATTTTTTGTAAAAAATGTTTTTGAAAAAAAAAATTTTTGAAAAAAATATTTTTGGAAGTTTTGGTTTTTGTAAAAAAAAATTTTGTTGTAAATATTTTTTTTCAAAAACTTTGTTATGAGTTTTTCACTTTGTGGTTTTTGTTTTTACATTTGTGTTTTTTCTTTTCACTTTTGCAATTTTTTCATATTGTAAATATTTTTTGTTAATATTTCTAGAAAACAATGAAATTATTTTGTAAACTTGTATATTTTTTCATACATATGCTTATTTTTTGTATGTTCTTATGCATTTTTTAAGTTGTGAGAGTGTTATTTCACTTAAAATGTTATGTATTTCATTAATGTAATAGGTATTAGAAAAATAAACACAACGATATATGCATATAAAAGAATATTTAATGTGAGCATTCAAAGAATACACTGCAAAATAATATCTATACATTCATATCCGTTAGAAGAATAACAAAATTACTTTTCAGCAGTGTGTATGTCTTCCAAATTTTAAGTTTGAGATATTGTGGTAAGTGTTGTGAAAATATGATGGATAAATAGCCTAAATATCTTCCTTTATTTCTAAATTCTACAAAAGTCTGACTAATTTTTGAATATCTTCGCTAAGTTTACATATATCTGACGATGCTTTATATGATGATGTGTGCATTTTTTATTCACGTCTCCTTGAAAACAGCATTTATGGTAATCTTTCCAAGTGTAAGGTTTTCCATCTGTATAGATTTTTGTATGTTCTGTTAAATTCTATTTACTTAAGAAGTGTTTGTAGCAAATAGAGCACATCTGTAGTAGAAATAAATGGACACAGTTAGGATTCTCTTCAATAATATAGGAAAAAAGCACTTGTTAAAGTGTAGGTAGTAAGACAAATCATTTTGTATTTACTCTAATTACGTTTCATATACGAATTCTAGTATTTCTCATATAAGTACTCACATATGTGTTATTCGTTAACGCTACATGTGCTAGGGATGAATCATTTGGATCATTAATTTCTGAAGTTTGCTGCTGTTTTGGTTCATCTTGTTGAAACATCTGTATAATGAAAGAAATATATATTTAGTAAAGGTTTAATGTATAAATAATCGCCTATTTATTTTTATTAAATACATGTATATTGCAATCAATTTCGTGTACATTTAATATAAATTAAATTTTCTTCATTTATTCATATGATAGTAATTTCTCTGAGGGGTACATATCTGATAATTTTTAGAAAAGTGTGAAACACAAATTATTCTATGATAATAAGCATTGTGGTAAAATTCACATAGCTTGGTTTCGGAAATAGGTTATTTGAAATATGAAATGTTAAAATTAAAGATTGTATTTGTACATGCTATGTATAATCAAAAACTATAAATATATTATTATTTAAAAAACTCGATGGACGATAATTCAGATGCAAGATGAAAACATTAAGATCAAGTGCAAGATGAAACATATAATTTGATTAATACTATGGAAGTGCTAACTCAAGATAAACCATGTATACTATATATCATTAAAACTATAAAGATAGTATTTATATTTTAAGCAACTTGATGCACGATAATTCAGAAGTGCGAGATGAAACATCTGATGAATTGATTAAAAATATGAGTAGATTAGTTTTAATACATTAGATGATTATAGCAGTAAGAAATTTCGTGTAGGAGCAATGCGTACATGATGAAAATCGAATGGAATCAATTGACTTCAACTCCTGATCCAAGTTAGTATTTATCTCACGTGTGTAATGTGGAAATATAAAAGGTGAAGAATCAAGTTTGATGTAAATAAATATTGTGGTATTGGTTTAAAAACTAAAAAAGTATTGAATTTTACTGAATTAGAAAGCATAAAATTTGATTAAATAATGTTTTATGTAAAATATTAAGTTTAAATGTGATAAAATTATGAAAATCAGTTTGTAAACTCTCATTTTTATAAGTACTACTATGAAAATATTCTTTTAATATAGAATTTCTGCTTATTAATGAGACTAAAAAATTATTTTTTTTTAATTTTGAATATTTATTGAGTGTATGTAATACTAGGATTAAAATCTTACAAATTCGGTGTTAAATTTTTCAAGAAATTGTGGTTTGTAATCCAGAAAAAGGTGTGATTTTAATAAATTTGTAAATATGTTCATTATTTTTTTTTTTTTTTTTTTAGTTATTTCTCTAACTTGTCATTCATTTGTTAATTTTTGTAATTTTTGTAGAAAAAATGATTTGAATTTTCGGTAATCTGTACTATTTTTTGTCCAACAGTTGATTTTTTTGATTATTAGTATTCTTATTCAGCAGTAATTTCACGTATGAAGTTATTAAATATTAAATATCTATTAATTTTCTTTACTGTTTCATATGATAGTAATATTTCTGAGGAACAGGTATGTAATAACTACTAGACTTTGATTGACTTGATTTTCTGATAAACGTTTGAAAAGAGTTGTAAGTATGTAATGATGCAATATCTATATACTATCGAGAGTCGAGATTGAAGTAGATAAGTATTGGAGTAATAGTCAATTCTTTGTTGAATTTCAAGAAATTGTGTGAGAACATGGTTTTTTACATTAAGTTTATGTAATTTCAGTTACAGTTTTTCGACAATCAACCTAAAAATGGATAATTATCATAGTTAAAAGTTATGATGAAAAGATGTAAGCAATATTAATGTTAAAAAGTTCGTCTAATGTTTGCTCTTATGTTGTGAAAATTTCGAATAGTTTGATTTGAAATATGAAATGTTTGTAAAAATTAAACTTTGTATTCGTGTATGTTTTGCATTATTAAATTGTAAAGATAATATTCATATTTGGAAAATGTTGTTGGGTGTTTTAATAATTTTTTGATAAGTAGATAAAAACAGATGTTAAAATTCTGTGCTATTAAAATATATAGGATCAAGAATAAAGTTTGATGAAAATAAGTATTGTAAAAATTCAGAAATTTTGAAGTGTAAGATGAATCATGTCCTAATTTGATTAATTATATGGGTAGAGTAGTTTTAATATGTCAAGTGTCTAAAGCAGCAAGAAACGATTTTTTAGGTTTTCTAGAATAATAATAATAATAATAATAAAAGTATACTTTTATTGTAAGATTTCGAATGCAGTCAAGACGTGAAAAATATAAGTATGAACCTTTGTAAAGACATTCAAACTTTTTAAAAAGTTTAAGTTTAGTAATATACTGTAACAATATATGTAAGCAAATGTATTTCAAAGTTGAAAATTTGTGTAAAAAATTGTCTTTTCTTGAAAATTGATATTTATTTTTGTTTAATTAATGATACTTATTACATTTTTGTTGTTAAAAACTAAAATATACGTTTAATTCTTCTGTTAAAATTGATATATCCGTGTTGGAGATGAGAAAAAATATTGTAAAACTAATAAAATTTGTTTAAATTCGTCTTTTTATTCTTAAAATTAATATTTTCTATTGTTTAGAATATATACTTTTGAGGAATGTATAACCGGAAAATGTTAAAAAATCTTAGAAAATTGGTGTTAAAAATATTAAATACAGTTGCTTCAATGATTTCAAAAACAAACTCTGTTAAAAAATTCTGTATGATTTCTTAAAATTAATATTTTCTATTGTTTAGAATATATACTTTTGAGGAATGTATAACCGGAAAATGTTAAAAAATCTTAGAAAATTGGTGTTAAAAATATTAAATACAGTTGCTTCAATGATTTCAAAAACAAACTCTGTTAAAAAATTCTGTATGATTTCAAGTGAAAATAATCTGAACCTGAATACATGGTATTTAAAATACAAAATTCACGATTATGAACTAATGTTGAAAACATGGGTAACATTAAATATACAGCTAATATATAATTATAGATTAGGAAATTCTTAAAGTGTATCCAAATTTATTAAATATAGTATTGAATACAGTGAATAAGTGAAATATGTGAATAAGTATTAATATTTCCATGTTGCTTTTGAAAATACTAGTGTAAAATTATTCAAATTCGTCTTTTCTTTAAAACTGATATTTATTTTTGTTTAATTAATGATACTTGTTAAGATTTTGTTGTTAAAAACTAAAATATACGTTTAATTCTTCTGTTAAAATTGATATATCCGTGTTGGAGATGAGAAAAAATAGTGTAAAACTAAAAAAAAAAAAAGTTTAAATTCGTCTTTTTCCTCTTAAAATTATTATTAAACTAGTGTAAAACTAATAAAATTTGTTTAAATTCGTCTTTTCCCCCTCTGAAAAACTAATATTTCTATTATTTTGCTTAATTAATTACACTCATTATGACTTCAAATTTTAATTTGATGATGTTGTGGTAACTGTTATAAAACTAGAATGGATAAATAGTTTAAATGTCTTCTTTTTTCTCTCTATGTGATACTTTTACTTGAACGTAAACATTTTTTTTTTTGTATACCTTTGTAAGTTGTGACGTCAGAACTCTATTGTGTGTTTCCCCTACTTGGAGTACATGGGTGGAGGGGTTGTAGAAAAAAGTTTTAGTTTAGATATGACGTAATAAGAAATGCTCTGCAGGTTCACATTTGTGTGTTGAGGATTTCTCAAAATTATTCGTTTACGTATTAAAATTCTACTTAGTTGGTATATATAAAGTACGATGAAATTTCCAATTAGAGTAAAAGTTAACCAAATTCGTTTAATTCGTCTTTTTTCGTTAAAAAATCATTAGTTTCCTTTGTTAATTGTTCAATTATCGAAATTCTTTGAGGTAACGACTGTTCAAAAACTAAAAACTATGTTTAAATTTCTATTTTAAGTTGTGTATTCTGATTTTATATTAAAAAAAAAAAAAAAAAAAAAAAAAAAAAAAAATGAAGAAATCAGATAAAAATTTAATATTTTCTGTTGTTTTGCTTAATTAATAATGTTCATGAAGGAAATGGTTGTCCAAAACTGGAATGCATGCTTAAATTTCTTTCTATCAAATTGATAGTCTGAAGTTTGAGTTGAAAAAATCGTAAGAAATCAGTCTTTTTCTATAAAACTTGATATTTTCCATTGTTTTTTACTTAATTAACGATACTCATTAAGATTATAGCTGTTGAAAAACTAGAATGTACCTTTAACTTTCAACTTTTAAGTCGTTACATTGATCATATAGTTGATAAAAATCGTAAGAAATCAGTCTTTTTCTATAAAACTGGATATTTTCTATTGTTTTTACTTAATTAATACTACTCATTAAGATGTCTATGAAGCAAAATTCAAATATATGTTTAACTTTCTTGAGTTAAATTGATAATCTCATCTTGTAGTTAAAGAAATCTAAATAAAATGGTTAAAAACTGAGATTTTAATTGTTTCGCTTAATTAATAATACTCATTAAAATTATGGTTGTTCAAAATTCAAATATAAATTTAATCTTCATCATATAGTATGATTCCGAGTTGAGATGTGATTGATAATATTTTTAATTAGGGAAGGTTGATCACCTCTCTGTTATAATAGAATGTTCCTTTTTTCCACTAGGAGGCGTTTGTGGTGGGGGATGCACGGTGGGTACCTCAGGAGGGACCAGGAGGGCGGCGGTGGCACGGTGGTGGCGGTGGGGCGCGAGGAGGGCGGCGGTGGCACGGTGGTGCGGCGGGGCGCGGAGGGATGCGGAGGGGCGGTTACTGCGTGGTGCGGCGGCGGCACGGTGCCGCAGTGCCGCCGCCGGCTGAGCCCGTACTGTTATTTTCCTACTACTAGCATCTATTTACGTCAAGACCTAACAGAATCTGGAATTTGATGGAATTTCGTCCATTAGTTCTTGAGATATAGTTATAACAAAAAAAATTGCAAAACGTAGCACAGCAACACCATATCTTGGACAATTATTCCAAAACATAAAAAAGCGTTTAATTATGTTATGGTGTAAAAGAATCTGAAGTTTGATGAAATTCTGTGCATTAGTTCTTGAGATATAGCTAGTTTAAAAAAAAATGTGTAAAATATAGCACAGCAGCGCCATCAATTGAAGGATTTATAACAAAACGTAATCATCGTGTAATTATGTTATATGTCATTTTGTAACAAAATCTGAAGTTTGATGAAATTCTGTGCGTTGGTTGTTGAGATATAGCTATCGGAAAAATCGTGCAAAATGCAGCATAGCTGCACCACCTGTTGCAAGGTTAATACCAAAATGTAATCAGCGTCTAATTATGTTATATATCCTAGTGTAACAGAATCTAAAATTTGATGAAGTTCTCTGCATTAGTTCTTGAGATATAGCTATCGCAAATATCGTGCAAAATGTAGCGTAGCAGCGCCACCTATAAGGCAGTTCACACCAAAACCTTATCAGCGACTATGTATCTCAAGGTATCGCGGAATCTGAAGTTTGGTGAAATTCTGTGCATTAGTTCTTGAGATATAGCTATCATGAAAATCATGAAAAACGTGGCATAGCAGCGCCACCTGCTGGCCAATTTACACCAAAACTTAATCAGCGTCTATGTATATCAAGGGGTCACAGAATCTGAAGTTTGGTGAAATTCTGTGTATTAGTTCTTGAGATATAGCAATCATGAAAATCATGAAAAACGTAGTATAGCAGCGCCACCTGCTGGCCAATTTTCACCAAAAACCAATAGGCACTAATTCATATCAAGGTCTAACTTAATATAAAATTTTATTAAATTTCGAGCATTAGTTCTTGAGATAGAGCGCCCACAAATTTTTTGTCACATACAGACAGACAGACAGACAGACAGACAGACAGACAGACGGACAGACTCACAGACAGACATTTTCTAAAAATAGTCAAAACGTGTTCAGGACCTTCTAAAACGTATAAATCCGTCGAAAACCGGAAGTCGAAAATTTTCATGAATCCAATACTTTCTTCTTGTAAAGATAGAAGAAAGTAAAAATACACTTTTTATTAAATACAGAACGCTCTTGTTAAATACATAATGTCGAAAATAGAGAGGGCATTCTATTTGAATTCAATAATTATTTATTCCGGTTTTTAGATTTCATTGTGTTTATAATTTTATTCTATTGACATTATGATTCGATGAAAATCATTTGAAACATGTCACTTTTTAATGTAATTTTAAATGTTTTATTGCTAAAGTGACGTCTTATAAGCAAAATATATATTTATAATATAAGTTGTCAACTTTTTGTTGTAGAATATATTATCATTATTAGGTGCGTTCGTAATTATGTATATACGTAGCACCTATTGTTGTCGTTCAGTCAGTCCGCCTGTCTGTCCGTCCGCATACAACAACGCAAAAACTACCTAATCGAATCGTTTGAAATTTAAAATATATTATTATTACATAATTTTGTCGAGTCATTTCAAATTTTAAGAAAATCGGACGCATAGATCAATTACAGGGAAAATCAAAAGGATTTCGTTACATTACGGTCAATGGGGAAAAATGTTTCAAATGCATTTTAATGATGTTACACTCATTCGAATGTAATACAATTTAATGGTGTTACACGTATTCGAATTTAATAAAATTTATATGCAACTATAAAGTAGATATTATAATATACATTTTGCATAATCTGTGGTGCAAAGAATATTTGTTATTGATTTACAAGGCCACACAAAAGTATTCCATTACGTAATGGTATAGGGAGAACATTGTTTGTTGTGCATTTTAATTGTAATTATTTATAGTTTTATGAGATTGATATATGAGAGTGATATTTTTAAAACTACGTTATCGTTTGAACCCACCTCATTTGCTAAGCTTCACGTGCAATTTCCAACTTGTTATTATTACGATATAGTTATTAATGGTTCTAATCAAGACATTTATATTTCACTTTGGAAAATATTTTGTATTCTTCGCCAAAAATTTCACTGCGTTCTCGCAGCTGAAATAAGAGAGAGAACAAAGGGAACAGCTGACGAGATCGTAACGAAAGGCGATATTCCAATTCGAAAAGATTTCTGCTGCGTGTCGAAGAAACATTTAAAAGCGCGAACACCGTCTAGAAAATTCGGAAGACATCGAATTTAATTCGTTGATGGAGTGGAACTTTTAGGTTACATGAAGATTTCAGAGATTTTGGTTTGTAATTGATTAGATGTGGGGGTTTTACGGCTTGTTGGGTATACCAATTTCTGTTAAATGATCATCTCAAGGAGGTATTAGATAGATACCATTAAGGCTGTACCACCTGTGCTTAATTTAATAGGCAGTGTTAAAATCTTAGTCGCAGCTAGTCAGATTTTCAAACATAAAATATTAAATTATGTATAATTTTTAGGAATATTTTGAGAACTAAGAAAAAAAAAGAGCCACACTTTTAAAAGAATACTCAGAAAAATGAAATTATTCACGAGAAGATATTTTAAATATACAATTGGATCAAACGCCCATGGAAGCTGAGTGACCAGCAATCTTAACTGATTTTATCACTTTCCAACAAAATTGAAAAGTGTTTATGCTTTCGGTTTGTCTGTTCGTCTGTCCACGTTCTACACTCTTAAAACGAAAGAGCTGATTTGGCTTCTCATGAAAGAGCTGTAATTTTTTCGATCATAAAAGAGTTGCTTTTCAAACGATTAAATCTTCTTGATCTAAATTGGTTATTTAAATAGCTCAACTTCATTTAAATTGGTTAAAACTCGAGTTATTTCAACTCTTTTCTGAGAAGCTGCCTTTCAACACTGAGATGAGTGGAATTCAGCTCAACTTGAGCTATTTTGTGGCTGACTTTTTAAGAGAGTAGTTCCCGTCAATGGACTCGGATTTTCATGCAATTAGTAAACCAGGTTTCTCAAGCATGTTGATAGGATATTGGATGAATAGTTCATGGACAGGGGCACACAAAAGAATTCCATTAAAAAACTTCCCGAATGTAGATGGGAACGCTAAAATTGGGTTTTCCATTGTGTTATGCATTTCCATAGATTGAATAAGACATAATATTCCAACTTGTTAAACGGTTCAAATTTGTTGCATTATTCCGAATAAGTTGAGAAGTGTTTCATAATTTATGCTTGAAACAGGATTTTTCTTCCTTGTTTATTTTTCAAATTGTGCAACAACCTACCCTTTCCCCTCCTTCCCCCCAAAAAATGGCCGAAAAAGGATTCTTTTTAAAGTTTCAATACTTGCTGGAAGATGGGGATGAGTGATAGGGTAGGCATGATGCCATATACTATGCCATTTATACTCAGCAATCTTAGTTGAAAAACATCAAAGATAATAAAACAACAAAAGTTTTGTTAGTGTCGAAAAAACAGTTCTAAAGTTACGACAAAGTAATTTTATGGGTAAGTGATTAAGTGAAGTCCAAAAAAAGTTTCTTTAACCACTGAAAAAAAATTCGCGTATCAGTACAAACATTATTAGAGAAAAGTCATGTCCACCTATTAGATGGGAGAACAACTCTGTACCAGCTTCCGATATAAATTCCATCTTAACCTCTTCAGTCCCGAGAAAAATCTGCTGCATAGAAAAATTATTTTATTAGCAAATTATGGTGCTTTTAGGCTTAGAAAAAAGAAGATAAAATTAGTTTTTTATTTTTAAAATTTTTAAATAGTTAAAATTTATGTACCCATATGGGTACATCAGGTCGCAATTGAGTAAAAATGTCATTTTTTAAACAAATAAAATCAATTTTGTTTTACAAAATAAAACTATTTATTGTTTAAAAGTTATATCAATTTAAACAACTTAAATGATTTTTTTTACCTAAAGCTATGTATTGCGCAAAAATGTTATACACATCTTGTAATAATTGCAATGCATATCTTGCTACTATACATCTATCTGTGTATCTGATGTTTCTGTGGGTTCCAGTAATAACCAGGTATGGCACATTTTTGAAAAAATTGAGATAATTTGGGAAAATGTAGATTTAAAAGAGTGCTTTAATCTGCCATATTACTGAAAAAAATGAATACTTCCCGTCATAGGGCGACTATAAATTTTCATTTAAAAATTGAAAATTTTTTTTTATTGGTTCTCAATTAATAAAATATATTTTTATATAACTATTTTGGCAAAAAAAAAGAGAAGCTCTTATATCCTAACTGAATGTAATGAAAATTATTAAGTTCTAACCTATTTTATAAAAGTAATGATAAAAAGACATTTAAAAACTTTAAACGTTAATTACTCAAAATATTAAAAATGTGCCTTACCTGATTATTACTAGAAGCCACAGATAATATACACATACCACTATACATATACTACATACCTTTTAATAATAATCTTCTAATAAAGTATCATTTATTATAGACTTTTTTGACTAATACATGAGGGCTTGTACAACTATACAATTATTCAAAACGTGTTAAAAAATTTTAAAGTTATTAAAAAAATGACATATTTTAGCAGTAGATTCAGTATATTACTTCATATTATTTTTAAAAATGAAAAAGTCCTTTTAAATTGTTTTGTAAGACTAAATTAAATAATTTATTCGTTCCTAAAAAAATTTTTTTAATAACCAAGTGTACACAATAGTTACGCAGAAAATTAGTTTCTTTAGCTGGAAATGCATAGTTAAGACCCATTGTACCCAAATGGGTACAACATATTTACAGATGTTTTTCACATCCATGCACATATGAGCAACATTTATAAACAACTCCAAATCATTCTTGAAACATTATAATTTATAAAAAATGCAATATATTGTTTTTAATTCACTCAAAAATTTGTATTATTCACATACTTTGACGTGAAGTCGTTGGAAAATTGTTTATGTCATCCATCTTGGAAATGTTCCATTTTCAAAGTCACATGGTTCCTCCATCTTTAAACATATAGCACATTTATTGGTAATATAGGACACTGTGATGTATCTGAATAGTGCTAGCAGAAATTCACGCATTTATAAAAAAAATTTTGGTGTAATTTTGGCTTTTGTTTTAATGTACCCAAATGGGTACTCCAGGACTGAAGAGGTTAAACATTTGGTAATAAAGACAAATGTAGAATCTATCAAACTCTCAAGTTATGTATAATACATGTATAGATGTTTCGCGATTTCTGAATTACAGATGATAAGTCATACACCATACAGACTGTCGTCTTTGAGCCAGTGCATTAGCTTATATCGGTGACGGTGTAGGTACACAAGGCCGCTAGAACCATCAGGAAATCTTAGACAAAGAATGAAGATTTTGAAAATTTTAATTTCAAAACTGTTATTAAACTATTTACAGTTTTAATGAATGAATTTATGATGCGAGAATTTTGATGACGCTTTGTGAATCCCCCCCCCCCCATCATGATTTTGAAATGGGATAAACTTATATATGTGATTTGAAACTAATAAATGACCGCAAATATATTTTTATCTTGAATATTTTTTTAGTGTATTACAGAAAAAATGAATGAATCTTAATTGTTTTTTTTTCTTTTGCCCCATCAGTGGCCACGAGAATTTTGATGACGCTTTGTGAATCCCCCCATCATGATTTTGAAAGGGGGTAAACTAATATATGTGATTTGAAACTAATAAATGACCGCAAATATATTTTTATCTTGAATATGTTTTTTAATGTAATTACAGAAAAAATGAATGAATCCTAATTGTTTTTCTTTTCTTTTGCCCCATCAGTGGCCGCGAGAATTTTGATGACGCTTTGTGAATCCCCCCATCATGATTTTGAACTGGGATAAACTAATATATGTGATTTGAAACAAATAAATGACCACAAATATATTTTTATCTTGAATATGTTTTTTAGTGTATTACAGAAAAAATGAATGAATCCTAATTGTTTTCTTTTCTTTTGCCCCACCAGTGACCGCGAGGTTCTGACCTCCAAACTGGTAGACGGTAGATGCTGGGTTCGAACCCATTCGCGACCGTCGGCCTAACCTTTCGGAATTGTCCGTGGTTTTCTTCGAATCTTGCGTAAATACGGGTTAGGTTCCCTTTGAAAGACCCCCACGGAGGGCATCCCACCAAATGGGGCCTATATCCCATAGCGTAGATAATTGGCTGACATAAATACAAACAAACAAAAAACTAATTGTTTTTTTTTCTTTTTTTTCTTTTCAGATGAAACATTCGGCTGACGACACCTCCTCGAGGTTCCAACTGGGTAAGTGTGCTTACTTTTCTTAACTTAACCCCCAAAAGGACTCTTAAAATATCAAATTTTTTCCAAATTTAATTTTATTTATACGTTAAACTCCTATTTAAAAAAAAAATTGATTGACTTTGCGTTCTTGAAATTCCCATTAGAACAGAAGTTATGGTTTTTAGTATTCTGAACACTTATTCTACTTTGCATTGTAACGAGTATGCAATTTTAATTAAAGCTTTTAACAGATATTATGATGGCACTGATGAGCCGAATTTATTGTTTGTTTATTATAAAACAGTGTAATAAGTCCTTTTAGTAAGAAAAATATATATATAACATATATAGAATTATATGTATAAAATATAATAGCTATATTATAAAAGAGAATAATAGAATAAAAGAAAAATACTTCTGAATAAATTGTTCTTACAAATAATATTTATATTGCAATTCCCGAGTATTTTTCTAATAAACACATGAAATCTTCCTAAAATATGTTTAAAATGATTCAGATTCGCATCTCTAATTCATTTCATTTGACCTTAGATTTAATTTATTCCTCTTAAGCATTTGTGAAAACAGGGGAAAAAAGGATACATTATTTAATTAGAAAAGGAAGATTTAATATCTATGCAAATGTGAAACGCATCAAGATTTCTTTCCACTTAAAATCCAATTTGATCGTCTTGAGCGAAGGAAATATTTCCTTCAATATTCCTATCTTCTTTGAATGTAACTTAATTAAAATATATATTTAATATAGGTGTAAATATCGATTTATTTCAGGCATTTCGTATGGAAACTGTTAAATGTTTTAATATCAAGAGTTTCACGAAACGATTGCGTCTATTTCTAAGCATAAACTACATAAAAAAAGTACAAATTCTAAATGAGTAATTACAGTCTTTTATTTATTTTAAAAACATGGGAATTTGTGAGGAATTCATGTTTATCAGAATCGTAGAAAAAAGCTGTTATTAGTTTTTTAAAAAATAAATAAAGTGCATCAGATACACTTACTATTTTATTAAAATAGTTTTTCTCCTCTTTATTAAAATGTAGCTTAATAAAAAAGCAAATACAATACATATTCAATTAGATTAGGCGAAGCTATAAATATTTCTAATATGATTCACAAAATGTCTTATGAATTTTAATATTTTTATTTATTTTTTTAATTTATGATTAGTATTGCATATAAAGTAAAAAAAAAAAAAAAAAAAAAAAAAAAAATCCATATAATGCAGAAAAAAAAGACAAAAAAAAAAAAAAAAAAAAAAAAACAGGGCAATGGACTAGCGAAAACTCATTGTGCTATTAGCCTTGCATGTTATCGCTTTTTATTATCACAATAACTCTTTTAACATATTGCAACAACACTGAAAAGTTTTTATGAATTTGGATGTCTGTCTGTCCCTGTCCGAAATCGTGTCAACCGACTCGATTTTCCATGCAGGTTTACTATGGAAATACAGCGTAAAGCGTTTACAGTTCGTCCACAGAGACTCTCAAAAGATGATTGCATGACATATATTATCTAAAATAAAATAATATAATTTTTAAAAAGAATAATAAAAATGCATGGGCTATATAATAAAAGACAGCAATAGAATAAAACAAAAATAGCTGGGAATAAATTCTGTTACAAATAACATTTATATTGCAATTCCCAAGTATTTCCCTAATGAATATATAAAATCTTCCCCAAAGAATATTTAAAATGGTTCAGATCAGATGCAATCTCTAACTCATTTCATTCCACCTTTCATTCCTCTTAGGCATTTGTGAAAACAGGGGGGAAAAAACCCTACTATTTAATTAGAAAAGAGATTTAATATCTATGCAAATAGGAGTGGCAGGTTTTATCGACTGGAACGTATCAAGATTTCTTTCCTCTTAAAATTTAATTTGGTTCGTCTTAAGCATGGTTTTGAAGGAAAAGATAGAAATATCTTCTTTGTGTGTAAATTTAATTAAAAAATGTATACATATGAGGACCCCAGAAGCCAAGGGGTGTAAGTGACAAAATTGAAAAAATTGAGTTAAGTGCACAGGGTATCTGGAAATATGCTTTTTACATTTCAGGTAAAGAAATATAGGTCATTTTCTTATTATTTGCTGAGTTATAAAGAAACACCACTTTTTTCGAAAAACAAACAATATTGATTAATTATACATTTAAAGAAAATTGTACTCTATCTTTTTTCAACAGTTATTGAAATGAGAGTTCAAAGATTAGAATGCCACAAGCAGATGTTTTCTATTTCAATTTAGTCAATTGTTATTGATGTTCCAATTTAACATCAATTATCTTTAAACTCAATTTACTCCAAATCGACATTTTGTCACTTGTACCCCTTGGTTTCTGGGCTCCTCATATATATTTAATATATGCGTAAATATCGATGTATTTTAGGACTTTCGTATGGAAACTTCTAAACGTTTTAATAGGAAAAGTTTCACGTCTATTTGTCAGCCTAATTATTTAAATTACATAAAAAAGCACACGTCATAAATAAGTAATTACATTTATTTATTCTATTTAGGCATTTATTTATTTTAATAACATGGGAGATTGTGAGCATTCATGTTTACCAGCATCGTAGAAAAGAAAAATGCTACTGTTATTAATTTTCAAAAATAAATTAAGTGTATCAGATACGTTTATTATTTTACCAAAATGTAGCTTAATAAAAACGAAATGCAATATATCTTTAATTAGATTAGACGAAACTATAGTCCATTTAAATAACGGAGGCGGCTAATCTTGACGAGGTGAGACTATGTTTTCGCGAAACTCGTAATAGAACTACATGTGATTTTTCCCCTCGAGTGGCGAAGGTGAGGGGTGACCTTGTCAAGGTTACCCACCTCCACTATTTAAATGGACTATAGAAACATTTCTAATATGATTTACAAAATATCTAATCAATTATAGTATTTGTATATTTTTTAATTTATGAGTGGTGTTGTATATTATGTTTTTCTATATGGAAAAAAAAGGACAATGGCTTAGCAAGATCTCATTTCGCTAGTAGACTTCTACATTGTCGCTTTGTATTATCACAATAGTTCTTATAACATTTATGAATAACATTGAAAAATCTTCATGAATTCGGAATGTCTGTCTGTCCTTGGCCGACACGTGAAAATAGATAAATTTATTTATTCCAAGCAGTTGATATAGATTATTGAGTTTTATTATGATAATGCAGTGTATTGCTTTTATAGTTCATCAACAGAGACGTTCAAAAGAATTCAGTTACATTATGATCTATAAATAATAATAATAATAAAAAATACACAACCTGAAAATTTCAGCTCATGCAACCATCTAAAGTGATTTGGTAGGTTTAACGCATGCATTCTCTTCATATAATTATTTTTTGATTTTTTGTAAAAAAATAATTTCTATTTTTTCCGTACTTTTAAAGTAAAATAGCAGAAAAAGACATAAACACAACGACATACCATTTCCAAAAATCTTGATTTATTTAGGGATTTCGAAGATAATACTTCCTGTTTCGGTTCAATTTAAATATTTAATTTCCACTACGAATGAATGAATACTAAAAATATTTCAATCCGCTAATCCGTAAATGATGTTCATAGAAAACGGGGAAAAATGTCCAGTTTTACAGCTCTAATAAAAATGATTCCTAATAATGAGTTCTAATAAAAATTTTAATGATGTTACATAATTTCAAACATATTGGAGACGATATACCGTATTTTCGGGTGTATAGTCCGCGGCTCATACAAGAAAAAACCTTCCAAAAAGCCGCTGCGGCTTATACACGGTGCGGGTTATACAAAGATTTTTTTTTTTTTTGATTGGAAATCGTGATAATTTTTCTACAACTTTTAAACCTCAAAAAATTTGAAAAAAAACATAAAATTTGTAAATTTTTTTCGCTATGCCGCGAAATTTAGAGAGTTCTCCCATGTTTGTAAAGGCTTTTTTTTTTTACTGCTTAAATACAGTTATTTCTGGGTTTGGAAGAAATGTCGCAACTATCGCCAAGTATTGCACCGATAGATCTATAATAGCTACCGTATATACTCTCGTATAAGTCGTGAAATTTTAGACAAAGAAAAAGAACTTCAAAGTGGGGGGTCGACTTATACGCGAGATCTAAAAAAAAAAAAAAATCTATAAATCAAATATCAGAAAATAATTTGCTAGTGAATCGGTGCTGCAGCGCCCCATTGTGTTTGTAGAGTACAAAATCCAAAATCCGAAACCCTTCCAACCTCGACGATTTAGCTCACAGGCTATCATAGCCTGAGAGCTTATGTGCCCGTCCGTTCTGTATGTATGTGCGTAACGCGATAACTCATGATAAAAATATCCGATCCTCTTAAAATTTTGTATGTAGGTATATCCTGACAAGGCGCTTCCCTGATTAGTTTTTGAAGTTCATTCGATTTGTATAAGAGGGGGAACGGGGGCTCATGCCCCCCTTTAATGGATGTAAATGGGTTTTTCATGCAGAATTAACAGTTTTTGTCCAAAATTTAGATATTGGATCATTCTGATGAGGCGATTCCGTGACTGTTATTATGTGTTCATTGAATAAGTATAAACAGGGGGAACGGGGGGCTCATGCCCCTCCCCTTAATTGATATAAACGGGTTTTTCAATCAGAATTGTCAGATTTCGTTCAAATCTCTGAATAGTTTTGGAAGTTTAATGGTTAAGTATAAATAAAAAAGGGGAATAACTCCTCTTAAATTATATAAATGCTAAATGGGTTTTTATTAAGAATTATCCGATTTGCTCTGAATTTTGGATATAGATTTTTTAATATGATAAAGCATGTACTTGATAGTTTAGGAAGTTCAATGATTAAGTATAAAAAAGGAGAAAGGGGAGAGCTGCTTCCCCTTCTTATTTTTTTTTTCGAACGGAATTAACGAAAATACAAGGAGTTATGTACAAATAGTATGCGTAGCCTGTGAGCTCAATGCCATCAGTTTAACTGGGCAATATTCTTTTTATTTTAAACCATATTCATTTTTGTAATGACATCATTTGACTGTAATCAATAATGTTGTTATTTCACTGTTTAAAGCTTGCCGAAAATAAGTTGTAAAATGCATTTTTTGAATAAATATGTAGTATGTAGCCTTTTTAAAAAAATAATTTTAGTTGTAAAATAAAGCTGGTTAAAAAATATTGGATCTTTTCTGATTTTGCCTGATTTTGCCCAAGGTTCATACCTAAAAAATTTTAAGTGGGTCCAACCTGAAAATTTCGGCTCATGCAGTCATCTAAATTGATTGGTTCTCTTGATATAATTATTTTTAATTTTTTTTCTTAAAGAATAATTAATTCTTTTTATTAAATTTGTATTTTGCACTTTTAAAGTAAAATAGTAGAAAAAAAAAAAAACATAGGTACAATGACATAACATTTCCAAAAATCTTGATTTAGGATTCCGAAGATAGTATTTTCCTGTTCCGGTTCAATTTAAATATTTCATTTACGTTGCGATTGAATGAATACTAAAAATACTTCGATGCGATAATCCTAAATGGTGCTCGTAAAAAAGTGAAAAAAGAAAAAAAAAAGGATGTTCAGTTTTATAGTCCTAATAAAAAAAGCAAACAAAGGGAATTTATTCCAGGAAAAAGAATTAAATTATCATTTTTACTTATTGCAGTGCTGTTCAAATGAGGTGAATTAGCAATCCGATGACTTGTAAAAAAATAATCGATACAATTGCTGCTTTTTTATACTTTTTTCTCCTTCAATTTATGTTAATATACATTTAATCTGATATTTTACCTCATGTTTAAACGTGCTATTTTAATAGTATCATTTTGTAAAAGATGTTATTATTTTCTCGGTTTACAATATTTCGACTTCTTTCTATTCAAACGGCTTTGGATTATATCGGGTACATTTTTGCATCATGTTTAAAATAATTTATGTTAAGTTTTTTTTTGTGCGTCGAATTGATGAATAATTTTTTCAGCGATGTCTACAGGATTGTTAACGCGATTAAAACTTTTATCGGACCTCCTGTACATGACTTAAGACTTTCATGTGAGTTATTTTAACTTATTTTTCATTTTTTTAAAATATTTTTTTTCATTGTAAAATAGAATTAAATATTGAACTATAATTCATGAAAAGACATCCGTCCTACACTGAACTGGTTGGATATGTCAATCCCAAAACTTTCTTCTATCTCATAAGTACATTTTAATATTAAAAAAAAAAAAAAAAAAAAAAAAACGTGGTGACCCCAAAGTTATCCACTATCGAATTTCCTCGAACATTTGACCTAGCCTAATGAGATTCTTGTATCCGAAAAGCCTAAAACGCAAAATTTAATTAATATTCTGAGAAAAAGTGCTTAGTAGTGCCTCATGTTGGGTAATTTATACTAAAACCTAATAAGCATCTATTTAACAGAATCTGAAATTTGATGGAATTTCGTCCATTAGTTCTTGAGATATAGTTTTATATTCTTGTTAGTATTATAGTATTATAGTTTTTGAGATATAGTTATAATAAAAAATTTGCAAAACGTAGCACAGCAACACCATATCTTGGACAATTTACGCCAAAACGCAAAAAAGCGTCTAATTATGTTATGGTGTAAAAGAATCTGAAGTTTGATGAAATTCTGTGCATTAGTTCTTGAGATATAGCTAGTTTAAAAAAAACCGTGTAAAATATAGCACAGCAGCACCATCAGCTGAAGGATTTATAACAAAACATAATCATCGTGTAATTATGTTATATGTCATTTTGTAACAAAATCTGAAGTTTGATGAAATTCTGTGCGTTGGTTGTTGAGATATAGCTATCGGAAAAATCGTGCAAAATGCAGCATAGCTGCACCACCTTTTGCAAGGTTAATACTAAAATGTAATCAGCGTCTAATTATATCTAGTGTAACAGAATCTAAAATTTGGTGAAATTCTGTGCATTAGTTCTTGAGATATAGCTATCATGAAAATCATGAAAAACGTGGCATAGCAGCGCCACCTGCTGGCTAATTTACACCAACACTTAATCAGCGTCTATGTATATCAAGGGGTCACAGAATCTGAAGTTTGGTGAAATTCTGTGCATCAGTTCTTGAGATATAGCAATCTTGAAAATCATGAAAAACGTAGTATAGCAGCGCCACCTGCAGGCCAATTTTCACCAAAAACCAATAGGCACGAATTCATATCAAGGTCTAACTGAATATAAAATTTTATTAAATTTCGAGCATTAGTTCTTGAGATAGAGCGCTCACAAATTTTTTGTCACTTACAGACAGACTCACCGACAGACATTTTCTAAAAATAGTCAAAACGTGTTCAGGACCTTCTAAAACGTATAAATC
Organism: Maratus speculifer; assembly: GCA_964019185.1. Lineage (NCBI taxonomy): Eukaryota > Metazoa > Arthropoda > Arachnida > Araneae > Salticidae > Maratus > Maratus speculifer. The sequence continues at coordinate 3,733,945 of CAXHSM010000001.1, forward strand.
CGTCGAAAACCGGAAGTCGAAAATTTTCATGAATCCAATACTTTCTTCTTGTAAAGATAGAAGAAAGTAAAAAGAGGTTAAAAACCCTAAAACTACTCTGTAAAAAAAAATGTGTAAAGTTACTAAAAGCTTTCTATGAAACTTGGATTCCAAGAGCAATTTATGTAACGGCAACAACAAAAATTCATGCAACGGATAAATATTTGTACTGAAAATCAAAAAATCGTAAGGTTATAAAGAATTTTTTAGGAAACTGGGATTCCTAGAATATATCATGTAAATTGCGACCCAGATTACGGATAAAAATTTTATAAGATAACTATAATTTTAGTAGATTCGTTTGTAAAGTTACAAATTTATGAAGCTTTACAAAAATTACTTTCGTAGATTTACATCTTTTCTTGTATAGTGTACAGATAAAAACGTACATATTTCGGTAACTTTACATTTGTACGATTACAGATTTTTTACAGTGTAGTTTCTGTAAAGCTACAGAAATCTGTATCTTTACAGGGGCAATTAATAAAATTACAGTATTCTTAATAAAATTTTATCTCTAATCCTCATAGCAATTACATAAACAGTTTTAGACATCCGTTTTCTAAAAGAATCTTAGTAACGTTTCAGACTTTTTATGTTACTAAGATTTTTTGCGTTACGTTACGTTACATTTAGGGGGAAGTGGGGTACATTGATACATCTTTTTTCTAAAAAATTTTTTGGTGTCTAGAAAGCAGAAATGTCAAGTTATTTCTCTATGTGATGCCTGTGTAGTGTGTTATAAAAATGTACAATCGTTGTTTTATACATTATTTTTGCATGTAATTAAAAAAAAAATAAAAAAAAGTAATTTGTATCAATGTGCCCCATCCCCGGGGCAGATTGATACATTTTGATACGTCTGACAAAAATGGAGACAAAATAACACCAATGCATATTTTTCATAAAAAAATAGTTAGCAAACCATTTTATATTATTTTTAAAAATTCAAATCACCCACACTTTATTTGTAAGCAATATTAAAGCAATCAAAATGAAATGTTTAATGACATGATGTTCTGGCTGTTCCTTGTCTGATTGTTGGCTGTAGTAACTTGGTCATATGTGATACTTCAACCCCAGCATTATCTTCTTTCTTAGGAAAGATGAAAAATTACCAAGTTTCCTCTTTATAAATCGGTTTATATACAGAAAATAAAGGATAACTATATTAAAAATTCTGTTTTTAATATAATTATCCTGCGCTGTTCTGCAGCTTGTTTCTCTTACGTAACACTTTTCATATAGAAAATACTTTTTTCTCTGGAGTATTGATATAAATTTGAGATTTTTCAGGCTGCCGTCCTTTTCTTTAATTAGTTCTACTAGCACTATATGTTGGGTAAGTTCGTACGTCTTCTTTTTGCAAAAATACTATAAAATTTCTAATATAAAGAAATTAAAGTTATTTCACTTCAATAAAAACTAATATTGAAAATTTTTAGCGAAAAATGGTTGGATTAAGGAGTGTATTGTAAAAAAATAATAAAAGATAATGAAAAAATGAACTAGAAAAGGATTTCGGTTGTATCAATGTGCCCCGACAAAGACTGTATCAATGTGCCCCATACAGCCATTTTGAATAAAATGAGTCTCAAATCCATTACTTCATAATTTATCTAACAAAAAAGAATCAGAAACTGATAAAGAGTAGTTTTACTTGCCAGAGAGAGTATTTTTTTCGGTTGAAAATACTGTAAAAATTGTATAATACAATTTCAATTGTACAACTCAAATTTACTTTTGACCTACAAAAACAATTAATCACTCGTCCCATTACAACTGAATCATTCCAAAACTTTCTGTATATAGTTGAGCGCACTAGTATCACCTTTTGGAGCTGTTGTAAAACTTCCTGTGATGACCCTGTGTGCAGTACAGGGGGTGTATCAATGTGCCCCATGTATCAATGTCCCCCACTTCCCCCTACATAAAAAGTTCTTGAAATCCCAATTTTAGTGGAAAATTTAGTAACTTTGAAGATTTTTTTGTATGTATGATGTAAAATGAAAAATGAAAAATGAAAATTAAAATGTAAAATGAAATGCAATTTTCATGGATACGTTGAATTCGCATTGCAAATTGCATTGGTACATTGAATGCACTTAACTGATCAATATTTTTGAAAAAAAAAAAAACCCTTCAAATAATGTCTGTTATTTTCATGTCTTTTACAGAATATTTAATCTTTTATCACAACAGAAATTTTAACCTCATTGAATCAGAAAAATGATTGGATTAAATAATGCAAAATTTACAATGGAAATTACTGGTGAGAGTGATAAATAATGATATGAATACGAATGCCCGTATAGGGTGCGGGTAAATTATGATTGGCAAAAACACTTGGCCTGTATGACAAACAGGGAAATGAGGAAGGCGCTTTAAGGGATGATAAGGCTACACTGTAAAAAAAAATCTGCAACCTTTTTAATCTGAATTTAACGAAATCAGTTATGCTTACTAAAATTTTAAATGTATACAGCAGAGGAAAATGATTTCAATCTAAACAAGTTGGAAATTGCACGTGAAGCGTAGCAAATGAGGTGCGTTCGTACGATAACGAAGTTTTAAAATTATTTAGATCTTGCTGATATAATAGAGCGTACTTTGGATACAATATAGTGGTCGAAATCTTTGTGTTCCTGTAAATATGCAGGGAGTAATTTTTGTTATACTTCATTAACGTATATCTTACTCATAAAATGGGAAGTAGTTTAATATAATTAAAACACGCCCCAAACAATGTTTCCCCGTATAGCATTATTTAGTGGGATACATTTGTGTGGCCCTGTGATTTAATAATAAATATTCTTTGCATCACAGATTGTACAAAATGTATTTTTAGGGCATATTTCATAGATTCATGTCAATTATATTATGTTCAAATGAGTGTAACACCATTAAAATGCATTTGAAACTTTTTTTTCCCATTGATCGTAATGTAACGGAATATTTTGACTGTCCCTGTAATTGATCTATGCATCTGATTTTCATAACATTTGAAATGACTCGACAAAATTATATAATAATTATACATTTTAAATTTCAAACTATTAAAATGCATTTGAAACTATTTTCCCCATTGACCGTAATGTAACGGAATGCTTTTGATTGCCCTGTAATTGATCTATGCATCCGATTTTCATAAAATTTGAAATGACTCGACAAAATTATGTAATAATTATGTATTTTAAATTTCAAACGATTCGGTTGGGTAGTTTTTGCGTTGTTATATGCGGACGGACGGACAGACGGGCGGACTGAGCGACAACAATAGGTGCTACGTATTTACATAATTACGAACGCACCTAAAAACTTCTAAGCAAAATTAGAGACATCTGCAACTTTACAAAAGAATGTACAAAAATTTTATCTGTAAACCTCGTTACCGTTACTTAAAATGTTCTGGGAATGCGATTTTCAAAAAAAAAAAAAAAAAAAAAAAAAAAAAAAATCTTAGTAACTTTAAAAATTTTTTGATCTGCATATGTTACATGAATTTTTATTGTTGCCATTGCATAAAAAGCAGGGTTGGGTTTCTGACGTCAGAAACTGGTTTTTGACATGACAACTATCAAAAACTGGTTTAAACCGTCAAAAACTGGTTTAAACCGTCAAAAACTGGCTTAAACCGTCAAAAATGTGTAATGCGCTTTAAACATTTTAAGAACAAGAGAGAAACATTGACTAAGTCTTAATGATTTAAGTAATTTTTTGTTTAAAATTAATTATACTGTAATTTAATATTTACAAAAAAAAAAAAAATTAAATTTACTTACTTTAAGAAATTAAATTTACTTACTTAAATTTAATTACTTTAATTGCAATAAAACATTGTTTTTTAGAATGTTCAAATAGTAGAAAATGATTTTGTACAGTTAATAATCTGGATTAATTTTACCTCACAATATCCTATAGCACATAACCAAATTAGCACATTTATTTACATCCAAATGGTTTCTGAGTTTAGAGTGTATGAAACCAATGTTACAAAATACTCTCTCAATTGGTGCTGTGCTAGCAGGGCTTGATAGCAGAAGCAGTTGAACAAATTTGGAGACAGGCTAATTTTCAGATTTATGACAGATTTTTTTTCTTTTTTTTTCCGGAAATGATAATATACGATACAGTAAAAGGGAATTTTTAATATTACATCTAAAGTTGTATATGTGTGACATATGTTTAATGTGAAAGTTTACAGATCAGTGTAGTATTTGAGGTTTCTGACGAGGTTTTTGACAAGAGGTTTTAGCCATGACGGTTTAAACCACGGTTTTAACCGGATAAAACCGCACACTGTCAAAAACTTGCCAACCCTGATAAAAAGTTCTTGGAATATAATTCTACTGGAAATTTTTACGTAATTTTCTAAATTTATTTAGAGTATAGGCTAAAGCTGTAGCTAAGGGCAGATTCAAAGTTTTATTTCCACGAATCCTCCTGTTATTGACATTTTGTATTCTTCAGTAAATTTCAAAACTTATTTAATAGTTAATTCACATTTTTAGCTCAAATGCTTCATTGTAATTCTATTTAGCATTAGAATTATTCATGTTCTGTTAATGAATCGTGTCAATTTGAATACTTTTCGATTCCGAAAATGAAACAAAACTTTCAATTGTGTTTTAAGCAAATATTTGTTCTCAATTTCTGTATAATCCGTTTAACTTTATGACCGGCTCCATTCTGTCTAATGTTTAAAAGACAAAAGCTGTAAATTGTTAGATGAACTCTTTCGAAAGCAACAATTTAGCGATTTTCTAATAATGAATTCTCATTCAGAATTTTCCATGAATTTTATTTGAAAATAAAGAAGTACATTTTTATAAAATTATAAATGTGACATTTAATTGAAAGATTTTTCTGCAAAACTTAATTAAATCTATATTATAAAGGCCAAACGTAACTGTGCGTAACGCATACGTCATTTTGCGAATGGCAACACTTTCACATGCAAGTCAGTTTTGCAACTTTCGGTACTGCAAATTTTATGCTTCTAAACATCGCACATTTTCAATTTTTACGCCACGTATAGAGAAATATTATTACTTTTAATATACTTATAATATACTTTTAAATGCAATTTGTTTGAAAGCTGTATCTTTATTTATTCTTGACATATTAATTTTTTTTATAGTTTTTAGTGCGAATTTTGTAATCGTGGCAACACATATTCACCATTTTCTCTTTAAAATGACGAAAATTGAAATATGTGGATGTAAATTTTAAGAAAATAAAAATTATAACGGTTTAGATTTCACGTGAAATTCTAAGTTCGTGTCAGTTTGAATTTTGTTTTTCATACGCAGTTTTACCAAACATAAGAGCCTCAATTGGTAACCTCATCTTTATTACATTTTGCTTTATTATTATATTACTTACCCATCATAAGTAGTATAGGGTAAGTCTTGCAATCGTTTTGAACACATCGAAAAAAAAATTTTGACGGATTTACACGTTTCAGATACTAGAGATTCAGAAAAACATATTTTTAGAAAAAAAAAAAAAAAAAAATTGCCGTCCGTCCGTCTGTGTGTCTGTCTGTCTGTCTGTCTCTAACCGCTCTATCTCCCGAACAAATTGAGATAGAGACTTGAAATTTTGTATGTAGTTAGTATGTAAGAATGAGACGAAGCCTGTTTAATATCAGTAACCTCGATTATCCGGAACTATTTTTTCCGGACTCTCGAAAAATTCGTTCTGATGAAAGGTATATAAAAAATTTCGAAATTTTTTATTTTAAGGACTGGACATAAAAGGCAATAAAATAACACAAATTTTGCATAAAAAAGAGGTCGATCGGATTATTAGTTGTCGAGATATGTGTAATCCTGTTTTCCTAATTCTTCGATTTTTCATGAACCTGTATTTCATTCAAATTTCAATTCACAGGTATATTTTTATTGGAAATGAGACGCTTAATCCAACGCAAAAAATTTTTAGTTAATATGATTATTATTTTTTGAGTTATAAGGATGTTTCTTTTACGCAATCCAGTACTACTCGAGTATATTGGCGTTTTATATAATTAGTCAAAATTGGCTCATCTGCAATTCATTAAAGGAGCATTATTGTATGTTAAAATTATTTATTTATGCGTTTAAATTTTATTTTTAAGTTGCCATAGACACGCGTTTTATTTTCATATTTTAAATTATGATGGGTAAGTATTACGGTGGCTCCCCAACGACTAGTTTTTACATATGCGATTAAAGTGTAATAATTTTGACAACTGAGTTTTAAAGAAATAGTTTTTTTTTTCTTCTTAATTTTAGTTTCAAGTAATATTTGTTTGAGAGTTACTTTGAGAGTTTTTACTGTAGTTAATTATGTAGATTTATTATAAATCAATGAAACAGTTCCTTTTTAAGCATTTATTTTCGTCGAAATTCGACGGGTTCCACCTTGTTTCAGTAAATTTCAAAATTGATTTCATTGTAGTATTCTATTTTCAAATTTGTAGCTCAAATACTTCATTCTAATTCTATTTAGCATTAGCATTAATCAGCTTATAGTACTTTCTGATTCCGAAAATGAAACAAAACTATTAGTCGCGTTTCAAGCAAATATTTGTTCTTAATTTCTGTTTAACCGATTTAATTGTATGACCGGCTGCAATCTGCATACATTTGTCTATTGTTTAAAAGACAAAAGTAGTAAATTGTTAGATGAACTATTTCAAAAGCAACAATAGCGGTTTTCTCGTACTGAATTCACATCAGGAAATTTCGATGAATTTTATTTGAAAATAAAGAAATGCACTTTTATAAAGTTATAAAAGTGACATTTAATGAAAATACTTTGCTGCTAACCTTAATGAAATGAATTTAATGGATATTTGATTTCAATTTCATGTTTATCGAGCCTTTTTATGCGCTATCTAAATTTATAATATTTTGATGTTATCTTGTCATTTAAAACGCGCTGGTACATAAGTTCCCTGTACAAAGGGTATCTTCGCTCCTTTGGTATGATTAGAGCATTGAAAAGCCTAGTGGAATTTTTAGCGCAGTGTTTATTTTTTTTTCAAACGAATTCAAAGAGAAAACTAGAAAGCAGGAAATTTAATTTCCCTTCAAAATTTAATATCGCTCCCGATAAACATGTATATGGATATGGGCTTAAAACACAGTTTCATTTTATAAAAAGGCGTCAGTCTTATCCGCTTTTACGATCCATTCTTAATACGTTCAGTGCCACGGTAACTGACAACTGATCTTTACGCTTAGGCTTCGGAAATCATAGGTGTACATAGGTACAGTGTAAAATATGATACTATATAAATTTTAAATAAATTTTCAGTAATTGATATGTACGGTAACACAGAATTTACCTATAAGGGGCTGTGCATATGCAACGTTATCAGCTTATTGATAATTTTGGACCCCCCTTCCCTCTCCCCGTCCGATATCACACAAATCCTCACCCCCCCTTGTATTAATATTGTTATCAAAGTATATCTTTCTTTCCTTTGTTTTTTGTTATTTATAGAATTTATATCTTTTGTTTCGAGTGATATGCAAAACTGGTTACATATTTTATTGATTGAAGTGAAGAGAAGACAATAAAATATCCCTTTATATCCTAACAATTAAAAGAAATTGTTATCATTTAAAAGTATTTTACAATAGCTTTTTGCTAGATAATGCATTAACAGAAATAATGTATTGTTGCGGTTGCCCCGCATGAAGAAGTTTGTAGTGGAGATATTTTTATTAACAAAAGAAGTGTGCAACGTTCTTTCTCTTTCTCTATTGTTTATTAATAAATACAAGCTTCATTACAAATGTACTTCACATAGGGTTTCTCAAACAGTGATTGTAGTATATGCATATATACAGAAAAGTATATGCATATATAAAGAATAAAAAAGACTATTAAATATTAGGCTATTTCATGTTTTAGAATTAAGTACTATTATAATAATTTAGTGATTTTAATAAAATATTTGTATTTTCATAAAAATAGATAACAGTCTAAAAAACGATAGCCTACTATTTTGAACCAAAAACCATGTTAAAAATATAAAAAAAAAATTGTTTGGATCAAAAATGATATCGATTTCAAAAGACATATCTCCCTTGCCCCTAGAGATATAGTACGATATCATTTACCAAACCCCTCCCCCCGAAAATGATAGCTTTACAGCCCCTAAAATATGATATTACAGTCGAGTCTCTATATAACGAAATCCATCGTTCCAGTAAAATATTCGTTATATAGAGAAATTCGATGTAGGGTGACATCCCCAGTAATTGGCACTTTAAGAATTTGTCTTTAAATTTACTTCAATTTTCATTACAAAGAAATAAGATATTTACTTGGAAATATTTTTAAATCAAAGAATGCATATCTATGCATCTATTTTGCCCACTAAAAGCAAAATAAAATTAAAAAGTATTTTTGTAAAAATACATTTAGAAAAAGTTGCTGAAATCACCAGTAATTGGCACCTAGAGCACCAATGTATGACACCTTGTGATCCAGTAATTGGCATATGTTTATATAAAAAAAAACTTTACATTTTGCATTGGGTTTAATCATTTTAAATTAATTTACTGTAGATGAAGATGCCATATTTTAGGTTTTTGAGAGCAAGAAATCAGCATATTATTCTGAAATGTGAACACTTTAAAACAATACAATATATTTACATTAATACCCAGTAATTGTCATGCTGTCCCCAGTAATTGTCATATGAAGCTTTAATGGATTCCAATTACTGATAAAATTTATATTTTCAAATAAAAACAAATGATAAACAAAATTAGTCTATAATTTTAAAAGTACTTCCAAAATAAATGGTTTAATCTCAAATTCCTTGCGAATTCCTTGTAATTGGAATAGGTGCCAATTACTAGGAACTAGCAAAATTGAAGCACCATTAATTGGCAACTACCATTAATTCAGAAATCCAAATATTTGTGTCGAAAATACTTTTACACAATTAAAGTAACCCTTTTTAACTAAACAAAAATGTTGTCAATTAAAATTTAAAATATATTATAAATCAGATAATAATGAATTGAAAAGCATGCCTTCCTTAAGCCAAAGAACAAGAATTTGCAACAAAATGGCTAATTTGATACAAGCCATACTTGTTTCTCTTTCCTAGGCTCTATTGTCATCTTGTAAAATAAATCAAAGTTATAATCTTTAACGTAAATGAGCATATAACTGATATATGGTCTTGAATTTTTAAAAGACTGGATATAAATCTTTTTTTAGGACATTTTTGTAAAATGTGCCAATCACTGGTGCATGCCAATTACTGGGGGTGTTACCCTATAAAGAATGATGTTAAAAATCGTATTTAATGTGTAAATTTTGAACGAATATTACTTTTTAATCTTTTTTATTAAGAATTTGAAATGTTTAAAAGCAAATATTAACCTAATATTTTATTTCTTAATTATTTAAGCAGTTTCAAAAAAGAGAACAGACATTTATTTGAAAAATTAATGAAAATCAAATGAGTAAGACTTGCATTAATTTCAGACGAAGAAATCTGTAATTTTTTGTTGTTTTGATTTTTAAATTGTTACGCTCACAAAAAAATGCTCAAATTTCAATAACGAATGAAAAATTGTAGTTAACATTTTCCTCCATTTGAATGCCTCTCTGATGTGCCTCTCGTTGATTCCTCGCTTATATGGGTAACAATCCAATTGACTCTGTTTTGAGAAGGATGTTGAAAGGTGTGTGGGAGGTGGGATGAACTCGTTGGATTTAAAGAACAAGAAGAAAAGTAACATTAAAAAAAAAAAAAAAAAAAAAAAAAAAAAAAAAACCTCAGCACTGAACAATAAATCAAAGATAAGTGATGGAAAATTGATTCCATATGATTTCGAAGCTTTTTTAAAACTGAATAAATTAAGACCAATTTATGAAAAAATTCGTTATATGGAGATAGATATTTTGCAATATAGAGACTGTTTTTTAATGTAATCATGCGAAAAGGGGGTCATTCCTACTAAAAATTCGTTATATAGAGAAATTTGATGTATGGAGTCTCGTTATAGAGAGACTCGACTGTATATAAATATTAAATAAATTTTCAGTAATTGCTTAGAACAATATAATTATTTTAACTGTACAAAAGACATTTCCGACTGTTAGCAGAAATGATTGAAACAAAATTTTCAAGTATGTGATACATTTTCTATTTTTTTTCATACTAGCCTAAATACAATCTACAGATACTGCATAGGGCGGCATATGAAAATTCAGATATTTTTAGAAATGTAGATGATGTTTGTTGAAATAGCGTTTTTAATTGGGCCATTTTTGGTTCAATGGGGGCTTTTCAGAATTGTTGAATATGTTCTTTTTCATGTTATTAACCCTTTCAGGGGAAATTAATAGTAATTATGTATTGTTGAATTTACACCGGAATTTTCTAAAGAGAAAAAATACACCAAAACGCGAAAAAGCAATTTTTAAACTTTTTTACGAACAAAGTAAAAAAAAAAAAAATTAATTAAAGATTTCGGTGCGAATCTTCATTAAAATTTGGTAAGATATTGCCACCCCTCAAGGAGTTAAATGGTGAAGCAGTACGTTTAATCTGAATGTTTCGGAAATTCTTTTACAGTCTAGGCTTCAGTCATGATTTTTAATTCTTTTTTATTCTGTCCTAAAAGGCTATTTTATGCTTCGTTGCACGCAAAATAACTAACTAAATAAAAATTATGTATATATATATATATATATATTTCGTGAATGCGACTTTTCTCTTCTTTAAGTCTTGAGGCTGTTTGGAGCGTTTCCAAGTGGAATAAATATTAGTTGTATATATTCCATATCGATATAAATTCTTAGTTTTTCGTTATAGCATATATATTATAAATATTACGATATGAATTTAGTCTCTTCTAAATTACGGTAAAAAAAAAAACTCCTGACATTATATATAACCCTCCTGCAAAATTTTTTTAAATAGCTGTCACCGTTTGCAAGTTATTGAATTTTAAAATCCATCAGTCATTTTTGGGACACCCGGTATATGCCTATTATCTCAGCTATTCTCTTTTAGTCTATTAACCCTTCCAGACGCAAACAATTGTAATTGCCTAACACTGAATTCACATGCGAGTTTTCTAAAAAATAATATATATATATATATATATATATATATATATATAATACAAATTTTAATTTTTTCCCCCAAAACTAACTTTTATACTATATTAATTTCCTTAGAATAATATTTCGTATTTAGTTTAGCCTATTAAATTAAAATCTTGTTTCTAGATCTAATCTGTTATTCTTTATGGAAACGGTATAAATTCTTAATTCACCTTAAAAAACATTATTTCCAGTATGCATAAATTTAAAAAGATGTCTCTAAATTAAAAATATTCTTAATTAAACTTTATTTCTTAATATTCCAAATAAAACTCATTTTTTCTATGTTTTTATCAACCCTTTTTAAGAAAGTCTTATTAAATTTATTCCAAAACCATACCTTTCAAAAAATATCATTATTTTATTTTATCTATTTATTTATTTTCCCTCTGTCAAAATTTTATATTGTGCATATCAATAAATTCATTTCTTTTCTTTTTCTCTTAAAATTAATCGTCTATAAAAATCGTCTGCCTAAGATATTTAAAATTCTGAGTCGATTATAAATTGGTTAAATAATACTTTTATAAAAAATAAAATTGTTGTCTGTCAAATATAATTCTCGACTCTGGGTATGAGTTATGTTTACATAAAAGAATGATGGTTTGAGACTAAGGAATGTTCTAGAATTTTCTTTTTAGATTTAAAAAAATCGGAATCTTCGAGAGGTGGTAAGAAGAAGGATTCTTGGGTTCTCTCTTCCATGAGTACGGCTGGATGAAGTAAATGATGGAATATTTTTTTGGATGTTTCGGTAAAAAATCGTCTGCAAAAAGGAGCTTTCCTCTCTATTATAGCTACAGTTTAATAAAATGAACTTGCAGCAGCCAAGGAGTGACTTATTGGATCTTCTACATTTATTTATTTTTTTTTTTTTTTCTTTTCGCGCTGGCCATGACTTTTATGCGGAGAAAGGGAAACCTGGCGATGATGTTTCTGTCCCCCTAAGTTTAAAATTTCACAGATATATACACCAAAATTCAGATTTAAGCAATTTGTTTTCTAATTTTTTCCAACAAAGTTATAAAAATTAAATTAAATTAAAGGTTTCTGGTCGAATCTTCATTAAAATTGGGCGGGATGCAATATATTGCCGTCCATCAAGGATTAAACAATGAAGCTGTATCTTATTCTAAGTGCATCGAAAATTCTTTCATAGATTTCTATTGTTAATTATCCTTATGTATGTCTATACCCTATATACTTATTGATATTATTAATTATCCTATCATAAATATAAATACCTATACCCTATATGCATCTTCCTAGTATTATTTATACAGTAATATATTGTGTAATTACACATTAATAATTACCCAATTATAAACATACATAGCTAAAATACTTCCATACCTCATATAAATTTGTTTATACATTTCTCATAAATTCTGAATGCATTGGAAATTCACTTTCTAGACTTGAGCCATGATTTTTCTTTCTTTTTATTTTTTTCCCCTAAAAGGTTATTTCATGCTTCGTTCGACGCAAAATAACTAAATAAATAAAAGTAATACAATTTTTTCGTGAACACGACGTTTCCCATCTTTAAGTTTCGGGTTGTTTGGAGCGTTTCCAAGTGTAAGCCGGCCGTTTTATTTACATTTAACTGTTTTCGACAAAGCGTTTTAAAATTGAACTCAATCGCTCAGAAAAAAAAAATAAAGTTAAAGGAGGAAAAAAATGTTTAAAAACCCGCATTTCCCGTATTCGCTGAGCGCTTTTTAGAGAAGCACGGGTTATTTTTCTTTGGTTACTATTTAGACTCGCTGTATCGAGGCTTGGACAACACCAAGCAGATTATTTTTTGTGCAGTGAGGAACGTCGGAATTTATTTTCGAGAGGAAAAAAAAAAGGATTCCGATCGGATTCTATTTTCGGATTTTCCACGGAACCTCTAAAAGGTTTATTTTCCCATTTATCTACATTTTCCAGGAATCCGTTTTCAGATACTTGCATAGCTATTCAAAGATTAAAGGAAAAAAATAATATTACTTTTTATTCTATTAAATATGAATATTTTATGATGGTTATATCTTTTATGTTTAACGTGCATGATTTTTCATAATTATCTTTCTTTTTAATAATGTAAAAAAAAAAAAAAAATTAAGATTTGCATTTTATTGTTGTGTCTGAGATCACCGACAAACTTCTATCTGTATATTTAAAAGACAAGGTTGTTTTTGAGTGTGTGTGTGACCTGCCCTGAGATTTTTTTGAACAAATTTTAATAATTATTTTTAAATGAAAGCTCTATTTCTTTCTAGATTCTACCTGCTTTTTCAAGTATTCCCATATTTAATTCAAATGGGTGTTGTCTGTTTTAAATTGTTAACTTAACTTTTTTTACTTTTAGTCTATGAACCCTTCCCAGAAGCAAACAATTGTAATTGTGCAATATTCAATTCATACCGGAGTTTTCTAAATAAAAATTACAACAAAATTCAGAAAAGCAATTTTTTAAATTTTCCCAAAAAAGTTAAAAAGTAAAATTAAATTAAAAGTTTCTGGTCGAGTCTTCATTAAAATTAGGCGGGATATAATAATGTGCCGTTCCTCACGGGGTTAAACGCTGAAGCTGTCCCTCATTCTGTGCATTGGAGATTCTTTCATAGATTTCTATTATTAATTATCCTATTGTAAATAAATACTTATATCCTATAAACTTATTCCTGTTGTTATATATATATATATATATATATATATATCGGGTGTCTCAAAAATGACTGATGGATTTTAAAATTCAATAACTTGCAAATGGTGTCAGCTATTTAAAACATTTTTGCAGGAGGGTTATGTATAATGTCAGGAGTTTTTTTACCGTAATTTTTTATTTTAGTTCGCATCTCAAACAATAGGTGGCGCTGACGGCGATTGAAGGCCAGGTGATCAGTGCTGAGTGAAGCGTCGACCTGGCCTTCAATCGCCGTCAGCGCCACCTATTGTTTAAGATGCGAACTAAAATAAAAAATTACGGGAAAAAAAAAAAAAAAAAAAAAACTCCTGACATTATACATAACTTTCCAGCAAAAAATTTTTTAATAGTTGTCACCGTTTGCAAATTATTGAATTTTAAAATCCATCAGTTATTTTTGAGACACCCGGTATATGCCAATATTAATTAACCTATTATAAATATAAATACCTATACCCTATATACTTATTCATATTATTGATATACATACCTAGACCCTGTATACTTATTCCTATTATGAATATATACCCTATATAATTTTTCCTATTCTTATACATAGATTCCTATTATTAATATAACAGTCCTCTAATATAAATCAAAAATAATCCCCTATTATAAATTTATGTACCTATATGCTTCGATACCTAATATAAATTTATTTAGAAATTCCGAATGTGCTCGAGAGGTGGTAAGAGAGATGAGAAAAAGGATTCTTGGGTGCGCTCTTGCATGAGTACGACTTGATTTAGTAAATAATGGAATATTTTTTGGATGTTTCGGTAAAATATCGTCTGCAACAGGAACTTTTCCCTATATTATAGCTACCGTTTAATAAAATGAACTTGCAGCAGCCTAGGAGTGATTATTTGGACCTTCTACATTTATTTATTTTGTTTTTTTTCTCGCTGGCCATGACTTCTGTGCGGAACAAGGGAAACCTGGCGATGATGTTTCTGCCCCCCTAACTTCAAAATGTCACATATATATTTTCTATTATTAATTATTATTTACTTATTACTATTACTATAGAATGACCCTAATTACTAATTACCTTATTATAAATATACCTAAAATAACCTATATACCTAACATACATTTTTGTATAGATTAGTTATAAATTTCGAATGGTCCGGAAATTCACGTTTCTAGTCTTGAGCCATGATTTTTCTTTATTTTTGTTTTTTCCTAAAAGGTTATTTCATGCTTCGTTCAACCGAAAATAAATAAAAGTAATATTATAGTGAACACGGCGTTTCCCTTCTCTAAGTTTTAGTTTGTTTGGGGCGTTTCCAATTTGTAGCCGACATGAAACGCTGTTTTATTTACATTTAACTATTATCGACAACGCGTTTTAAAATTGAACTCAATCGCTCAGAGAAAAAAAAAAAAAAAAAGAGAAATAAAGTTCAAGGAGGAAATAAATGTTTAAAAACCGTATTTCCCGTATTCGCTGAACATTTTTGCTCGAGCACTGGTTATTTTTCTTCCGTTACTATTTAGACTGGCTGCGTCGGGGCTGGGATAAACATCAAGCGGATTATTTTTTTTGCGAATTCCGAATGGCAGCGAGGAACGTAGGAATTTATTTTGAAAAAAAAAAAGGATTCCGATCGGTTCCATTTTCAGATTTTGCACGGAAACTCTAAAAGGTTTTATTCTTTCCACCTATCTACGTTTTCCAGTAATCTGTTTTCAAATACTATATATACATAGATGTTTTAAGATTAAGGGAAAAATTTAACACAATAAGTAGTAGGAAAACAAGAGTACGGGCTCAGGAGCAGGTGGGACTGTGGGACCGTCCCGCCTGCTCCTCCGGCTGTCCCGCCTGCTCCTCCGGCTGCCCCACCTGCTCCTCCGGCTGCCCCGCCTGGCCCCTCCTGCGGTCCCTCCTGCTCCCACCATCTCACCGCCGCCCTCCTGCGCCCCCTAGTGGAAAAAAGGAACATTCTATTCTAACAGGAGAGGTCATCGACCCCATCTCCACTGAGTAAGAACAATACAACCAATATAATTTTTAAATTTTTATATTTATTTCATTATTAAAATATTTTTTAATTAATTAATCTTTTTATGTTGAATCTAGAATTCCTCTTTTCTTAATTAAGTATATAACAGAAGTGGTGAGCGACCCTCTTTGTACTAAATAAGAACAATACAGTCAATTTTTAAAATTTTATATTTATTTCATTATTAAAGTATTTTTTAATTATCTTTTTATATTGAATCTAGAATTACTCTTTTTCTTAATTAATTATGCTCATCAAAGATTAGTCGAAAAGCTAACATATAAATTTAATTATTATATTATATATGTGATAATCTGCTCTACTGAAAAATTCTTATCAAATCAACTTTTAACCTCGTAAAAATAATATTTTAATTAATAATAATTATCAATCAAAAGTTAAATATCAACCTCTATTTTAAAAAAAAAAAAATAAGATAAATATAATCTGCTATATTAAAAAAAATTCTTATAAAAAAATGTGTTTAAAGAACTTTCAATTCACGAATACCACACCTTCACAAAAAGAAAAAAAAAATCTCCCCACTGACTTAAAAAGAAGTAAGAGATGTTCTTTTCCCCCACGCAAACATCTGCTTCCGTGGGGTGATGAAAAAGAGGTCATTCACTTATTACGTCACTCCAGTTTCTTTTCCCCCACGCAAACATCTGCTTCCGTGGGGTGATGAAAAAGAGGTCATTCACTTATTACGTCACCTCGGTTCATATATCCGGGTATGTGGCGAATTTTGGTTTGTGTTACGGAAAGAAAACATATCTAGAATTTATTCTGCTTTCGTCTCGGTAGCATAAAGACTTGCTTCTTTTTTCTGTTGAGTGAAGAGTTCTAAGCTTATATTACGCAAAATGTCATCTCAATTGCACACCCAATCAGAGGTAAACTTTATTTTATATTTTTTCTACGTTTTCTTAAAAAGCTCTGTAACCATTTTTTTAAATGAAATTGAAAATAATTAGATATCTTAATTTATTTTTATTTATTTATAGGATGATATATTTTTTGATTTCGGCATTTCTTCTGAGGAATTAAAGAAAATTTGTTCTCAGATGGAAGAAGAGATTTCTTCAAAGTCTACGCCATCTAAAAGAGTGAATGTAGAGGACTCTTCGGTAAGAGTTTTTCTTTAATGTCTATATAGAAAACTAATTTGAAATTTTCTTTTAGTTACAATTTGTTGAAATAATTTTTTTTTTGTTCTTTTTTTATCTCTTTTCAGGATTCTACCACCCCACTTTCTAAGAAAAGGAAATTAGGAGATTCGGAAGGTGTTGCTGGCCCCAGTGGATCAAATCTCATCAAAAATGATAACAAATATTTAGTAAGTTTTTTTAAATAGAAAAATGAGTTTGAAAAAATTTCTTTTTAATTTGTAAAAATAGTGTTTTTTATGTTTTTTTCTTTTATCTATTTTTAGAGTTGCCCACTTTGTGCATGTCAATTCGCACAAAAACGTCATCTTTTAAGACACATCAGGTGGCATGACAACGAGGCATCTGATGAGGAACATCCTGAAGGTAGTGGAGAATATGAAAGTATCCAGAGTCGTAGCGAAGTGATGCAAGCTTCATCTCATGTAAGTATTTTTTCAAAACCTATCTCTCTGTTAAGTAGGAAAATTTTAGAGCTTCTCAAATTAGATTTTAAGTATTAGGAACAAGTACAAAAATTCTAAATTGTTAGTTAAAAAATTACAAAAAAAAAAAAAAAAAAAAAAATCAATACTCAAAAACACTTTTATTTCTAAATTAAAGAACAACAACAAAAAATAAAATAAAATAAAATAAAATAAAAAAAAATAAAAAAATCTAAAAATCAATTTAAAAATATATTAACTATTTAAATATTCAAAAATACTTTTATTCCTTCCAGAAATGTTTGAATGAATCACCTGATGAGGAACATCCTGATGAACTAGAAGGTAGTGGAGACCATGGAAATATCCAAAGATGTAGTGAAGTGGTGCAAGCTTCATCTCATGTAAGTATTTTTTTTTTTCAAAACCTATCTCTCTGTTAAGTAGGACATTTTTAGGGACACTCAAATTAGATTTTAAGTATTAGGAACAAGTACAAAAATTCTAAATTGTTAGTTAAAAATTACACTAAAATGAATTTAAAAATAATCACATTAAATACCAAAAACACTTTTATTTCTAAATTAAAGAAAAAAATCAATTAAAAAAAATATATTAACTATTTAAATATTCAAAAACACTTTTATTTCTTGCAGAAATGTTCCATATGCAATTAATTAAAAAATAATCATGTTAAAAATACTCAATACTCAAAAACACTTTTATTCCTTCCAGGAATGTTCCATCTGCAGCAAAATCTTTAACCATAGAGGTCATTTAAATCGTCACATGAAGACTCACAAAAGTGAAATTTTTTTTAAATGTGAACAATGCGAAAAATCATTTAACCGAAAAGATGCTTTGAATCGACATCTGAAAACACACAAAAGTGAAAAACAGTTCAAGTGTAAAGTCTGCAACGACTCCTTTAGCAGAAAAGATAATTTAAACCAACATCTAAAGATTCACAACAATGAAAAATCGTTTTCTTGCGAAGAGTGTCAAATTACATTTAACCGTAAAGCCAATCTTAGAAGACATCAAGAACAACACACCAATTCATCTGCTTCTCATGAATGTGAAGTTTGTTCTAAATCATTTAGGCGTAAAAGTAATCTCCTTCAGCATAAACGTACACACCACACAACGAAAAAAACAGTCCCCCCACAGAAAACAAAACCTGTTAACACAAAAAAAAGATCCACTGAAAAAGCATTAAATACATTTGAGAAAATTACGATTCCAGCTACAGAAGAAAACGCTCATGACATTGACATTTTCAATAGCCAGATTATAGAAGAAATCCAAAACCATATATTGAATTCTCTAAATACTTTGAAATCCCTTAAATGGCATCTTATCCACACCATCAAGTTTACTCGATTTAATGAAGATGAGGAAGTTGAATCAATGTTAGGTTATTTTAGGTCTGATCCCTGCCCTGAACATATTGAAGAAACAGTCAGAAACCACATCATCGAAAATTTAGAAAAAATTAAAACTCATTTTGAAGAATTTGTTCAACTCGGGTCGGGCTGGGTGCTAGAAAAAATCATGCATACAGACCTATACATAGCTCATTACAAGCCACTAACTGGAAGCAGTTATATTGAAACCCCTGAAAAATTAAAAAGAAAAGAAGCACTTATTAATATTCAAAATTTTACTGATAATAAATGTCTTATTTGGTGCCTACTAGCTCACAAAAAGAAAATAGACAAAAATGCAGAACGTGTTTCCAACTACACGCCTTTCGAACATGAAATAATCATTGATGATATTCCTTGTCCTGTCCCTTACCATAAAATTAAAGATGTTGAAGAAAAAAACAATTTAAGAATTAATGTATATTCATATGACGAGGAAGAAGATGAATTCGGAATGCTTCACATCTCAAATCGAACCCATCAAGAAGCGATTAATTTATTATTAATTGGGGATGAAGATAAGAACACCCACTATATATACATAAAAAATATGTCAAGACTCTTTTCCCATCTCACTAAATATAACGGAGAAGTCTATTTTTGTTATCGATGTCTCCATCGCTTTATGACTCAGACACTTCTAGACAATCACCTTCCATATTGCTCAGAACACGCTCCTCAACACATCAAAATGCCTGATCCAGAGAAAAATATTTTAAAATTTAACGGATATCATTTCCAACACTTAACACCTTACATCATAATAGCCGATTTTGAAAGTCTTGTCGTCCCAATTCACACTACAGAACCTAATCCTAGCACTTCTTACACTATCCCTACACAAAAACATATCCCTTGCGGCTATGCCTACATAATAATTGATCAAGATGGGAAAACATATAAGAAGATGAAAACGTATCGAGGAGAAGATGCCGTATCAGATTTTTTGAAGAATATTTTTCAAGAAAGAGATGAGTTAGCCGAAACATTAATCACCATCAAACCTCTGAAACCATCCAAAGAACAAGAAAAAGCCTTTAGAGAAGCGACTGTGTGTTGCATCTGCGATCAGCCCTTAGGCAACAAGCGATGCCGAGAACATGATCATATAACAGGTGTATACCGTGGTGCTGCTCACATGAACTGTAATTTACAATATAAACAACCTAAAGTCATCCCAGTTATTTTTCACAATCTAAAACATTACGACGGTCACCATCTGATGACGGAATTAGGAAAATTTAAAAGTTACGGTATAGATGTCATCGCAAATACAATGGAAAAATACATATCATTTACTATCAAAAAACAAGACTGTCCCATAAAACTTAGATTTCTCGACTCCTTCCAATTTTTACCTACATCTCTTGAAAAATTAACAGCCAATCTGCAACCAACAGACTTTCACCTCCTTAAAGCTAATTTCCCTAAAGATACAGACCTCTCACTCCTCACTCGAAAAGGGATATACCCATATAGCTATTTTACAGACTTCCAAAAATTTGATGAAACACAACTCCCTCCACCTTCATCATTCCATAACGATTTAACAGATGAACCCATTTCCATAGAAGATTATGAACATGCTCAAAATGTTTGGAAAACTTTTAATATTCAAAATCTCGGTGAATATCACGATTTATATGTTAAATGTGACGTCCTTCTTCTAGCTGACATCTTCCAAAACTTCAGAAAACTTTGCCTACACTATTACAAAATTGATCCTACACACATGTTCACATCTCCAGGACTCGCCTGGCAAGCTTGTCTTAGAATGACTCAGGTACAATTGGAACTTCTCACGGACATTGACATGCTCTTGTTTTTTTGAGAAGGGTGTAAGAGGTGGTGTGAGTGCTATAACTAAACGATATGCAAAAGCGAACAATCCCAATGTCCCTAATTACAACAAAAATAATAAAACAAGCCATATCATGTATTGGGATGCTAACAACTTATATGGCTGGGCTATGTCCGAATACTTACCTGTTGGTGAGTTTCAATGGATTCAGCCATCTGAAACAGATATAAACAGCATCCTTTCCCATCCAGATAATGCAGATTACGGCTATGTCCTGGAGGTGGACTTGCGTTACCCCCCTGAACTTCATCTACTCCACAACGAATACCCACTTGCTCCGGAAAACATTCACATCACTGAAGACATGTTATCTCCTTACACAAAATCTTTATTAAACAACAGACCCTACAAAGGAAGTTCGAAGCTCTCACCGAATTTAAAAGACAAAGAACACTACATCGTCCACTACAGAAACTTGAAACTCTATCTCCAACTTGGTCTCGAACTCATTAACATTCACAGAATAATTAAATTTAGGCAAGCACCTTGGTTAAAGCCCTACATAGAATTCAACACTGATAAGAGGAAACAAGCTACCAGTTCTTTCGAGAAAGACTTCTTCAAATTGTTGAACAATTCAGTTTTCGGTAAAACAATGGAGAATCTCCGCTTGAGACGGAATATTGAGTTGTGTAACAACGAGAAGAGGTCAAAAAAACTTGTCGCATCTCCAGCATTTAACAACTTCAAGATTTTCAATGAGGGACTGGTAGCCGTGGAACGAGTCAAAACCACTCTGACTATGAATCGTCCAATCTATGTAGGGTTCGCTATTCTAGATCTCGCTAAATTACATATGTACAAATTCCATTACAACATAATTAAGAAACATTATCAAGATCGTGCTCAACTGCTTTTCACTGACACTGACTCACTCACCTACCACATCCAAACAGATAATATACTACAAGATATGCAAGAACATCAAGACGAATTCGACTTCTCCGATTATCCTAAGAACCACCCCCTCTACTCTGAAAAAAATAAGAAAACAATAGGTAAATTTAAGGATGAGATGAATGGAAAAACTATTTTTGTAATTTGTTGGCCTTAAAGCGAAAATGTACAGCATCCTATCAGAAGATGGAGAGAAAAAAAGAGCCAAAGGAGTACCTACATCTATCGTTCGAAAGAAAATAAAACACTCACAATATTCCGAATGCATACATCATCTGAAAACACTCTGTACAATAAACAAAAGAATCCAGCAAGATCACCATCAATTGTACACTATACAGCAACAGAAGCTAGCACTCAGCCCGTTTGACGACAAACGATTTATTCTAGATGATGGTATAACAAGTCTCGCTTATGGTCATCATCAAATTTAAAACAGAAAAATTAAATTAAAAAAACAGAAAAAGAAAAAAAAAATGAAGAAAAGAAAATGAAGATCTGGATAAAAAAAGTGGGGCGCCACATAAGGAGATGTGGCGGGAGGCGGAGGGACTCCATAAAAAAAAAATATTTTCTTTTTAAACATACATTTCATTTTTAAATTCAGAGTTGAAAAGAAGACTATTTCTAAATAAAAATCTAGTTTTATTAATTTAATTAAGAGTTTTTGTATTCGCATTCAGAAAATTAATTTTTCTGTCATGAAATTTTCTAGTTTGTTTACAGTTTTAAAGATTAAAATTTCGGTTACAGAACATGTTTTTCAAGGTTGGCTCATAAAACTGCAAGAAGCAGATGTTGTTTTTAAATAGAAAGTATTTTACGATTCATGTCAACACCAGGTGTAGAAACTTAAAGTAAAAAAAAAAAAAAATTAGTTCGAATATGACGTCACAAGAAGCAGGTGTTGTTTTCAAAAACCGTGAGAAAGAATTTTTCGGTTTGTGTCAACACCAGGTGCACAAAATGTGAACTAAAATATTGGTTTCAATATGACGTCACAGAAGTTATGTGTGAGTTCGAATTTGTGCGTGGCAACATAACTCTGTTATATTTTGTTGTGGAAAGTCGCATCAATTTTTCTCTTGGAAAAAATGAAACGATCTAATAATTCTTCTCAGAATGGTTGCGAGAAAAAATCGAAAAATGAATGTGAATTAGAAGATGTTTTTGATAATTTGGATGATGTGTTTCAAAGCATCGATTTTAATAAACTAATTATGGACTTGTCTGATGAACCCCCCTCTCCAGTTGTAGCTGAGTCTTCATCTGACAAACCCACTTCTTCAACTGCATTCCAGACTTCATCTACCCCAATCGCCGATGCAATTCCTACATTATCTAGCGGAAATGAGAAAAGCTCTCAATCTATGGATATGAACGATGGCTATTCCAATCAGCGGATCTGTTTAAAAGAACTTGGAAATAGTATCTATTTAACCTGTGAACTGTTCAAAGGTTCTGTCATTATCCACATTCGAAAATTTCTTCGATCTTCTGAAACTCAACCACTAACTCCTACAAAAAATGGTGTTTCCATGAATTTAAAATCATGGTATCGTTTCGTTCAGAAAATATTTGACTTCAATTTAATTTATACAACATCATCTTTCATTGCAAACAACTCCATCCTCATATTATCTAAAGATGGTATCGCTGAAATCAGCAGCATTCAGAAAGGTTGTTGCATTCGGTTAGATGAATATCAACTTGAGAATTTAAAACACCATCTAAGCTCCTTCAATGAAACAGTGCTTACATATCTGTATGAAAATCACTTACCAACTCTAATTGCTCATAACCTCTTACCTTCGGAAACATATGATGTAGAATTTACAACATTAGAACTACGCTTAGTAGCATTGATAGAAGTAGAACTGCAAAAAGTTTTTAAATCAGAGTATGAATGTCTTGGATGTGTCTACAATTCACCCGCACAACTTCGTCATGCTTGTATGACTTCCAGTGACTTAGAAAAATTTTTAAGCTTAGGAGAATTATCTCTCTGTACAATCGACTTTAAAGCATTATCAGAACTTTTTGTCAAGGAAACACGGACTGTTTCACATTATTTCCTTCAAAATGTAAATTACAAAGTGTTAGCTGGTGTTCTGTTTAAAACAGTTGATGATTTGTAAATTTTAGAAAAATAAACTGGTGTGTCTCAAAATGGTGTAATTAATGTGTTAAAATAATTTATACTTTTTCTTTCAGGAAAAAAAGAAGTTTCTTTTTCAGAAAAATCAACTCTACATCAAAATCTTTGAACAGATTTTGAATAAAAAATTTTTTCAAAGATTAACTTTCACTTTCCAAACAAAAAAAAAAAAAAAAAAAAAAAAAAAAAATTTCGAAATGTAAAAAAATTCAAAGTGAAAAAAAAAAAAATTCAAAGTGAAAAAAAAAAAAAAATTTCAAAGTAAAAAAAAAAAAAAAATTCGAAATGAAAAAAAAAAAATTCAAAGTGAAAAAAATATTTCAAATGAAAAAAAAAAAAAAGTTTTGTTTAAAAATATTAGATGAGGAAAAAATGTTTGTTTACGTATAAGAAAGTGGGTGTTTAAGAAAGAAAGAAAGATGACACATGATAAATTTAGTGAAAAAAT
Source organism: Maratus speculifer (assembly GCA_964019185.1). Taxonomy (NCBI): domain Eukaryota; kingdom Metazoa; phylum Arthropoda; class Arachnida; order Araneae; family Salticidae; genus Maratus; species Maratus speculifer. Next base: position 3,758,200 of record CAXHSM010000001.1, read on the forward strand.
ATATTTATTTATATAATTTCTGCCAACGTATTACAGGAGACTTAAGAGTCTTTTAAGCTTTAACAATCGATTTAACATTTTTTATAGGTGAATACACATTATCATCTATAGTTAAATATTTGTTCTTGAAGAAAAGCTTGGGAGTATTCATAGAACTCAACGCTTTTAAAAATTCTTCTCTACCAGATAAATGTTTATAAGATTTTCTCTGAGTGAGTATTAAACCAATCAAATCAGTTAGATTAGACTTAGGGATTAATTGGTTTTTATAAATAATCTCTCCTCGTTCATTCCAACGTAAAATATTTGGATACGTTTTCAAATATTGCAAGAGTTGTTCACCTTGTTTTTGAACACCTGTTGGAATCATTTTTAAAATGTTGTCTTCGGAATTTGCAGGATTTTGCATAGTTTCATCTTCAGCCGGTTTTGGAGGTTCATCCTTTTCTGTAACATCCATTTTGAATGGTGGGTTAAAATCTTCTAAATTCATTTTTCTTTTTAACAAGTCGTAGTATAATTGCAGTTTTTCAAAATCTTGTAATTTACTATTCAAAATTTTCTGCATTTCTTTATCAAACTCACTTAGTTGCTTTTGAGAAGGTGTATGTTTAGAAAAATCACTCTCAGGGACTAAAACAAACTTTTTGCTAAACTCCATTTATAAGCGCTGACAAAGCTGTAACAGCAGCTGGTATCAAAATATTTAAAAAACCTCCTTTTTGAATAATTAAACGTTTTTTCTGGTAAAGACTACCTTTTTTAGAGGCTAATTTTCTTAGAAGATATTTGTGTTTTCCAAGCTGCTTCTTCTGATAATGTGAAATTGGTATATTTCCTTTTAACACGTTTAAAGAACATTCACAGATGGTTTTAACCACTTTTGAAGGTAGCTTTTTCAGTAACTGCTTGCGCAATGCTTTTGGGCATGAGTGAATTAGCTGTAAATCCTTGACCTGTTTACGGGTCGGTGACATTTTATGGAATGATGAGTCTGTCGTTTTTCGCAATTATTTATATTTCAGAGTGTAATAATACTGATTTTGATTCGGTAAGATTTGTGTTCTTAACCGATGTTCTTCATCTGTTTCATTTTTCAAATCAATTAATAAGTAGGTAAAAGGTTTTCGGGTAGCATCTGCGTAAACTTCTTGGAAAAATTTATGATTTCGTGGGTATAATTGTCTTCCTAAACATGTGATTTGATTTAAATCACGTCTGTTTTTAAATAGGAAAAGATAGTCAGCATTCAATCGAAGATCTTTCGTTCCTTTATGAAAAAAATTTTGTGTGATAAAAAAAATACTTAAATTGTGGTGATGACTCCCCTTGGTAAATAAATTTGTAAGTCGACGATCACCGCCAACTTCACACATAAGATCATCTATAATGAACAGTGTATTGGTTCCTAAATATTCTTCATAATTAGTTGGGAAACCTTCAATGAACGTAACGTCAGATATTTCATCATATAAATTTTGGTAGATGCCGTAAAACCAAACAATTTTATCGGGTGTAGGTTTTACCATGTATGTTTTAAAGTAGATGAAATCTTTTATAAAAAAAGATTTCCCACTTTTCGAAGGTCCTGCTAAAACAGCTGTGAAGGGGTGTTGAAGGCTTGGGAAATCCATAACAAATAAAAACAGACACAAAAGATATGACATTTTATAAGACTTTTTATTGATAAAAATTCACATACACATGAAATCGTTTGGCAACAAAATTATACACTCTTTGGTCGTTACATAAGTTTTCAGATACAAACTGTGACAAAAACTTTTTCAGAGATTCACCTCTACATCTACAGAGGAGGAAAAAAATTGTATATTGACCACAAACAGCTGTAACATTTGTTTGTAATGTTAAAGGGTTAAAAATCACTTGAGAGAATTTTAAAGTAAAGTCTAAAATAGGTCCTTGATAAAAGTCTGGAGTATTTCCGTAAGAATCAAAGAATTCTACTCTTCTAGGTGAAGTTATGTAGAAAGCAAGCCAATGGCTACCGGGTTGATCAGAAGAATCGACGTTGCATACGAAACAGCAGGGGTATTGCTTAATTGTGTTAGGAAGCATATCGCTGGGAAACACATCTAAAAAATATTTCTTAGTGTATTTGTTATGAGATAAAATGTCTTTAATCTGTTGAGAGTTCATCTTTGTCTAGTTTGGAAAGTCACACAACACATGCCTTGATTTAGAAATTTCGATAATGTTTTCAAATTCTGCATAGATCAGAACGGAAATAGTTGATGAAAGTGCTGAAGAAAACTTAATTTCAACTCTTAAATTTCCTTGATGTTGTAAATTCAAGTGTGGACCATCACATAAATCTGGACTTAAATCGAATGCATATAGAGTGTGTCCTTTAGCATAATCTTCTCGAGATAGATAATTTCCATTATCTCGGTTAAAGCCGGGAAACAATCGATGGTAGGCTGCAATATAATTTCCTTCGTTAAAATTTAATTCTAATGGTTTAGATGGTATTGGTTGTCCGTCAATGTAAATACTTAAAAAGTTGACGTTGTAGTGGTTAAAGAAAAACGGGTTAAGGTCATACTGTCCGTTAATGGCTGAATTTTCTAATAATCCTATAATTACACGCTTAGGCATAGATCCTAAGAATACGTTATCTTGCATAAAAGACCAGCTTCCACTCGATATTGAGTATGTTTTACACAAAACTCTATCGATAGGATATTTAGCATTACTTTTCTCTAACGCTTTAGCGTGTCCGATAGAAACACCTGGACTAACTTTCACCTTTCGAATAAACAAAGAGGCGTGTTGTAACACCACTTTATAATCAGGTGTTTTATCTCCGACTTTATCAGCCATCAAACAAAAATTGGGTTTGCTACGTGTCATTTTAATTTTCAAATCTACCATATTCAATAAAAGTCTATTTTGTTGAAAAATATCACAATGTAGTGGGCCTATCATATCCAAAACTTTACTTTTTGAAGTTAATTCATATCTTTTATGAAGTCCTGGGTTATCGGTAAGTGTAGGATTGACTGTATCCAAACATTCATCTTTGAAAAAACATTCGCAAGAAAGTAAACTTTTCTTAGCATCTTCTCCATAATTCAGTAAAGTCTCGATGTAAGCACGATACGGGTAAGTATTACTAGAAGAGGAAATCACTCTTTCGTTCAAACTCACATCTACTTGAGAAAACAATGCTTGTAAAAATAAATTAACAGGTGCTACAGGTGTCTTGTCGGGTAAGGGGGTTCCATCAGCGTTAGTTAGTTTTACTTTCACGTAAAGGTAAGATGCTGATAAATCAATATAATCTTCACTATTGCCTGTAATGTTAAACTCAACTGGTCCACTCTCAGATATAGTAGCCAGTGGATGATATTCTACAAAGTGACCTTTTTCTATAGCTGTTTGCGTAGGTGGAATCATAAACAAGTCTAGTTCAGATTTGACGCAAACGGGAGAATCTTTATGAATAAGACCAGACATCTTTAAGCAAAAATATCGCGTGCTTTCACTTTCTTGGCTTTAGGGCGACTGAGAGAACTTTGAGGTCTCTTTCGTTTTTTATTCCTTTGACCTGATCCAATCATAGATTTCACTTTAATTGCTGCTTTGTCTGTCAGATTTTTCCCGGCTTCCTTAAATCTTCGTTTAGCCGCTGTTTTAATATTATCACCTTGAGAAATATCATTTAGCACATCTACACCGGTATGAAATAACTGCTTTCCAACTGCTTTAGCACCTGATTTAAATAAAGGTACAGCTGCACGGAAAAGGGAACGGAAAAGTCCTCCGAAACCATAACCTTTCTGGAAAGTATTTCCTTGATAATAGTTCAATCCGCTACCTGTTTGATGTGTATAATAATCTTCAAAAGATTGATTACAGCATTGGTAAGGAACAAGCATTATGAAAGATATTTCTGACGGAAATGTAGTTTCACAATCAACTTCCCGCGATCAAATGACACTAAACGTCCTGTGTGTGTTCTTATAACAGTTTCAATCGTTTGAAAATTTTTTCGAGTCACTGGTATGTAATGAGGTCTGTCAAACACTTCATGAATCATATCTCCATCCTCCCCTTTAACAGGAATCACTCGCAATAAGGGTGCCACTGTATCTCCAACAATCTGAGGTTCTACAATATCACTATACAAGTAGAGCAATTTAAAATCTGCGTGTGGGTCAGCTATAAAGGGACTTTCAAAAGATAATGAGGGAGTCGAAACATTTGAGATTACTTCACCTGGTAAGAATCCTAAACATTCGGCTAAACCAGATAAAAATTTCAATTGTGCATATCTCTTCAAAGAAACTTTCACTTTTTTAGTGTGTTTGTTGTAGCTAACCGAAATTCTATCACCAAATTTTTGATAATTTATCACTTTAATGATGTCGTTAGGAGATTCATAATATCCTGATGGGATTCGAATTTTTTTCGTGTCACTATCATCCTGTTCATATTCATTACCGTTTCTAGGTCTTCCATCTGGTAATTCTAAACTATTACCTAACACATATTCATACTCGTTACCATATTCAGTAATATTACGCCATGTATGAGGATAAATCAATTCAGTTAAACCGACTTCCCATTCACCTTTTAAATCTAAAGGCATAGGTAATCTTGTAAAATAATGTGAAATTTTGTTTTCTGGAAAATAGTTCATTGAACTGTCAGAAGGTAGCGTCACGTAGAATGACATGATTGTGAATGATCATTCGTTGTAAAAAATGGGTGTTTTATAGAGAAAATAAATCTGACGAAGGTATCCACTGATTAAATTTAGAAGGATAACCTTTAAACTTAACTTGATATTCAAGTTGCCCTTTTCTTTTACGTTTTTTCAGAATCTTTTCAACGTCAAAGCGGTTTTTCGGTTGTACTTTTTGTAATTCTTCTGCATAAAAAGTTCCTTCAATAGGTTCGTCTAATAAATCTTTGATTTTGTAAACTGGAGGAATTCTCGTGACACATTCTGTTACTAAAAATAATTCTTCCGTCCAATTTGTTTCATATCCTTTTTCGAAAGTCATTTTATGTTTAGAAACACGTACTAAATCCCCTGAATTAAAAACACAAGGTTTCCTTTTCAGTTTTGACATATTACCGTAAATAGAAAACCACACTTCACTTTCATTATCCTTATTCACTTCACTTGGGGGTCTCTTAATGGTGGTATGGTAGGTGTGATTATAACTATCTAAAAATTGATCCAATACATCAATATATCGATAAGTGTGATGTGTTGTAAAATATTTCCACATTTTAGTTTTCAGAGTGCGGTTAAATCTTTCCACTACACAAGCTTTCGTATTGTTAAAAGTTCTAAAAAATCGAACACCTTGTTGCTTCAGAAACTTCTGTAAACGAGAATTTAAAAATTCTTTACCTGCGTCAGTATTCAAATACTTTGGTTTCCTTGTTCGAAAAATGGATTCAAACACCGCTACTATATCTTCAGCACGTTTCGATTTCAAAGGGTAAGCCCATGCATACTTAGATAAAATATCAATGCATGTTAAAATGTAACGAAACCCGTCATTAAATTTCTGTAAAGAAGATAAATCTACCAAATCCGCTTGCCACTGCTGATCTATAGAATACACAATCACTCGATTTGTTTGAAATTTTCTGCGTACAGGTTTATGAAGAGTGTAAGCATCAACCCCTTCTAACCAAGATTTAATTTTTTTCTTAGATATCTTACCGTGAACTGCTCGATGAAGAGCGTCCACTCCTCCAAAACTAGCAATTTGACTTGGATCCTGATAACTTTTCTCCATAATATGATATTAATGAGGAAAATTCTCTGTATCGTTAAAATTTAATATAAAATCTACTGCTAGTCTATCAACTTTAGTAAAAATATAAACAAGTGAAAAAACGGCACACATCAATATGTAAACACATAAAGCACTAATCACTTCGATGTTTAACATCCTTTTAAAAATAATATCGAAAAACATAGATTTATATAGCTTTAGAAATGATTGTTTACAAGGTAATGACCGTTTCAGGGAGGGATTGGTCGTTTAGGAGAGGAAATGTCAGTTAAAGAGAGGTATTGTCTGAGTTGAGATGTGATTGATAATATTTTTAATTAGGGAAGGTTGTTCACCTCTCTGTTATAATAGAATGTTCCTTTTTTCCACTAGGGGGCGCAGGAGGGCGGCGGTGAGATGGTGGGAGCAGGAGGGACCGCAGGAGGGGCCAGGCGGGGCAGCCGGAGGAGCAGGTGGGGCAGCCGGAGGAGCAGGCGGGACAGCCGGAGGAGCAGGCGGGACGGTCCCACAGTCCCACCTGCTCCTGAGCCCGTACTCTTGTTTTCCTACTACTACAATATTTTATTCTATTAAATTTCAGTAGTAAGTATTGCAATCGTTTTGAAAATCGAAAAAAAAATTTTGCGGATTTACACGTTTCAGATAATGGAGATTCCGAAAAACATATTTTTTTGAATTTTTTTTTTTTTTTTTTTTTTTTTTTTTGCCGTCCGTCTGTCTGTCTGTCTGTAAACGCTCTATTTCCCGAACAAATTGAGATAGAGACTTAAAATTTTGTATGTACTTAGTACGTAAGAATGGGACGAAGCCTATTGAATATCAGTAACCTCGATTATCCGGAACTATTTTTTTCGGACTCTCGAAAAATTCATTCTGATGAAAGGTATATAAAAATTTTCGAATTTTTTTATCTTAAAGAGTGGATGTAAAAGGCAATAAAACAACACAAATCAGAAAGAACGAAGTCGATCGAATTATTAGTTGCCGAGATATGTGTAATCCTGTTTTCCGCATTCTTTGATTTTTCATGACCCTGTATTTCATTCAAATTTCAATTCAAAGACATATTTCAATTGGAAATGAGACGCTTCATCCGACGCAGTAAACTGTCAGTTAATATGATTATTATTTTTAGAGGTATAAGGATGTTTCTTTTACGCAATCCGGTACTACTTGAGTATTTTGGCGTTTTATATAATTTGTCGAATTTGGCTCACCAGCAATTCATTAATAAAGCATGACTATGTATATTAAAACTATTTAAGTTTGCGTTTAAATTTTATTTTGGAATTGCAGTGCATTTTATAAATATTTTACACATGTTTTATTTTCATATTTTATATTATGCATATTCATGATGGGTAAGTATTACGGTGGCCCCCAACGACTAGTTTTATTATCGTTACCTTTTTACTTACGCATCATAAGTATCGAGGGCAAGTCTTGCAATTGTTTTGAAAATCTAATTTTTTTTTTTTTTTTTTTTTGACAAATTTACACGTTTCAGGCATATTTTCAGAAAAAAAAATTGCCGTCCGTCCTTCTGTGTGTCTGTAAACGCTCTATCTCAAGAGCAAATTGAAATACCGACTTCAAATTTGGTGTGTATTTATTATTTAATAATGGAAAAAATCCCATTGAATATCAGTAAGCTCGATTATCCGGAAATGTTTTTTTTTTATTTTTTCGGACTCTCGAAATATTTGTTCTGGTGAAAGTCACATAAAAATTTTCGAATCTTTTTATTTTACAAAAATGGAAAAGATATTAAAATAACACAAATTTGGCATAAAGAACGAAGTCGATCAGATTACCCAAATATTACAGTTGCCCAAATATTTGTCATCCTGTTTTCCACGTACTTCGATTTTTCATGACCCATTCAAATTTCAATTCAAAGATGTATTTTAGTTGGAAATGAGATGATTCATCCGACGCAGTAATCTGTTTTAGCTAACTTGTAGTTATTTTTGGAGTTATAAGGATGTTTCTTTTCCGCAATTCGATACTGCTTGAGTAGTTTGGCGTTTTATATTATTTATCGAAATGGGTTCATCAGCAACTCATTAATTAGAGCATCACTATATATAATAAAAATATTTAAATATACGTTTAAGATTTGTTTTGGAATTGCAATGCATTTCATAAATAGTTTACACACGTTTTATTTTCATATAGTATCTTATATAAGTATTACGGTGGCCCCCAACGACTAGTTTAAAATAGTCGCGCAAAAAAGAAGCTAAAAAATAATAGCCTGTCATTGTAATTTTGCGCTATCTCAACGTAATGTCTTCAATACTTTTATATTATTTTATCTTAAACTGACTTTAAGATCGTGATATCCCAACATGGGCGATATTTGAGAAATTTACAGACGAATTTTACGATATTATACTGGATGAAAAATTGCTCTTCTTCTTACACATTTAAAGTTCAGATAAAATAAAATAGGCCTGTCGAACAGTGTTGTAATCGTAAAAAAAAAACAGAGAGTGTATGGCAGAGGACATCATAAACGTCCATAGATAGAGTATACTTTGTTATTTTTGAGAAGCAGGAGTCATACCGAACTCCTTTAAAAAATCCAGAAGCTACAATCTATTTAAATTTTATTTTGGAATGGCGATGTATTTTATAAATAGTTTACACATGTTTTATTCTCCTATTTTATACTATGCATATTCATGATTGGTAAGTATTACGGTGGCCCCCCAACGACTAATTTATCTTTTACGTTTATGATTTTTTTTTTTTTTTTTTTTTTTTTTTTTTTTTGCACAACTACAGTCGACTCTCGTTAATTCGAAATCGGATAATTCGAACTCAACACGAAGTCCCGAAATTTTCAATGGCTGAATAACGTTAAAAATTTTCATTAATTCGAACTCATTTTCTGTTGACTTCGTTTAATACGAACTAACGAGAATTCCGATTTTTAATTTTTCTTTTCATTTTCACGGATTTCAGATCGTTTAAATCACTTTCTTTCTTTGATTTATGTGAAAATTGTTCCGAACGAGTGTACATATAATTCAATGCATTTGATATCCACTTTCTTAGAGCCCCGTCTGTCCATCAGTGACGCTTTAAAATTTTCTTCCATCGTGCTTATTTCTAATCTTTTAATTAGTTTATGTATTTATACATAACGATTTGTAATAAAAGACGAAATAAATTTTAAAAAAACACTATAACATTAATTCCTTTAAAACTGTACCATACTAAGCATGTTTTCTCTAATTCGAACTTCGGATAATTCGAACTATTTTTGTGGTCCCGACGACTTTGAATTAATGAGAGTCGACTGTATTTTTAATTTTTCGTTACACCTCTCTCAAGTAAAATAATACGTTCCTCATTCAAATGTTGATATGACTTTACAAAATGATGCAACAATTACATATTTTAAATTTAAACCGGTTCGGTTTGGTTTATATGCGAACAGAAGGACGGCCGGACAGATCGGCGATTTATATAATTACGAGCGCACTTAAAAACCCGTCTCCGGGTGAGTGGGACATTTTAAATGAAATCAACGGACATTGATTGAAACCCCCTCAAAGTAGGTCATGAAATAAGTATTTGTTTGACTTTCAGCGAAAAGATCCTCCAACACAAGAATTCAGATTTCTTTAAATACTTTACCGATTCTGAAAAACTTCTTTTGTAAAAGTTTTATCCAACAAAACTTTTTTATGAACAGTTGTAAGAAATGGATTTTTTTTTTTTCATTATTGTGTACCACGTCGCGGGCGCCCTCTATCGGAAACTACACTTTCTTTCAGACAATTTTGATTTATATTTTTTCTTCCTTTTTTTTTCCTTGACTTGATTCCGGTGGACAGGAAGCACGTCAGGTCTTTCATTTTTTTTTTCTTTTTACATCCCTTTATATATAAGTAAAGTTTTTTAAGGTTTTAGTCCTTCCACGTCCCACCATCACAAAAAAATGATTTCTTGTTTTTTTTCACTCTGGAGTCCTTTTTAGAAAATGTATTTTCAGAATGAATAAAGAAATAAATAAATAAGTACAAAAATGCTGAAACGGCAATTTCTTCTTCTTTTTTCTTACATTTCTTTAGCCATTACGTGGGCATCCCATTTTATTTTACCCCCCCCCCTCCCCCACTCCTCTTTCTTGTCCCTCCATTTCCCAGATGAATTCATAGAGGCATTTCTTCAATTTGTACAATGAAAATCTTTATGAGAGTACGTTTGTATTTTTTCGTTTTAAAAAATAAAGTTCCGTTTTATATTAACTCCAAAATCTAGATGCTTTTTTGTGGGTAGTTTGCAAATACAGTAGAACCTTGATTAAACGAGCTTCGATTAACCGAAGTTAGATTTTTCAAATTATTTAAAAATCAAATAATATTCTTATAAGTAATCAGTAGTATGCATAATTCGGATGATAAATTATGAAATTATCAATTGATGCTTTCATCTCTGGTATTACGCAATGAAAAATCCACGAAAACTGCGCTACTATGACAAAATTATGTGGAATGTTTGTTTTATACGAAATCTGATAATGGCATATTTTCACCATCGCAAAATATACATGCATAATTGTAATATTAACTATTTAAAAAAAATATTTTACTGTGCAATTAATTATTAACTAGCAAAAGCCATGCTTTGTTTGGATTCGCGAAGCATTATTTTATAAAGCATATATCTGAAAGTAACAATATTTTTTAATATTAATTTTACATCTTTATTTAAAAAAAAACGTTATTTTATGTTTTGGCGCATTTTAATTCTACAAATGTAAGTTCAGCCAAATGACTATCAATTTCCTAGGAATTTTTTATTTATGATGTAAGGCTGGTAAAAAAAATTTTTCGAAACAAACTTTTACAAAATATTTTTAAATTTTCAACTAAAAATTCTTTTAAAGAATTTTACAATTTCTAGTAGCCACTGGTGTTTTTTAAAGTTGTTTGAAATATGCATGTTTCCAATCTTTGTAATTAACATCAAATAATGTTTGATAGCTATTTTAGAATAATATATTTGAAGAGAGCTTGAAGAAAGTTACTTCTTCAAAATCCTATTTTCTGGAAAAACATTTGAAATCAGCTCTCGTCGATACTATGAATTTTTAGCTGTAAAATTTTTTATTCTAATTTCTTCGTTTTTATACATGTTAGTGCATGAGAATTTTTGATATTGTAGAATTTTTCGACAGGAAAATTTCTATTGAATGTTTAATTTTGAAGGATTTTCACTCTTGACAACGTTACGTACGTTTTTAAGCCAACTGGTGCCTATATATCCTCAATATCTGCAACTGCTTCATCTAATGTTAAACCTCGGGATTTATAAATTGTAACAGCAAAAGCTAACTGCAGAGGAAATTCTTTCCTTGAGCAGTTTATGCTTCCATTTTTCCAGAATTCAATTATTGGGGGAATTGGTACACACCAATTCTTATAAGTTAAATTACTATAGTATTCAAATTTATCCATGATTATTCGCGATATCTGGTCTGGTGGCTTGTGATTTTCTTTAATACGTGCAACAAAGTTTAAAGTCCCGTTCACTAAACCCTTTTCGGCCACAAATAAGAACGTAACATTGCTTTCGATACAAATGATAAAGTAAGAAATGGTTGAAGTCCATTTGTCATTTCTGAATCGGCCAACTTTTCCTTTCGTACATTTATAAAGAGCTTGAATCGAGGCAACAAGTTCACGCAATTCTTTTAATTTTTCATTTATATAACAAATTTAACAATTAATTTTATTTGTTTACAATTCTTTTGTTGCCACTTTACAAAAAAAAAAAAAAAAAAAAAAAATTCATAATACAATTCTTTTAAAATGTTTAAGTGTCATCTGTGCAAACGATTTTGCTGAATAAAGAAAACATATTTTGTTTATTAAATTAATCATGATTCTATCTAGTATAATTACTTACTCTATGATTTATATTTTTTTCTGAAAATATACGCGTTTCATTTTTTATTTATTTGCTAAAATGCGTCCGTATTGGAAATGCATGTAAAATAAATTAATTAAAATAATATTTTTTTAACGTTTTACTGTAAAAAAAATTATATTCTGCAAATCTACAGATCATATTTTATTTTTGTGTTTAATTTGAAGTCAAAATATTGAATAGTTTTTTTGTAAAGTGTACGACAAATTGTAATTTGAGTGGCCTAGTAGAGGATTCGCTTCGCTCATCCTAATAAATATATTCCCACGTTTGATGTCAGATATGCAGTTACCATTTTTGCTTGCAACACACATTTAATTTTTACTATGACATCATTTTCACCCACTGAAGATGAAAAGAGAACTCACTGCGCTGAGGGGTCTCGATCTCAATATCAAGAAAATGAAAAAAACATTAAATGAATCTTTTTTAGGTGCGTTTGTAAATATGTAAATACGTAGAATCTATTGTTTTCGCTCAGTCCGTCTGTCTGTCCGCATATAACAACGCAAAAACTACCCAACCGAATCGTTTGAAATTTAAAATACATAATTATAACATAATTTTGTCGAGTCACTTCAAATTTTATGAAAATCGGATGCATAGATCAATTACAGGGACAATCAAAAGGATTCCGTTACATTACGGTCAATGGGGAAAAAAGTTTCAAATGCATTTTAATCGTTTGAAATTTAAAACATATATTTGTTGCGTAATTTTATCGCGTCATTTCAAATGTTATGACAATCGGATGTATAGATCAATTACAGGGACAATCAAAAGGATTCCGTTACATTACGGTCAATGGGGAAAAAAGTTTCAAATGCATTTTAATCGTTTGAAATTTAAAACATATAATTATTGCGTAATTTTATCGCGTCATTTCAAGTGTTATGACAATCAGATGTATAGATCAATTACAGGGACAATCAAAAGGATTCCGTTACATTACGGTTGTGAGGGAGTGACCTTTCCATAAAGGCACTCTAGTGTTTCTGAGATCGTGACGTCAATTAGTTAACATGTGTAAGCGTAAAAGCGACATCTATCCTCTCTTTTACTTTAACTTTCTAGAGTGTGTGTGCTCTTTCGGATTTTACAGTTAGCTTGCGGTTATTAGTAATATGTTAATGTGAAGTATCTCAGTTTGCAGCATATAAAAGCTTGGGTTTGTGTGAATGAGGAGTGTCTCTGGCGTGTCTCTGGCATTAGCCAGCAGCCAGCGAGTGACGATCTCTAGTATTAGACAAGCGAAGTGAATTATTGTTCAGCGAAGTACTAGCGAATAGGAAGTAGCGACGGCCTCCTGTGAAGTGGAAAGGAGTTTGGATAATTGATTTGAGATTCGGCAGTGGTAAGAGAGTTTATATTAGTTCCATTTTTGGTTATTTGGTGAAATAAAGAATTACCCACAGCCACGGGCTGTTTAATCAAGCTTTGTTTAGCAGCTCAGCCAGAAGATAGTGAGAAGTGTTAGGCGGTGCCCCGACTGAGCTAGGCCGAAGCCTGTGAGTATGATTTAGCTGTTCATAGTGTTTTCAGTTGTGTAAATTTGAGACTTGCTCCACTTCCCTTCAGCCATTATCACTTTAATAAACTTTGTTATTTTATCCTAAATTACTGAGTATGTCTACATTTAACCTCCACCACGACCAATCAAACGTTACAAATGACGCCCACCATGGGTGTAACGTTACAAGCGGCGCCCAACGAAACATCGGACATTATGAGATTGTGCCACGTGTGTATTTTACCGGTGAAGGTGATATTAGTGAATTTTTAGTTAAATTAGATGATTATATTTTGTTCAATAGTATACCTGAAAAAAGTAGATACGTAGTGCTTAAATGCTCGTTGAAGGGCGAAGCACTTTTGTGGTTAGAAAATATAGGAAAGTTTTTGATTAATGATGAAGCGAAAAGATTTGAACAAACTGTGATTGAGTTAAAGAAGGCATTTCCTCCCATTAAAGATAAAAGTATTTTGAGAAAAGAGTTCTATTGTAATAAGCAGAATATTTATGAGTCGGCGTCAAAATTTTATCTTCGTAAGCTGGAACTAAAAAATAAATTAGATTTAGATATCACATTTGAGGAACTGTTGGACATTGTTTTTCCTCTTTTTAATCCAAGTATACAGGACTTTATTGAAGTTAGAGCACCGAAGAATTTTGCAGAAATGCATCAGATATTATCGAAGTATGAGACTCGGCATAGCTCGGATCAACGGGATTTGCGTAACCCTCGTCAGAGACCGGTCACAGATAGTAATTTGAGAAATGAGGGGGAACGTAATTTTGTGAGAGGGGGGCAGCGATTTCCGGATAGTAATTTGCGTAATAGAAATGATGGATTTGGTCGTAATATGTCGAATACGAATAACGGTAATAGGAATCGGGATGGTGCTAATAATTTTAGAAGTGGTGAGAGAAGTATGTATGGAAATAGACAGAATAGTGGTTATAATCGTAGTGGGGGAGGACGGGACAGGAATGTTTCTTCGCAAGTAAGGAGATTGACTTCGGATGAGAATGTTGAAAATAGGTCAATGCAAAAGAGATGTGTTCAGAGGTCGGGTCAGTTAAACTGGTAGGTGACTGTATTTCGGAAGGTATGCAGTCACAGATTAAATCGGAAAAGCCTTCTGTGAGTTTGAATAAAATTACTATTAATCCGGTTGAGTTACCTGAAGTGTTAATTGTGTTAGATGGTATTGTCGTTAAAAGTGTCTTCGATACAGGGGCAGATAAGTCGTTCATTTCTTTTGATTGTTATCGGAAATATTTTTCGTATAAGAAGTTGAAGAGGTCAAGTCTGGTGGTTCAGTCGGCACAGGGAGTAGCTTGCGATAATAAAGGTTCAGTAGAATTGGAAGTTGAAATTCGTTCGGTTAAGACATGTTGGGAGTTTTGTGTGTTAGATGGATTAACAGTGCATTGTATAGTTGGTGTGGATTATATGAAGGATAGAGGAATTAGTTTGGATTTCTTTAAAAAGTCGTTAATAGTGAATAATGATGAGAATGTGAGTAAGAAAGAGTCAGTTTCAGTGTCAGTTAATTTGGAGGAGTCGGGGTTAAGTGAAATCGAGAAGGAGGAATTTAATAAGTTTTTGAATGAATTTGGAGAGGTTTTTTCTGATAAACCGGGTTTAACGCATGTTGCGTGGCATGAGATTGATACTGGTTTGAAAGCACCTGTTGCTAGTAAACCATATCGTTATGATAAAGTTAAACAAGGTATAATTGATTATCATATTCAAAAAATGCTAGCGGACGATATTATAATGCCAATTGAGTCTCCTTTTGCATCTCCAGTAGTGTTATGTCGTAAAAATAATGGGAAAAGTTTAGATAATCCAGAGGCATATAGGTTTGCAGTAGATTATAGAAAGTTAAATGCGATAACGCAATACCCTCAGTATCCTATTCCAGTTATTGACGACATTTTGGCTAATATAACGAGTACGAATTATATGTCAACGTTAGATCTTACGTCGGGTTATTTTCAGATTGCAATGAAGCCGGAGGACATACCTAAGACTGCTTTTATTACTCGGGACGGTTGTTTTGCTTTTAAGAGAATGAGTTTTGGTTTATCGGGAGCGCCAGCAACGTTCCAGAAGGCCATGAATAATATCCTTAAACCTTTGCTTGATAAGGGTGTCTTGGTCTACCTGGACGACATAATTATAATGGCAGCTACTTTTGAAGAGCATTTCAGATTGTTGAGGGAAGTATTTACGTTGTTAAGAGATGCTGGGTTAACAGTTAAGTTAGAAAAATGTAAATTTTTGAGAAAAGAGATAAAGTATTTAGGAGTTAAAATTACGCGTGATGGTATTAATATAGATAATGAGAAAATTGAGGCAATTACGTCAATGAGTCCCCCAAAAATAGTAAGGAAGTGGCGACATTTTTAGGGATGGTGGCTTGGTTTGCCAAGTTCATTCCACGTTTTTCGGAGTTATGTGAACCGTTGTATAATTTAATAAAGAATACTGCCCAGTAAAACTGATGGCATTGAGCTCACAGGCTACAAATACTAATTGTACATTAAAGCCTTATATTTTCAAGGGTTAATTCCGTTCGAAAAAAAAATTAAGAAGGGGAAACAGCTCTCCCCTTTCCTCTTTTTTTATACTTAATCATTGAACCTCCTATACTATCAAAGACATGCTTTATCATATAAAAAATCTATATCCAAAATTCAGAGCAAATTAGATAATTCTTAATAAAAACCCATTTAGCATTTATATAATTTAAAAGGAGTTATCCCCTTCTTTTATACTTAACCATTAAACTTCCAAAACTATTCAGAGATTTGAACGAAATCTGAAAATTCTGCTTGAAAAACCTATTTATATAAATTAAGAGGGGGGGAGGCATTAGAACCCCTGTTGCCCCTATTTATACTTATTCAATGAACACCTAATAGCAGTCACGGAATCGCCTCATCAGAATGATCCTAATCTAAATTTTGAACGAAAACTTAATTCTGCATGAAAATCCCATTTATATCAACTAACGGGGGGGGGGGCATTAGAACCCCTGTTCCCCCTATTTATACTTATTCAATGAACACCTAATAACAGCCACGGAATCGCCTCATCAGAATGATCCTAATCTAAATTTTGAACGAAAACTTAATTCTGCATGAAAATCCCATTTATATCAACTAACGGGGGGGGGGCATTAGAACCCCTGTTCCCCCTATTTATACTTATTTAATGAACACCTAATAACAGTCACGGAATCGCCTCATCAGAATGATCCTAATCTAAATTTTGAACGAAAACTTAATTCTGCATGAAAATCCCATTTATATCAACTAACGGGGGGGGGGCATTAGAACCCCTGTTCCCCCTATTTATACTTATTCAATGAACACCTAATAACAGTCACGGAATCGCCTCATCAGAATGATCCTAATCTAAATTTTGAACGAAAACTTAATTCTGCATGAAAATCCCATTTATATCAACTAACCGGTGGGGGGGGGATTAGAACCCCTGTTCCCCCTATTTATACTTATTCAATGAACACCTAATAACAGTCACGGAATCGCCTCATCAGAATGATCCTAATCTAAATTTTGAAAACTTAATTCTGCATGAAAATCCCATTTATATCAACTAACGGGGGACATGAGCCCCCCGTTCCCCCTCTTATACATATCGAATGAACTTCAAAAACTAATCAGGGAAGCGCCTTGTCAGGATATACCTACATACAAAATTTTAAGAGGATCGGATATTTTTATCATGAGTTATCGCGTTACGCACATACGCACATACATACAGAACGGGCGGGCACATAAGCTCTCAGGCTATGATAGCCTGTGAGCTAAAAAGGAAGAGGGTGAAGTTTGTATGGTCATCAGCGGCTCAGAGGTCGTTTGAGTTATTAAAAGAGGCAGTAGTTTCCCCTTCTGTTTTGGCTCACCCCGATTATTCATCTCAGTTTGAAGTGTATTGCGATGCGAGTGCAGTGGGGGTTGGAGCGATGTTAGCACAGAAAGGTCGACCTATAGCTTTTGCGTCGAGAATTTTAAATGCAGCCGAAAGGAACTATTCGATTACGGAAAGGGAGTGTCTTGCAGTAATTTGGGCTTTGAATAAATTTCGTTGTTTTTTCACTAATATACCGGTTAAAGTCATTACGGATCATTCAGCTTTGACAAAGTTAACTAATGGAAAGGGTTTGTCGTCTCGTATGGTCAGATGGTGTTTGAAGTTAGCAGAGTATAATGTGGTTATAGAACATAGGGCTGGCAAGGAGAATGCGGTAGCGGACGCTCTGTCACGAAACCCGCATGGTGGTTTAGAGGTCACGGAGGAAGTTAAGTGTTGTGCATTGTCTTCATTGGTGTTAAGGTCGCGAGAGCAGTTGATAAGAGAACAGAAGCAAGATGAAGAGTTTGGTAGTTTGTATCGTTACTTGGAAAATCCTGATGATGTCCCGAGCGCAGATGTGCCTATGTTTGAGAAATGGTCCCAATCTTTTAAGCTTATCGATGGTCTTCTTTTTTATTCTAAAATTGTAAATTCATGTGGAGAATTAAGAGTTTTTATTCCGGCTAGTCTTCGTAAGGCCATCTTGAAAGAATTTCATGATAATCCATTAGCAGGTCACTTAGGAATCAGGAAAACTTATGCTCGAATTTGTGAATCCTGCTACTTCCCTAAAATGCGGGAAGCAGTGCGCGCTTATGTCTCCAGCTGTAGCACATGCCAACGTTATAATTATAAAAATGTAAGTCCAGCTGGCAAATTAATTCCTATTAAAGTAAATTTTCCTAATGAATGTGTAGGTGTAGATTTAATCGGTCCTTATCCATTGTCTAATCCTAAAAGATATAGATTTGTGCTAGTTATAGTTGATTATTTTAGTAAATGGGTAGAGTTAGTCCCCCTCAGGAAGGCTTCTGCACCTGCAGTTGCCGATGCATTTTTCGATAATTATATTTCTAAATATGGTGCACCAATTAGGGTAGTGAGCGATCATGGCCCTTGTTTTATTTCTGATATATTTAAGGCCCTGTGTGAGAAGCTGGAGATCGATCATTCTTTTACTGTTCCGTATCGACCTCAGTCTAATATGGCTGAACGTGTAAATCGTACATTAATTCAAATGATTTCTTCATATGTTGGTTCTCATCATGCAAATTGGGACCAGTTTCTTCAGCATTTTGCGTATTCACTTCGTACAGCAGTTCACGAGTCAACGGGGAAAACGCCTGCTGAATTGTTTTTGGGTAGAAAAGTCATTACTCCATTCCAAAGGCTAGTTATGGTGTCAGATGCGGAAAGTCAGTACATGTGTCAGGATATTGAGAGGTTGGTTAAGGAAGCTCAAGTTCAGATGGGAAAAGCGCAAGAAAAGCAGGCTCAGTATTATAATATGCGTAGGAGGGAGTTAGAAGTGAAAGTTGGAGATTTTGTGTTAGTAGAAAAGCATTGGTTAAGTTCAAGTCGTCAAAAGAGAGTAGCTAAGTTTGGTCCGAAGTTTGTAGGTCCGTTCGAGGTTTTAGAAGTTCGAAATAATAATTTGGTTGTTGATGTCAAAGGTGAAAGAATGACGGTTAATTTGGATCAGGTTAGAGTTTATAAGTTTAGAGAAAATGGTAGTGAAGGTTCTCATGTGTCGAGTGGTGTTTCGCGAAATTCCCGATCCAATGAGTGTCCCGAGTCCAGCACTTCTTCATCTAATTCTTTTCATCAATATTCAAGAAGAAAAGTTGGTCAAACAGCTCCAAAAACTGTTGTTGAAAGTAGAAAGCCTAGCAATCCGAGAGCAAAGTATGATAATAAAAATAAGAGAGCTGTGTCGAATACATCAGATTCTGTGTGCCATAAAAGGAAAAAGATTATAAACTGTCCAGTTCCTCCACCTATTAGACAGCAACCTCGGAAACATACATTATCTAATAGTTCACCATCTTCGGTACTTAATCCCCGGAAAAGATTTCAGATGGACACTCGGCAAACTGTTAAAAGGACTTTAAAGTCGGAATTTTTGCCCAATAAGAAACAGCGTAGGTCTGGAAGGAAACGTGGCCTAGGATCTTCAGTAACTTCGGGTGCGTCTAGAAAGAGGAGACAACTCTCAGATTACCGGCATCAACAGTGTGAATCTCGCCATGGAGTGACCCCAGCGAACCGGCCAGAGCAGAGTCGTCGAGCGGAACCTACAAGTATCCCACGGCATCCATTCCGAACCAGGCTGCAGGCACGACAGTCAACTGTGGCGTCACCATACAGTTCTGATGACGAAAGATCCTTCGTACAAGGTTTCTGGGACAAGAGGAGAAAAACATCCTGTAGTATGAAGCCAGCCAGCAGCGAATCATCTCTATGATTGGGTGATAATGTTCTTTATTAAATTTCTATTAGAGTGCATATATGTGGTAGCAATGTGAAAGAATAGAAAGCAGAAAGACTGTTTGGTACTTTTTGGCCATTTTTGGAATTTTTTGACGGACTCACGATTGGTGCTTAATTGTGTTCAAAATTTGTTTGCAAAATTGTTAGTTTTATGTATGTTTGAGATTTTGGTCTTAACTGCTTTTAAAAATTCTGGATCTATTGTTAAATTGTTATTTGTTTAAATTGTTACTATATTGTTATATTGTTCATGTGTTATAAAATGTATGTTAATGTATGTTTAAATTTTCAGAAAGTACAGATAGTAATTTGGGTTATTTTGTACACGCGCCGCGGTTCAGGCGCGCACGTGTTTTGCGGTCAAGAAGTCCTTGACACGCGTTTCTATCTCTTATACTAACATTTTATGAATTAACTTTCTTCTTATCGTTCGTGTTTTATGAGTTGCGTTTGTACTTTAGTTGGGAATGGTTTCCGCAAGTTGCGAATTTTTAAGCTGCGTTTGAATTTGAAATTGTATTGTATTAAAATTGAATGTTAATGTGATTTTCTTGCAGGGAAGTATACCTGTGTTATGTATTGATTCTGCTATTTTTCTTTTAGTTAATACAGATGAAGAGCATGATGACGTCATTTTGTAAATTTTTGATATTTAATTTGATTGTTGCATAAGCACAGCGATATGACGCTGTACGTATGTTCCCCAATTATTGTTAAAGTGGAGTGAAGTTCTGAAGAATTTTGGGAGTTAGTTCATTGGCTAATGGGTATGTAGGTATTACGTAATAGCAGAGTTATTTTGAGTATGAAGTAAAATTTAATTTTAGATGAGTTCGGTATTTGGATGAGGAGAATTTTTGCGCATTGAGTTTTTTGGACTTGGTGCGAATTTTAGTATTAGGAAAGTTATGGAGAGATAATTTTTGGTAATGTTATAGTTGTATTGCAATATTGAGGAAAATTTCGGAAGTTTAGTATTTTGAGAAATTTTAGCACTCCCAGTGGAGTGGGCTGTTTTGAAAGAAGAAGTAATTAGTTTTGAAAGTTTTACGAGTTTTTGGAAGTTTTACGGAGGCTATTTGTAAGATAGAAGAATGATTGGAATGAATATGTGAATATTTGAGGCAAACTGAGGTTTTTTGGTTGTGATGGGTTAAAGTTAATATTTTAAAAGTTATGTTTCGGCGCTAAATTTCACCCATCACTGTGTTTATTACGGCTCGAAATTTATAACAAGAAAAAGTTCTGGGCATGCATTTGGCCCAGCCCAGTTTCTCTGTAAAATCCGAGGGGGGTTGTGAGGGAGTGACCTTTCCATAAAGGCACTCTAGTGTTTCTGAGATCGTGACGTCAATTAGTTAACATGTGTAAGCGTAAAAGCGACATCTATCCTCTCTTTTACTTTAACTTTCTAGAGTGTGTGTGCTCTTTCGGATTTTACAGTTAGCTTGCGGTTATTAGTAATATGTTAATGTGAAGTATCTCAGTTTGCAGCATATAAAAGCTTGGGTTTGTGTGAATGAGGAGTGTCTCTGGCGTGTCTCTGGCATTAGCCAGCAGCCAGCGAGTGACGATCTCTAGTATTAGACAAGCGAAGTGAATTATTGTTCAGCGAAGTACTAGCGAATAGGAAGTAGCGACGGCCTCCTGTGAAGTGGAAAGGAGTTTGGATAATTGATTTGAGATTCGGCCGTGGTAAGAGAGTTTATATTAGTTCCATTTTTGGTTATTTGGTGAAATAAAGAATTACCCACAGCCACGGGCTGTTTAATCAAGCTTTGTTTAGCAGCTCAGCCAGAAGATAGTGAGAAGTGTTAGGCGGTGCCCCGACTGAGCTAGGCCGAAGCCTGTGAGTATGATTTAGCTGTTCATAGTGTTTTCAGTTGTGTAAATTTGAGACTTGCTCCACTTCCCTTCAGCCATTATCACTTTAATAAACTTTGTTATTTTATCCTAAATTACTGAGTATGTCTACATTTAACCTCCACCACGACCAATCAAACGTTACAAATGACGCCCACCATGGGTGTAACGTTACACGGTCAATGGGAAAAAAAGTTTCAAATGCATTTTAATCGTTTGAAATTTAAAGCATATAATTATTACATAATTTTGACGTGTCATTTCTAATGTTATGAAAGTCGGATGCATAGATCATTTACAGGGACAATCAAAAGTATTACGTTACATTACGGTCAATGAGAAAAAATTTTCAAATGCATTTTAATGATGTTACGCTCATTCGAACATAATAGAATTGGCATGAGTCTATCAAGTATATACTAAAATATGCATTCTGTACAATCTGTGATACAAAGAATTTTCATTATTAAATTACAGGGCCACACAAAAGTATTCCACTACATAATTCTATACGGGGAAATATTTTTTGGAGCATGTTTTAATTATATTCAACTATTTCACATTTTATGAATCAGATATACGTTGCTGAGGTGCAATGAAAATTACTTTCTTCATATTTACAGAAACACAAAGATTTCGACTACTATACTGTATCCGGAGTACGCTCTACTATATCACCAAGATCTGAATATTTTTAAAACTTCGTTATTGTACGTACGCACCTCATTTTCTACGTTTCACGTGCAATTTCCAACTTGTTTAATTGTAATGTCATTTATTTAAAAGTTTTAAAAATCATTATTATCTGTAATCGTGCATTCTTGATGAAATGTAATTTCCAAATGTTTGTCTTCATGACAATAATAAATCTAATCCAACTGACATCAATGAGAAAAATTTCATAAAACAATTTTGAAAAATAAATTTAAATTATAAGAGTGGAAATTCTTTTACAAAAGCAGCAAGAACAGACATGTATACAAATAAAGTGCTTTCGTTTTTAAAAAGGATTATCTAAATTGTTTCAATAGAAATCTCAGGGCAAATGACAAAAAAAAAAAAAAAAAAAAAAAAAACAGCCTGGTTTTTTAAAATATATAGATTCTTATAAAATGTTTCATGGTTAAAGGTATTATGGACACATTTTTTTTTTAAAGGAAAACAAGCGCTGCGCCATAAATGCCTGAAACCACTAAAGTTTAATAATATTTTTGCTTTAATTATTATAAGAAAATTTTGTCACTCATTAATACTAGAAATACTATGAAACTTTAGTGGTATCATTTGGTAATTTGTGGTGCAGCATTTGCAACTCTGTTTTTGACATTTTTCAATGTACTGTCAAATAAGTTTATGGGTTACTTCTTATCCCATTAATGCCTAAATTATTTTCATCGTTAAAATTCAAATTTTGCATTTTTCCACCACTTTTGAAACAAAAATAACTTTTATCTTAATTTATCGAGGAATTTGTGTCGAGAAAGAAAGTATTTATTTATCCTCCTTTTTACTGGTGTGAAAAGCGCTAACTTTAATTTTTTAAAACTGTCCCAAAAATGGGACGCTAGGCACTAATGGGTTAAAAATAAATAAAATTACAATAAAGTTTAGGAAACTTTTGCTTGTCAATTAAAAAAATAGATTTTGAATCTGTTTTGTATTAAGTCTATTATTATACGTTTGGTAATAAAAGGTGATAATATAAAAAATAATAAAATCCAAAAAAATCCCCACCCAGACCCCAAATAGTTTTTTTCTTTTACTTGTTGGTTTTTGTTACAACACTACATTTTACAAAGTATTCGACAAGAAAAACTAAACTAAATAATCAATATTTGACTGTCACGTATTTTTTTCCAAGAACATTAAAAAGTGCTTATGAATTTCAATTCGTTTACTTGCCTGCCCGTTGCTCTTAATTTATTTTTGTACATTGATCTTATGTTTAGCAGGAAAAAATTTGCTATTTATTCTATTTAACCTTTTCTTCTCCGATTTTTTTTAAAACAGAATTACTTAACTTACTTTTACTTTAATAATGTTAGTATCCAAATTCAGTAATTTACCGTAGCTATCCAAATACATTTACTGAAGTTTAAAAATGATCCCATTGTCTGAAATATAACGAATGTTCTTATTTTGTGTAACTATTCAAATTGTATTTATAGGGTTAAAAAATATTGAATCATTTTAAAAATTTCATATTACAGCAAGGTAAACACATAATAACAATTCTAATGTTATAAATATATATAGGACAATTGCACCATAAACTTTAACTAATAAGAATGTATTTATTAAAATACAACACATTACTCAGTGGTGCACAAAACAAGAATTTTAATATGCATTTGTACAATTAAAACAAAATAAAACTATCAACGTTTCGCGCCGTCTTCTGCGGGCGTCTTCAGGAAAATATGATAATGGAAAGACTAAGTTTGCATCTTGATCGAGAGATAATATTTCTACTAAATTAAAATCGAAATGAACTAAAAGTTTAAAAATGTTGCCACTTACACGTGAGTAAAAATTAAAATATTGCAATGAAATAAAAATTTTAAGATTTTATGAGATTATGCCATATACTCATAAAATCTTAAAATTTTTTATTTCATTGCAATATTTTAATTTTTACTCACGTGTAAGTGGCAACATTTTTAAACTTTTAAACTTAGCAATTCTAATGTTTATTACGTTTTATCACGCTTGATCCGTTCAGAAAAGAACCTATATTCAGGAGCCGAATTCTATAGGCAAAATTTTATTGTTCTTACCACTATTTTGAAAATAATATATTCATTGTGTCTGTCTTTAGCATATTTTAAATTAAAATCATCATGAAAATTACTGATTAAGCATTCTGGTAGGAAGAAAAAAATTCGGTTTGTCTGTCCTTCTCTTCACGTGCTAACATCCGTAAATAGACTCGGATTTTCATGCAATTGTTAAAGCTTATTGAGAGTCACCAAAGCGTGTTTGGTATTGCATAGCAAGTATGATTCATTGACAGGAACATTCAAAAAGAATTCGATTACATTATGGTCTATGAGGAAAAATCGTTTGGGGGAGTATTTGAATGACATGACGCCATTTTTTAAAAATATATTGAAATTGATATAAATCACTGAATTTCACTACAATCACGTTAAAGAAGAGCATTCATAGTATTTTTTATTCATTTATAGGGACATACAATAAAAATAAATTAGAGTACTGCCTTTTGCGTAATAATTGATGGTTATTAAGTTTTAAAATTCGGAATGTGCTTTTAAATTTATTTAGTGTTTTGCATATTACTCTTTATATCTAAATTCGATACAACATATACAGGGCAGCACAAAAATATTCGCATACCATTCCCCTTATTAGAAGAAATTGCTGAAGAGGAATTTTCAACCGCTCAATATGTATGCCTTACATTGACTAAATTTTGGAATGAATGTTGTTAGTACATAACAAATCTCCATGTTATATACAGGGCAGCTAAAAAAAATTGAAGAATTTTCTGATTGTAGATGAGAACAGCTGAAATTGGGTACTGAGAAGTATAATACATTTCCATATGATGAAATGAGACGTAATATTTTAATTTTTTTTAAATGGTGCAGTTTTGTTACCTTATTCTGAATACGTTGGAAAGTGCTTCATAATCTGCGCTTGACGTATGATTTTATCTTTATTGTTTTATTATTATAATTATTAAATTTCAAGTCATAATAAAAAAAAACATAGCCATATACTAGCATTACTATATGTAGATAGAAACAAAAGGAATTGTTAAGACATGAACTATTAATAGTACACCAGACAGAAAATCCTAGGGAGACCCGAACCCCATTTTCGGCCAAAAATCATCAAAAGTTCAATTTTTTTTCTCAGAAAACGATAAAATACATATTTGCGAATATCCATGCAAAATTTCAGAACTCGGGGACACTTGGAACAGGTATAGCAAATGAGCTTTTTTAATTGCAGTCACTATAGAGTTTAAAGGACTAGCGGCCATTTAAAACGTGTTTTCCTGAAAATGTCTTTTTTCATATTTTGCCTAAGTTCAAAGTTACTAAGGCTCAATGGTAAAATGATTTACAAACAAAGTGTTCATGTTTTTAGAATCTTAAAAAAATTTGCAACAAAAGTAAGGAGAGATATTTTTTTTAACTATTTCCGAAAAATTTACATAAATTGGTAAACATGAAAATTATAACGAATTTAAGGAAATTTACCATGCGTATTTTTTTTTCTTAGCCGATTAAAATAGAAAATTAAAAATATCTCTCCTTAGTTCTTTTCTATATACCATAATACTATTTAAGAAATTTTAGTAATACCAAAATATTGAAAATTGAATGAGGAGTAGTAATTTTAAAAAGTGTATTTTTCGACAAAAAAAAATCATTAAAATCCCCATAAAAAATATACTTTTTAATAAAAAGTGAATTTTTTTTGCTAATTATTCCTTACAAGGAGATTCTTAAATAGTACACCAAAATTCATTACTTTAAAATCAATAATAAAAATTTTGGGTTTTTTTCTTACGGGTCTCCCTTAATGCAGACTTGCCAAATGAAATCTTCAAAATGAAACTGAGGAACACCTATAACAAAAAATCTCGAAAATGTTTCATGAAAAGATAGATCTGTCTTTCAGTAATCCATTTTTCACTTCTTCCTGAGCAAAAAGAGTTTCAAATCTGTTACAAACTTTCTTTTCGAAAGAATCTTTAAACTTCAGACATGCTGAACTCAAGCGAGTTTTGCAGAAAGAATCGGAATTCAGCTGAAATCTAATAGTGCCTGTCAACTTCCTTTCCAAGGGAAAAAAGGAAGTCAAATATTTCGTTGAATATGTTGTTTTCGCTGCTATACTTGTTTATCTTGTTGACGGGTACGCGCATTCTTCTTTATCTACAAGTGAGGATCAAGAAACTAAAAAAAAAAAAAAAAAAAAAAAAAAACCTGAGAGTGTTTGGAGAAACATTTATTAGAATACATTTTAGTTCGATAGAATTTCCCTCATGATACTCTCCATGATGTATGATATTAGTCTACTTTTAACATGATTTACACCAAAAATAAATAACATTAATCTATATCGGAGATTAAGCGAATCTGAAATTTTAAAAATTTTCATACTTTGGTTCTTGAGATAGAGCTATTGCGATAATTAGGAGTAATTCACCATCACAGTTCTACCTATGCAGCGATTCGCACCAAAGCGTAATCAGTACCAAGTTACATCAAGTACTACTTAAGTGTAAAGTTTTAAGAAAATCCATGCACTAGTTTTTGAGATAGTGCTATTGTGGAAATTGTGAATAATGCAGCATAGCAACGCCACCTGATGAGCGACATACATCGAAAACTGATCAGATATAGTTCACATCATGGTCTAACTGAATCTAAAGGTATGTGAAATTCCGTACATTAGTTCTTGAGATAGAGCGCGCACGAAATTTTTGTCACAAAGAGATATTCTGCAAAAACATGTTTTTCAGATTCTTTGACTCCTAAATTGTGTCAATCCGTCAAATACTTCACTCTATTTTAAAGCGAAAATCCAGAAAAAAAAAAACCTCCGAGTTTTTGGAGAAACATTTATTTTAGTACATTTTGGTTCGATGGAATTAATCTTCCCGATGATCATCAGAGAAACATCCACATGATATATACCAGTAAATAATAAATTTGCTGCAAATTAATAGAAAATCAACCTATTAAGCACAGGGCCCTATTAAGGGAACTTTTCACTCACCTGAAAACAACCGCTCAGTAATGCTAAATCTACAAGATGATTTGGATTTTTTCATTTAAGTTTCAATATTTTTAAACGATTTAGTCATTTATTGTGTAATATTGCAGAGGTCAATCTTTAATATAGCAATTTTTTACTTTCTATTTTGGCTTCCGACAGGGTTGGCAAGTTTCTTCCGCAGTGGAAAAAACCGCGGAAAAAACCATGGAAAAAACCGGCCGGAAGAAATAGGTTTCTTCCAAGTGGAAGAAATGGAAGAAACTGTTTTTCTTTACGAATTTATCATACATTTTCAATTTTGTAAAACATAATAAATATCTTCTTCCTATAATCTAAGATGAATTAATTTCACTAGACCAAAACAAATTTAATTAAGTATATGTATTAAATTAATAATTACATCAGTTTTTTTAGCCAAGATCGCACACAACACTTATCTAGAGATCTTCAACCAATGACTAAATGAAAAGAAATTTTATCCAAAATATACAAAATCAGTTAAATGTTATCCATTTCAATTTAACCAACATATTTTTTTTATTATTTAAATTTCTGAAACTAGTAGTAAATAGTAGTGATTCTTTACTAATGGTAGAATGAAACACATTTAAATAAAAGCTGTTAATTTGCATCAATTTTATTAATGTAAATAATGTATAATAATTACTGTATTAAATAGAGATCAATCAAAAATACTATTTCATTTTCGGCCAAAAATCTGAGTTTTGCCAAAAACGTGGGCGAAAATTCGGCCAGTTTGAAACACTTGATCAAAAATCTTGTTTCTTCTTTCTGAAATTTTCAATATTAGTTTTTGATTTGAACTGCATCGGCTCAAATGGATGTATTGCAATGAGCTTCATTGTTTATAATTATCAGTCATGATTTATCAATCATCTCATTGAAAAATTTTACTTTAAACTGTATTAGATTTCAAATATTCTTTGAAAAAATTCTAAAATAACAAATGATCATTTACAAAAATCATTATAGAAGAAAAATCAAGATGTATATATCTAAAACTAAAATATTTTTTTATGAAATGAAATTCGTAGATTAGAAAATCTTTATGTGTCATGGATGAATTAATTATGTATTATTCTATATAAAAATAAAGTTTTTGGATTATTAACAGTTTTACATAAATAATAAATACTATACATATAATTAATTTCAATTATGTATATTTATGTATGTATTAATTACTTTAAAACATACAATTTAATTACTTAAATTTTTTTTAATATTATCATTTTCGGCGAAAAAGTAGGAAGGTCACCTAAATTCGGTTTTGACCTTAAAAACCTATGTTGATCTATCAATCGGTCGGTGTTAAAAAAAGTCATTAAAATCTTTATTTTTCTTAGTATAATGTATAATGCAACATAGTATAGCAAAAAAGTGTTTTAGCAGTAGGATGCTGTTAATTAATTTCTCAACTTAAATTGGATAAAAGCAAAAAATGAAGAATTTTTTTTCAAGTCCTACACTTCAGGATAGTTTTAAAGCATTTTGACATACTACCCATAGATGTTTTTAAAACACTAATATTTTAAAATCAGCATTAAAATATTCATGCTAGATGAAAAATATAAAAAATTACAAATTTATTTATTTACTGTATTGCACAGTTTAAAATAATACACATTTATATGAAAGTAATATATTTTTATATGAAAAATAAACAATTTGTAGGTAGTTTCTTTTTCTTTTTTTATAAATAAAACAATTAATAAAAAAACCCATTCCATGATATAAAATCCCAACCTTTACAGTAGTAAAAATCCATCACCTGAAAATGTCTGCTGAACCTGAAGTTTGTAATTAAAAAAATAACTGATCTTTGCAAAAATATTTTTAATAATAATTAAATTTTCCAATTTAGATTTGATGTAATTATACTTTAATTCTATTACATAGTTAATATACTTTAACTTTCAGCATTTGTTTTGGTTTCGGTGGTTTCTTCCATTTCTTCCAGTTTTTTCCATTTCTTCCGGTTTTTTCCACTTTCTTCCACTGTCCTGGAAGAAATAGGTTTCTTCCGGAAGAAACCCAACCCTGGCTTCCGAAAATGAAAATGAAATTAAAAATATTCCTAATTAAAAATATGTGTGAAGAAAATGTAACAAGTGAACTTCGTATAGATTCATCTCATTTAGACAACGCAAAAAGAATTATTTTAAAATACTGAAATGCAAACAAGATATTTTTAAAAATTTCTTCCGTAGGATTAGCATTAGTGAGCAAGTTTTCTCAGATGACTGAAGGAGCCTCTTCAGGAGCATAGAAGCTTTAAGTATGATATTCGTTTGAGCTGTCCCATGTCTCTTTATTACTACAAGGAACCTGGAATCTTAATGCTTCCACGCTCCTTCATATGCTAAAAATTGTATTTGCACTGATTCACATGACTTGAACAAGCCCGAATCTTTTTTGCATAACATTTAACAAGATTTAAACAAGAAAGAAGAATGAATGATGCGTTAAGCACAGATTCTGAAACACTTCCCAACATTTCCTGAAATATTTAAGAAAACTTCGTTATTTAGGGAAATAAGATAACTAAGTAAACATTTTAGAAAGCAAGTGAAACACGTGAAAATCGAGTTTCAGCACTTACCTTCCAAATGTGTATTCCGATTTTTTTTTTTTTCTTTTTTTTTTTTTTTTTTTTTTTTTTTTTTGAACAGTTAGAATTGTATTTGATCTGTAGGTTGATACTATATAATGGGGAAATTTAGTTTAGCGAGAATTAGGCATAACAAGTTAAAAATTCTCTTTGAACAATTTATATTAGTAAATAGAAACATACTTGAGTACTTTTGTTCAGCCGTGTAGTTTATCTAATAACTTTATCACATGCCACTGTTTAGTTAAAAACTGATTCAAACTAAAATACTCTTAAAATTACTGAAATCACATTTCCAGAAATGACCATTCGTAGACGGTCGTGTGTTTAATTCTTTATGTGGCTCAGTATATCATTTTATCTATATTCTATAAACACTTCTTACTAAACTAAACACAATTCAGCGTAAAAATACATACACATTTAAAAACTAACTTTAAACAATTTACGCTCATACTCAGTAACATTTTCGAATTCTTTTGAGTAGGCTTGTATATCAACTATATCATTTTTACACACCTTATGGTATGCCTAAATATAATGAAACTTAACCCCTTCGCGATGGGAGCCTTTTACGAAATTTTTAATGTTTTGGCACCGATTTTTAGGTGCGTTCGTAATTATGTAAATACGTAGCACCTATAGTTGTCGTTCAGTCCGTCCGTCTGTCCGTCCATCTGTCCGCATATAACAACGCAAAAACTACCCAACCGAATCTTTTGAAATTTAAAATATATAATTATTACATAATTTTGTCGAGTCATTTCAAATTTTATGAGAATCGGATGGATAGATCCATTACAGGGACGATCAAAAGTATTCCGTTACATTACGGTCAATGGGGAAAAATGTTTCAAATGCATTTTAATCGTTCGAAATTTAAATTACTTATGTATTACATAATTTTGTCAAGTCATTTCAATTTTTTTGAAAATAGGATGCATAGATCAAATACAGAGACAATCAAAATTACTCCGTTACATTACGGTCAATGGAAAAAAAAAAGTTTCAAATGCATTTTAATAATATTACACTCATTCGAACATAATAATATTGATATGCATCATAAAGTACATATTCTAATATAGATTTTGCATAATCTGATGTGCAAAGAACATTTGTTATTGATTTACAAGGCCAAACAAAAATATTCCATTACATAATGAGTATAGGGAGAACATTGTTTGGTGTGCATTTTAATTGTAATTCACTATTTACAATTTTATGAGATTGATATATGCGAGTGATATTTTTAAAACTTCGTTATCGTACGAACACACCTCATTTGCTATGCTTCACGTGCAATTTACAACTTGTTAAAAAAAGAAATTTGTGACTTCTTAAATCGAAAAAGTGCTCCGAATCAATAAGGCAAATTTTACTAGGAGGGATAAACAAGGATTCTTAAGCCTTTTTGCGGCACGTGCATGTGTCGCTCGTCCCCAAGGGGTTAAAAATTGATATCATAATCAAGAATGCACCGTTCCTGCCATCACCGTTATTACACAATATTTCGGATAGAATATATTGTGTAATATCTGAAATCTTTTGCGGGGTTCTGACAATGCTACGAAAATAAATTGAAAAGTGCGTGCAGAAATTGAAAACGAGCCTCACACAATTATTTACGCAAAGACAGTACTGTAATCTTTTTATTTTGTGTGTGCCCGTGAAGTAACAGCAAATGCTATAAATGCCCTATTTTATCGTAATCATGTTTTGTAGTGAAGTTCAGTGATTTATATCAGTTTCAATATATTTGAACTGCATTGAAATACTCTGCAAAGGATTTTTCTTACTATATAAACTGACTATCACATTGCTAGGAACCAAAAGAGTGAAAAATATCCAAACCGGGCATCGAACTCATAAGCCTTGAAACCCATTTAAGGTACGAAGACGATGAACAGCTTGCTGTTTCCGCTGATTTTGTTGGCAATGCTGCAACTGCAGCACACGATGGAACAGTCCACATGAGCACATGGCATAACAAGACCACATTAGCAAAATTAATTATAATTAACTATGGATATCCGACATTACTTTTGTCCATTTACATGGACAGATGGACCAGCGTCGGGGCGGTCTCCCCGGGTGCGGAACTTTACGGGATGCCAAATTTATTTTACCAACGTCATTTTTGGTTTGTTTCAAGATGAAATTGGTATGGGGCATCAAATTGTAACTTTGCTCGGGGTGCAGTTCTCTCTTCGCACACCCCTGAGACAGACAGACAAATCGAAATACTTTTCAATTTTGTTGAAAAGTGGATGGTAAAGGATGGAGAGGGAGAGACAACAAATGCAAATAGCTCTTCAGCTTAAGTTTTTTTTTTTTTTCATCAACGACATCATGACGCACAAACTACACACCGGATCAGACCCTGTGTATTTGTTAAAAGTTTAAAATTAGCGAACGTATTTTCTAAAACAACTTAAAATTCTTTTTTTTTCTATGGTTCCATTTAAAGTATTTTCCCATTAGTTCAGAGTTATTTACATTCCTCATAAAAAACCCAGTCATTACAAGCAATTTCGTTTTCACGCCTTTGTTCCTCCATTTACTTTTAACGTAATATGTACTTTGCAATCTTCTTCCCAATTTGTTTAGTTTTCAGGAAATTTTAAACAATTTTGAGGAAATGGGCGGAGACTTCTTTTTTCTTTTCTGTTATCTCCGCCTGCCTCCTTTCCTGGCCGAAGACTTCATTCCAAGCGGAAGGATATTCGGGGAGAAAAGTGCTTTTCTCTAGCATCCGCGCGATAATGAAATGCCTTGCAGGAAAGTTTTTTTCAAAAATGGGGTTGTAAAACCGAAAGTCTGCTCTCGACTTTAATTATCATGTCTTAATCCTCTCGACGGATCTCAACCACCACCACCTGGCAGAATAATTTACTGCAGAAAGGGATTTATTTCCCTTACGTCGGGAACTACGTAATTCTTTTAGTAAACTTTGAATAGACAGCTTAATAATTAGGTGCATTATTTGCTCTGTTTTCAATATTTTTTCTCCTTTGAAAAAAAAAAAAATTTTTTTAGACTTTAATTCGGTATAATTCAATTTTTTTTTTTTAATTCAAGAAAATCCTTGACATATTTTAACCTAGTGAGTAGTATATTCTCAGGAGATATTAATAAAAATAAGGAAATGTAATTTAAATAAAGCCAATTTTACATACATCATTTAAAAACAGACTTTATTTTCAATCTTTCCGTACCAATAACTTTCTTCTACGATATTTTGTTCAGGGAGTACTTACTTTTTTTTCCCATGCCTGTATTGAACAGTAAAATTTATACAGTATAATTATCCATTTTATACAGTATGTTTAGTTTTGAAATTCATTTTTCAAAGCAACCATTTTTAAAATTCCGGGCAACGGTGAGCATTTTAACTAATAGAAAAAAAAAAAACATAAACGCAGGTGGAACCTCTTTCATGCGCACCTATGATAAGGAAGTGCGTTTTTAGAGTAAGAAGTTGTAAAATACAAAGTCTCTTTCTCTACTTTAATGATCCCGTTTTAAGCCTCTCGACGACGCGCATTCTTTCCCCTCCCCATCAAGAATAATTTTAACGAGAAAAAAAAAGAAGTTTATCCCACGTGCCTAATTCTTTTAGCAAACGAGGAAAACAGTGGCGTGATAATGAGGGGATTTGCTTTTCTTGTCACCCGCTTTTTCTCCCTCGAAGAAAGACAAACTTCTGGCCTTTCCACCATGAATAATTCATGTTGTTTTAAAAAAACCCGAGAATTAAGAAAAAACACACTTGTTCGTTTTTAAGGTGCTTGCGAACAACGCCTCACTTGCGCGGGAAAATCAACCGGTTTCGTGTTAGAAAAGGTGTCTCCCTCCGTGTTTTTATTTTAGTTTAAATTCTGAATAACATTTCTTTCTTAAGGGTGTATTCGAAAAAATGATTTTCCACCTTCAACAGCTCGAAATTTTCCGATACATTTTCAGACTCATTTTTTAAAGTAGAAACATGAAACTTGCTGAGGGAATTTTTGAAGTGACGTACATGGTGCCGTGAGATATAATGTTTCACTGAATTAATTAGAATTTGATTTATAAACAATAATTTTCTCAGCGTGACCCTTTTTTTTCGCTCGCATGTCTCCCGCTTCGGAAAATTTGGTCCAAAACGCCGTTTTTGGCAGCATTTTTTGCAACATTTTCTACATTTATCAAAAAATCGTCAATTACGGCACCTTGTGTAGTTTCTAAATAAAAGATTTTGAAAGTTTCGTGCATTTGAGAGCAAAAATGAATTCAAAAATAAATCTGAAAATAAGAAGTTTGGATCGGAATACACCCTTAAGAGCCCACAATAGTCACAGAAAAAGTACGCAAAAAGACCCGGATGATTATGTAAAGTCTATGGGAGCGTTCTTTTCTAATATCTCGCTCGAATTTTAATATTTTTGCATGATTTTTTTTTGCATAGGCTAGCTTAGGACGATCTACAAGCGGGCAAGTTTTTACTTTTTCGATTTTGCTCATATATTTTTTATATTATGATAGTTTCAATTTCAGAACCGGTTTAAATCTGTTTTGAAAGTTAAAATATTCTTTTTTTAAAAATCTGAAACCAAAATTGAAAAAGTAAAAACTAGCCCGGTTGTAGATCGTCCTAAGCTAGCCTATGCAAAAAAAATCATGTAAAAACATTAAAATTCGAGCGAGATATTAGAAAAGAACGCTTCCATAGACTTTACATAATCATCCGGGTCTTTTTGCGTACTTTTTCTGTGACTATTGTGGGCTCTTAATAGTACTGGTCACTAAGCTTCGAAATTCTCTTCCGTGCCTTTTTTTATTGACAGGCGCTTCACAGATTACTTTTGGGAGTTCATTTGTTAGGTTTAAAGGGGGGAAAGGGTGATCCGTCCCCTTGAATTAGATAATGGGTTTTTATGCAGAATTATCCAATTTGCTTCGAATTTTGGATGTAGGTTCATTCTGATAAAGTGTACCCCTGATTAGTTTTTTTTAGGGGGGATCAATGATAAAGTATAAAAGTGGGAAATGAGAAAGCTAATTTCCACCTTAATTTTTTTTTCGATGAGTTTTTTTTTTCTTTGGAAAAAAAAAAAAAAAAAAAAAAAAAAAGACTGTAATAGGAACTATTAGAGCGAATAGCACGTGAGCCTAATGCCATCAATTTAACTGGACAATTCTTTTTATTTCAAATGAACAAAGTCTTCAAAAAGTAAAAGTAACTAACGATTGGAAATAGTCACCACAGTGGGGATCGACAATGAAGAAGGCTACGGTTCTTTGTTGTAATTTTCACTCTAAAAAAAAAAAAAGTCGGAAATTGCATGTCAAGTGCAGCAAATGATGTGCGTTAGTATTATATTTCAGTTTTAAAAGTATTTAGCTCTGGGTGTAATCGTTTACAGAACGTATACAGTATGGTGGCTGAAATTTTTTGTGTATTCCTCTCAATAGTATCTGCTTTCTATTCTGCAGAAACTAACTTGTAGAAAACCTTAGCGAAGTACAGTCGACTCTCGTTAATTCGAACTCGTCGGGACCACAAGAAATGTTCGAATTATCCGAAGTTCGAATTGTGGAAAATATGAAATGAAAATGGTGTTATTACAAAGGAATTAATACATAGCGTTTTTTAAATTTATTTCGTCTGTTATCATTAGAATAGGACTTAATATTAAATAAGAATGTATAAATACATAAACTAATTAAAGGATTAGAAACAAGAATAGTGGAAGAAAATTTTAAAGCATCGCTAATGGACAGACAAGGCACTAAGAAAGTGGATATTAAATGAATTGGATTATATGTATACTTGTTCGGAACAATTTTCACAAGAATAAAAGAAAGAAAGTCCTTTAAATGATCTGAAATTCGTGAGAAAGAAAAAAAAAAAATGAAAATCCTGGGAATGCTTTAGAAGCTAAAGTACTTAACACTTCCTGAAGGGAAATTTCCATGCCTCAGACTATTTCATTGAAAGGGAAAAAAATAAATAAGGGCGCCTTTTGCCCAGGAGGTACCGTCCTGTGATAAAACAAGTAAGAAAAATCATGCATTAAGCATACATAATGGAGCACTTTCCAACGTTTCACGAAATCTTTAACAAAACTTCGTTATTTAGGTAAATAAGGATATAAAGCGAAATATAGCCAAATATGTATTCCAGTACTATTGAACAGCCCTGTATTTCATCTGTCAGCTAATATACATACTATATAATGGGAGAATTTAATTTAGCAAAAAATGCCTAGTAACTTGAAATTTCTCTTTCAGCAATTTATACTAATAGATGGAAACATACTTGAATACTTTGTTCAGCCTTATAGTTTGCCTGGTACCTTTATTACACTTCAGTGTTAAGTTAAAATTTATTTTAAACTAAAACTCTATTAAAACAACTGAAATCACTTTCTCATAAATTATCATTATAGGCTCCATGTACCCATTCTTTGCGTGGCCCTGTATATCATTTTATCTATATTCTGCAAACATCTCTCAATAAATTTAATACAGTTCAGCGTAAAAAGGCATATTTTTTTAAGAATCATCTTTTAGTAATTTATGCTCATATTCAGTAACATTGGCGAACCCTTTTGGGTAGCTCTGTATATTAAATATAGCATTTATACACACCATATAATGTGCATAAATTTAGTGAAACTTATACGCACTTATCATGATTAAAATGCATTTCATCCATTCATCACTTATCATCGGATACATATACAGTACTTTGGAAAGAATGTACTATTTGAAATCTTTTGTGTGTCCCTGTAAATACTATGTAGTTTATAATAGAGAAGGCAGTATCGTATAATTTATACTAAGCCTCATTGACATACATCAATTTTATTATACATGAAACAATTTACCATATGTCACACACAATTCCCCTTTTTACCATTATCTAATGGAATTCTTTTGTGTGGCCCTGTAAATGAATAATAGCTACATTTTCACCTTATACTTTATGGAATGCATATGTAAATGCACCTCGTAAAAGCATATATATTTTAATATGTTTAACAGAGTATAACATCTTTAAAATTCCTTTGAAACGATTTTTCCCCATAGGCCGTAATGTAATGGGAAACTTTTGATTCTCCCTTTGTATAAACTAATCGTGGTAGAAACTTCATATTCAATAGGGTTCGTGCTAGGTTACATGTCAATAACGTCCTAAAATTTCATGACAATCCGAGTATATTTACGTGAGTTAGTACGCGGCCAGACGGCCAGACAAACCGAATGCATAAGCCCTTTTCAACTTTGTTGGAAAGTGCTAAAAAAAGATCGCCCCGTTTTGTTGCAAAATCATATCAAGATATTGCATATGTTTTTTTCAAATAGCATGTTTTTTTAATTCTTTTATTTATTTATTTTTTATTTTAATCTCTGCAAGAAGAATGTATTAAGTTCGTGAAAATTTTCGAATTACTTTTTTTGATGGATTTACATGATGTAGACCTCCAGAGAAGCCAAACAACGTTTCTTTCTTTCTTTTCTTTTCTTTTCTTTTTTTCTTTTTTTTAAATTTTTGTTTTAAATGTCTGAAGTTGCTTTGTGTCCATGTTAAAGAAAATATTGCACATGTTTTTACTTTAATCTATCTTCAAATGATGAAAAATAATGATTATTGAACCTTTCCAAATTACATTAAAAATATAATCCTATTATTTTTACTTTTTTTAATTGTTAGCGTAAAATTACAATTAAATGTAAATCATCTCGTAGAAAACTGAACTTTTTTTTTTTATTTATTTTCTTCGCAAATATTAACTTTTTTTTCTACATCGAAGATTGAAAAAGAAAAATACATATATCTGCATACTTAAGCAATTTAAAGCGAGGAATTTTTTAAGCAATTGCATAGCTTTTATCGCGGGCTTTGAGCGCGGCGTCCAAATCAAGAAATTCTGTAACGAGAAAAAAACCTAACACTCCGGCTCGTTTCAGTTCGGCAGAGTTCGGTACGGTATCCTTCGGTAAACTTCGGTAGACATTGACGCGGTATTTTTTTTTCTTTTTACACGGAACTTCGATAAATACTATTTATAAAATTTGAAACGTATTCGGTGTATATTTTGGTGAAGGTTACCACCTTCCCCTCTTCGGAAAAGGGGGGGGGGGAGAACTCGTGTGATACATCGTTCTAAAGCCCTGTGACTATTCATGTGAATGCGCCCTCCCCCCCTCCCCCCGCCGACAAATCTTTCAAAATTTTGCCTGGTGTGAATTTTTTT
This sequence comes from Maratus speculifer, assembly GCA_964019185.1. Classification (NCBI taxonomy): domain Eukaryota; kingdom Metazoa; phylum Arthropoda; class Arachnida; order Araneae; family Salticidae; genus Maratus; species Maratus speculifer. Next base: position 3,796,307 of record CAXHSM010000001.1, read on the forward strand.
TTTCTTTAGATAACGAAATCTGGGTAATGACAATAGCATGGCTGAGAGCGATGAAAGTATATTGAAACGTTGAAAAGCAATAGCGGTAGGTTAATCCCAGAACTGTGAATTTTATTAAGGATAGGCACAGAAAGAGGCAAATGCTTTCTGTTTCAAATCTCAAAAGCTGTAAATGAAAGTTAAAGATCTAAGGCTATATTCAACCTGAGTTAAATAATTAAAATTCCTATCAAAATACACGAAAAATTGCTTTCAAGTATAATATAAAATTATTGTAAATACATCAAAAATATCTCCAGTGCAGATTTAAATGTTGATATACATTTTTCAGGTATCTTGGAAAGAGACCAAATTTTACAAAACAATAAGTATTTTTAAAATGTACTTTAAAAAATGCAATTTTAATATTATCCATCTATAAAATGCATTTTTTCTCAAAAAAAAAAAAAAAAAAAAAAAAAAAATTGAAATAAAAATAATGATTATTGAAGCTTTCGAAATTGCATTAAAAATATAATCCCGTTATTTTTTACTTTTTTTATTCTAAGCGTAAAATTATAATTAAATGTAAATCATCTCGTAGAAAACTGATCTTTTTAATTTTTTATATCTGCATACTTGAACAGTTTAAAGCGAGGGATTTTTTGATTTTTTTTTTTTTTTTTTGATAGCAAGATCTGCATATACGATCGCTATCGAAAATAGCTGCACATGTAATTGAAACGCCGAGAGGAAAAAAAAAAAAAAAAAAAAAAAAAAACAGAAATTGATATCTATTTTGTAAGCTGCTAATTACGCAGCTGCGTGCATCCCTAATTACTCGAAAAATAACCAAAACTGTAAAAAGATACTCTTGAACCCCATAATGAGAAAATAATCCTCAAAAATAGTAGCAGCAGGGATTTAAAAAATTGGAAAGAGAGAACCGTAATTAAAACACGATGAGGAAATTTTCAGCCCCCTGATTCTGATTTTTTTTCTTTAAAAATTCACTTCATTATAATAACCTCGTTCCCGCCCATCTTGAGCACGGAAAAGCGCCCACTCAAAAATAATACGTGACGAAAATTTCTTCGTTCGAGGCTTTTCAAAAATTCTTTTAAAGTGGCCCAAAAATGTAACGAGGGAAAAAATGCGGTATACAGTTTTAATAAACAAAGCGATTAAAAGTCATGGAGCATAAAGTTATAATATTTTTTTCACTCTAATTATAACCAACGCTCTCGGTGAATTGTTTAGAATAAATCAGGGAAACTAAAATCTTGTTTAACAAAACTTTTAAAAAATGTTCTATAGAGCTTTAGCTTGATGCTAAATTTAAGAATTTTTAATATTTATTTTCTCTTAATATTTCGGTGTTTTTTTTTTCTTTAAAAATAAGTCACGAATCATGTATACATGTTATACAGTTATTGTCTGTCAATTTTTTCCGTTTTTCTTTTGTTGCAATATTTTTATGATTCAGCTTGTTGGCATTACCAAAAGAGAAGCGTTGCCATATCAACAAAAGAATATTTTCACCGCTAGTAGTTTGCTTTAGCAAAATAATGTTCATAAAAGTTCTTTTTAAGTTTCATATCATGACAATTTGTGATTAGCGAAATATTTTAATGCTTTAAAAATACTGTTTTGTGGATGAAACGTCCTAGTTTTGCACGGAGCCTCAGAAAGTTAAGTTGATCTGTAAAGTCTTGTCAGAAGCAAAGCGTATTTGTATTTACAGAAAAAATAATGGAATATTTTGAGGCATTAATAATCTTTGTTAAAGTAATCTTTAAAAATAATTTGCATATTCATAATAGTTTAAGAAGGGATCACTGAAAAAAAGAAGATAAAATAAGCATTAATTTCCGGAGGAGATATTTTGAGTATAAAAATGCATCAAGCACCCGTAGATCGGACATTACAGAAAATGAGTGACTAAGCACGAACCATTCCCCAGACGTGCAGTTAAGAAGACACAAGTTTGAATACAAAACTTACACCAGAAAATACCATTTTCTCTCTTTAAAAAAGAAACTATAGACTAGAATAGAAAATGTTATATTTATATAACCGCATATAAGGTGGTCTGGTGTAATAACGCCAGGCGGGGTAATAACGCCATGTGCTAATATTATGCATAATTATGAAATAATCTGGTAAATGACACCCATGTGCTCTGCGCTGAAGTGTTTTGAGTCATATAAATCGCAAAAAAGAGCTTCAAGTTAATTTGTTTCATTTTTAGGTCTTACTGTTTTAAGGAGCAATTAAAATTAACGCTTGATCTAAAATTTGCGAGATACGTTTTGTGATGTGAAGACAATTTTTTTATTCCGGAAATACTTTGTTAATTACATAAATTTGTAGTACATTTCATGGAATTTCAGAATGTTGTTGAAGATTTTGGATATCTTCTCGAGATAATTTGTAATTTAAAATGTACAGCGCAATAACTATAACGGGGTAATAACGCCAATACTTGGCATTAATACCCCGAGTGATTCCCTACAGTGGCGGAGCTACATCCTAAATACTGATTCAAATAAACACAGTTAAAACTGTGCAATGTTTCTAATAATTCTATTTAAGTGGTCCTTTTTAAGCAAAAAGAAACTCACGGTCTGATATTCTTTTGCCTCATCCCCCCCCCCACACACCTTTATTTTTCTTACACTTTCACAAAAAATTGAACATTTTCAATAGCTTAGAATGCAATTTGTCAATTTCTAAGTTTGAACAGTTTGTATTTTTAGGATTGGGCAATCTACATGCAATTATTCCATCTTATTTCATAGTTTTGTTTGCATGGCATTATTACCCATATAGGTGGGTAATAATGCCAAATAGCATTGGTCAAGAAATCACGCCATTACATTTTACGAATACTTATCTGATAAATTATTTTATTTTATATAGATAGTCAATGAGTTGCTGTATCAAATCCTATATTTGTTTGAAAAATACAATCTAAAACTGAGCCGTGAAAATTGGTAGAACCTTAACCTGGCGTTATTACCACAGGGTATCTTATTACTGTATTTGGCACGAAACCTTTTCACGACAATTTCAGACGGCGGAAGACCTCCACACCACTACTGATGAAGCTCCACACTTTTCTCGAGGTTAAAAATATATAGCTTCTTATCTTACGAATTATCCCGATATAAATCATTTTTAAACCTTTAAATACCGACGGTACTTATAAGTACCATTAAGATATTATAAAATTCTTTTAAGAACCATCAATAGTCACAGAAAAAGTACACAAAAATACCCGGATGATAATGTAAAGTCTATGGGAGCGTTCTTTTCTAATATCTCGTTCAAATTTTAATATTTTGACATGATTTTTTTGCATAGGATAGCTTAGGACGATCCACAACCGGCCTAGTTTTTATTTTTTCAATTTTGGTTTCAGATTTTTTTTAAAAAATTATTTTAACTTTCAAAACCCGTTTAAACCGGTTCTGAAATTGAAACTATCATAATATAAAAAAAAATATGAGCAAAATCGAAAAAGTAAAAACTAGGCCGGTTGTAGATCGTCCTAAGCTATCCTAAGCAAAAAAATACATGTAAAAATATTAAAATTTGAACGAGATATTCGAAAAGAACGCTCCCATTTACTTTACATTAGCGCTCGGCTTTTACCGCGTGACTAGTGTACGCTCTTAATCATCAGTTAGTTGCAATACTGTCCAGAATGAGTTGCAGATACATTATCTTGTTCCAAAGCATTATTGGTTACACAAAACAAAAATATTTCTAAAAGGATGATTTCTTTTGCCTTTATATCTTTTTCAGCTTTTTTGGCGTTGAGGGAGGGGGATGGGGATTTTTCAATGCGGAAATATTTCTATATTTATATTCTAAGAACATCATATTTGTACATTTTTTTTTAATTCTGCAAAACACTAAGAAAACAATTTAAAATAAAAAAAATGAGTGGGGTTATAAAAATTGCGCAAAATCCCTGTAAATTCAAATTTAATGAATCCTTCAAATATTTATTAGATGATTATGTTTAATCTCTATAAATAAAAGGAATTCCGAGGATAATTAATTAATTAATTAATTGAGGCACAGGGGAAAGCAAATCTTGGCAATGCGCCAACTCGGTCCAGAGGAAGCAAATCTTGGCAATGCGCCAACTCGGTCCAGAGGTATAAAAGCAAGATAGAAAAAAACGCGCAGGTCTGTGCATTCAAGTACAACCACCCATATGTATATGCTGAAAGTTTGTTCTGACGCTCACCCGACGCACGTGGAGTGCCGATGGTCCGGGAAGCGTACCATACACATAAATTATTAAATAAACCTTCAAATTAAGCCCGGCGAAGCGGGCTGGGTATGCTAGTTTAGTTTAAACAATTTACGTAAAATGCTTTAGAATGTAAAATTGTCATGAATTCATAATGCGGTAGATAAAGGATTAAAAGGTATTTTTAACATTTTTTTTTCTTACTTTGTATATAATAATCTGTGAATAATAATCGAACAAGCAATAATCTCCAATTTCACCAAATACAGAAAAAAAATATCTTGTTGGAGATTCAATCGACATTCAAGAATTGTAATTCATGAAAACAATTTTATTTCATTTATAAAAAGGTATTGAAACAAGTTGGAAATTGCACGTGAAGCGTAGCAAATGAAGTGCGTTCGTACGATAACGAAGTTTTGAAAATATTACTCTCATATATCAATCTCATAAAATTGTAAATTGTAAATTACAATTAAAACGCTCATCAAACAATGTTCTCCCTGTACCATAATGGAATACTTTTGTGTGACCTTGTAAATCAATAACAAATGTTCTTTGCACCACAAATTATGTAGAATGTATATTATAATATGTACTTTATAGTTGCATATAAATTTTTTTAAGTTCGAATACGTGTAACACCATTAAAATGCATTTGAAACATTTTTCCCCATTGACCGTAATGTAACTGAGTACTTTTGATTATCCCTGTAATTGATCTATGCATCCGATTTTGATAAAATTTGAAATAACTCGACTAAATTATGTAATAATTATGTATTTTAAATTTCGAACGTATAAAATACATTTGAAACTTTTTCTCCATTGACCACAATGTAATTGAATACTTTTGATTGTCTCTGTAATTGATCTATGCACCCGATTATCAAAAAAATTGAAATAACTCGACAAAATTATGTAATAATTATGTATTTTAAATTTCAAACGATTAAAATGCATTTGAAACATTTTCCCCCATTGACCGTAATGTAATGGAATACTTTTGATTGCCCCTGTAATTGATCTATGCATCCGATTTTCATAAAATTTTAAATGACTCGACAAAATTATGTAATAATTATGTATTTTAAATTTCAAACGATTCGGTTCTGTAGTTTTTGCGTTGTTATATGCGGACGGACAGACGGACGAACTGAACGACCACTATAGGTGCTACGTATTAGGGATGGGCATTATTTATCGTATTAGGATAAATAACAGTGTTACTACGCTAAAACCTAATATTGCATTAATATGTTACTGAAAAGTCCCTGTTAAATAAATAACACATGGTTCTTAATGACAGCATCTTCCTTCACTTGTTTTAATCAAGATTTCATTTTTTGTACCTCTAAAATAATAATAATATTCATTAAAAACGTCCTTAATCGTTTCTTTTCAGACGTTTGCCGAACAATGTTGAATGTCCGGGCTGGGTGCCCGGACAGCGCCCCCTCCCCTTCCTGCTTGCGCAGACCCATTCACAATTATTTAAAAAATTTGCGTCCCCACCCCCTTATTAAAACACCCTTAAAAACCCTTATTAAAAAAAATCTCACAATTATACACTCTAAGATAAAAATCTGTCTAAAACGGAATTTAAAACTGTTTTATAGGCTTCTGTTTTAGAAGGTTTTACTATATAAAATAAGATATTGTTTGTATCCAGCAAGTACAGCCCGGACAGCCCCCCCCCCCTGCTTGCGCAGACCCATTCACAATTATTTAAAAAATTTGCGCCCCCCCCTTATTAAAACACCCTTAAAAACCCTTATTAAAAAAATGTCACAATTATACACTCTAAGATTTAAAAAACTGTCTAAAACGGAATTTAAAACTGTATAATAGGCTTCCGTTTTAGAAGGTTTTACTATATAAAATAAGATATTGTTTGTATCCCGCAAGTTCAGGTTAAAAATTCTGGGCACCCACCCGTTCAAAAAGCTGGTTACGCCTATGCAACCACAGAAGAAGTAACTCCTTAATATTCGCAAATTCAATAACTGTTAGATTTTTCACCAGTTTTTCAATTCAGTTCAGTTATGTAGTTCTTTTCTGTTAGATTTTCCACCCGTTTTTGAAAAAATGTAGTTTTTTACATTACAAAAGAACATTTTATCGCTTCGTAACTGTTGTTTATTTTCAAACGTTTTGTCTGAGGATAATGTTGTTATCGTTAACGACTTTTGATTTAAAGTTTCGTTTCCTGTTTGGTTTTCATTCGCGGTTGTTGAAGAAAGAGGATAAATAAAAAATGATTTCGTCTCTTTTTTATTAAATATCAGAAAGACTGAATTTGAGATTTGTGGATTTGATTTCTAAAGGGCTCTTCTGGGGGGGGGAGGGGGGTTCCCTATAGGACCATTTTTTGGGAGGAGGGGCTGGGGGGGGGGGTGTTTCTCATTTTTTGATGTAATATGTCTACCGAAAGCTTATGCTTCATACATTACAAATCTAGCATAAAAAATTTTCTCCCGTTATTCTGGGTCACGTTATGGACCCATAATGGGTTGAAATTTAAATTTCTTAAACTTCTTCGAGGTTTTTTTGCCAAATCGGTATCAGAAAAAAATTGTGCCAACGTGATGTGTGTATGACATCTGCGCCATATAAATATTATTCAGTCTTTTTTTATTGCAATTTTTTTATGCAAAACAATATGCATTATTTTTCATGCACAATTGCGCATTAAATGAAAATTGTAATGCAATTTTCGTAGTAGTACTTTATAATAATGAATAAAAAAAAACACATTATTTAAAAGTATTTCCTGCACAATAAAATGCTTCCTGACGATTACAAAAAAAGATGTCCTGACAATTCAAAAAATAAAAACGTAATTGTCCAAGTTTTCACTTCTGTCGACACTCCAAAAATGTCACTTTTTTAGGGGGGGGGGGGTGAAAATTTTGTGGAAATAAGTCTTATTTTTAAGCTATTGCATAGCTTTTATCACGGGTTTTGAGCGCGGAGACCGAATCCAAAAATTCCGTAACGCGAAAAATCCTAACACATCCGTAACGAAAAAACCTAACACTCGACTAACGTCGTTTCAATTCGGCAGACTTCGGCAGACATTGACGCGGTATTTTTCAGATATTTAGAGAATATCAAGTCTCAAACATATATATATCTTATTTCAGATACTATAAATCTATAGTTTCAATAATAAAAATTCCTGATAGAATGTGTATAGAAAAGAATCGTCTTAAGATAAAACAAGGTAGGATAATGTAGCTTTTGGTGATTGGAGACCCGTCCAATGGTGAGGATCGAAAAAATTAAAATACTTATTACTCACGATCTAATTTTCGTAGCGCGGCCAAATTTTGTTTGGTAATTTATTATGAGACAGTGTTAATTTTTGGTGACAGGAGACCCCCCCCCCACGGTGAGGGTCGAAATATTTAAAATGCTTATAACTCGCGTTCTAATTTTCGTAGCGCGGCCAAATTTTGTTTGATGATTTATTATGAGACAATGTTAATTTTTGGTGACAGGAGATCCCTCACGGAGGGTCGAAAAATTTAAAATGCTTATAACTCGCGATCAACTTTCCGTACCGCGGCCAAATTTTGTTTGGTAATTTATTATGAGACAGTGTTAATTTTTGGTGACATGTGACCCCCCACGGTGAGGGTCGAAAAATTTAAAATGCTTATAACTCGCGATCAATTTTCGTAGCGCGGCCAAATTTTGTTTGGTAATTTGTTATGAGACAGTGTTAATTTCTGGTGACAGGAGATCCCCATGGGGAGGGTAGAAAAATTTAAAATGCTTATAACTCGCGATCTAATTTTCGTAGTGCGGCCAAATTTTGTTTGGTAATTTATTATGAGACAGTGTGAATTTTTGGTGGCAGGAGACCCCTCCCCCCATGGTGAGGGTCGAAAAATTAAAATGCTCCTAACTCGCGATCTAATTTTCGTAGCGCGGCCAAATTTTGTTTGGTAATTTATTATGAGACAGTGTTACTTTTGGTGACAGGTGACCCCCCCCCCACGTTGAGGGTCGAAAAATTTAAAATGCTTATAACTCGGGATCTAATTTTCGTAGCGCGGTCAAATTTTGTTTGGTAATTTGTTATGAGACAGTGTTAATTTCTGGTGACAGGAGATCCCCCAGGGGGAGGGTAGAAAAATTTTAAATGCTTATAACTCGCGATCTAATTTTCGTAGTGCGGCCAAATTTTGTTTGGTAATTTATTATGAGACAGTGTTACTTTTGGTGACAGGAGACCCCCCACAGTGAGGGTCGAAAAATTTTAAATGCTTATAACTCGCGATCTAACTTTCGTAGCGCAACCAAATTTTGTTTGGTAATTTATTACGAGACAGTGTTACTTTTGGTGACAGGAGATCCCCCATGGTGAGGGTCGAAAAACCTAAAATACTTATAACTCGCGATCTAATTTGCGTAGTGCGGCCAAATTTTGTTTGGTAATTTATTATGAGACAGTGTTAATTTTTAGTGACAGGAGACCCCCCCATGTTGAGGGTCGAAAAATTTAAAATGCTTATAACTCGCGATCTAATTTTCGTAGCGCGGCCAAATTTTGTTTGGTAATTTATTATGAGACAGTGTTACTTTTGGTGACAGGTGATCCCCCACGTTGAGGGTCGAAAAACTTAAAATGCTTATAACTCGCGATCTAATTTTCGTAGCGCGGCCAAATTTTGTTTGATAATTTATTATGAGACAGTGTTAATTTTTGGTGACAGGAGACCCCCCCCCCCATGGTGAGGGTCGAAAAATTTAAAATGCTTATAACTCGCGATCTAATTTTCGTAGCGCGGCCAAATTTTGTTTGGTAATTTATTATGAGACACTGTGAATTTTTGGTGACAGGAGATCCCCCCCCCCATGGTGAGGGTCTAAAAATTAAAATGCTTATAACTCGCGATCTAATTTTCGTAGCGCGGCCAAATTTTGTTTGGTAATTTATTATGAGACAGTGTTACTTTTGGTGACAGGTGATCCCCCACGTTGAGGGTCGAAAAACTTAAAATGCTTATAACTCGCGATCTAATTTTCGTAGCGCGGCCAAATTTTTTTTGGTAATTTATTATGAGACAGTGTTAATTTTTGGTGACAGGAGACCCCCCCCCCCCATGGTGAGGGTCGAAAAATTTAAAATGCTTATAACTCGCGATCTAATTTTCGTAGCGCGGCCAAATTTTGTTTTGTAATTTATTATGAGACAGTGTGAATTTTTGGTGGAAGGAGACCCCCCCCCCCCCCCTCCATGGTGAGGGTCGAAAAATTAAAATGCTTATAACTCGCGATCTAATTTTCGTAGCGCGGCCAAATTTTGTTTGGTAATTTATTATGAGACAGTGTTACTTTTGGTGACAGGAGACCCCCCCCCCTTGGTGAGGATCGAAAAAATTAAAATGCTTATAACTCGCGATCTAATTTTCGTAGCGCGGCCAAATTTTGTTTGGTAATTTAATATGAGAGAGTGTTAATTTTTAGTGACAGGAGACCCCCCCACGGTGAGGGTCGAAAATTTTAAAATGTTTATAACTCGCGATCAATTTTCGTCGCGCGGCCAAATTTTGTTTGGTAATTTATTATGAGACAGTGTTAATTGTTGGTGACAGGAGATCCACACGGTGAGGTTCGGAAAATTTAAAATGCTTATAACTCGCGATCTAATTTTCGTAGCGCGGCCAAATTTTGTTTGGTAACTTATTTAGGTATTGCATAGCTTTTATCGCGGGCTTTGAGCGCGCGAAAGAATCCAGAAATTCCGTAACGAGAAAAAAAACCTAACACTCCGGATACGTCGCTTCAGTTTGGCAGACTTCGGCACTGTATCCTTCGGTAGACTTCGACAGATATTGACGCGGTATTTTTCAGATATTTTGAGAATATCAAGTCTCAAATTTATGTTTTTATTTCAGCTACCATAAACGTATAGTTTCAATGATAAAAATTCCTGATTAACCTACATGTATTGTAAGATAATAAAAATATTTTAAACGATATTAACTTGTCATTTATTCAATAAAAGAAAAAAAAATTGCTATAGGTCATCACGCTCAAAAAGTGTAACTTGAAATTATATCAAAGACGAAAAAAAAACTGCATAAATAAAAAATAAATAAATAATTATAATTGCATAAGTTGATAAAAAATGCTATGCTATAGCTTTACCGCGGCAGTCCTCGAGTGCCACATGTATTTTTTATTTATGTATGGATCCATATAAAAAAGTATGAGCTAGTGAACTTTGGAACCATTTTAATACAACTCATATTCCAAATATTAAAATAATTGAGAAAAATTATTAAAAAATTATTTTCAATTTAATCATTTTTATACTAAGTAAATGCAATTAAATTTCTTATAAATTGAAATCTGGAATGTTTAGATAAGATTTTAATATTTACAAAATATAAAATACAGTACAATATATTAGGTTTACAGCTTTCTGAAAGACATAAAAATAGTAGGATAAAATTTAGATGAGTTCAAAGTATTAGAATATTTTATTTTGCGCAACAATATTACCTTATTAATATGAAGTAAATGGTAGTTAATTTTTTGTAGCACCCTCTTTTGCTTTCATAACAGCGTACAATCGATCTTGCATACTATACATATCTGCTATTAAGAAACTAGTAAAAAAAACTGAGTCTGGAAAAAATTTCATTCTCTACCGCGATCCGTCCTATCTCACAAGTTTCTTTGTCCTATCAGTTAATATTTGTTTTATGTTTTGCAGCCGCTCTAGTAGTGGCAGCACGCATTGACTTGCTGTACGAAAATTCAATAATGCATTTCATCTCAGATTTTAAAGCATCAACAGTGCTGATTGAGAAAACGCGGTATACGGAAAATGGATTTTTGAAAAATTCGTTTTCCTCTGTATGTTAAAGAAAGTTTTCTTAATATGTTTTCTTGTACTTTCTAATTTTCCTGCTTTTCGTATTTCCTATTGGATACATTATTTTATATTCAAAAATATATGTGCCTATAGATATTTTCTTAAATGTTGTTGCCCCACCAGTGGCTGAGAGATTCTGCCCTCAAAACTGGTAGACGGCAGGCGCTGGATTAGAACAAAACCCAATCGCGGTCGTTAGCCCAATCATTCGGAGTTTTCCGTGGTTTTGTTCGAACTTTGGATTTCCTTGCGTAAATACGGGTTGGGTTCCCTTAGAAAGACCCCCCCTCCTCCCTCCACGGAGGGCACCACCTTGGGGGCCCATATCCCATGTGTTGTCCGTTTGGGAGCATATTTAGCAATTGTTTATAAATTGTTTATTGTATCCTGTTACAAAAATAACAGGATGTTGAAACCTGTTACCAGCGCTACTGTGGAATGATGTAACCTGTTAACCAAAAATAGCCATATTTCCCATCTCTACTACGTATATACATAATTACGAACGCACCTAAAAATGATGTAGAAGGACATTTATTGCTTTAAATTTTTAGCTTAATTACACTAGGTAAATCACAATTAATTAATGCTTAAAGAGAAAATCAATTAAACTGTAATGCTTTAAAGATTTTTTAGAAAGGGAAATTAAACCAGTTTGACAATCTGTTATTAACAATAATAATAACCCAGACATACCACATAAAAAATATCTTAGAAAAATAATCTTTTTGTGTAAATAATTTGTATTTTAAGCAAGTACAAGTTACTCATTTATTTTTCTAAGATCCTCTTTAAATATAATTTTTCATTCGTTTAAGAAAAGCAATAATTCAAGCTATGTTCAAGAATTGTGTTACATTTTTTTCTGAAAACAATTAATATTTTCAGCTTCTTTTCATTAATAACTTAACATTAATAATTAATTAATAATAAATGTTATACAAGCTTTTGTATTGAAAAATGATGTTCTTATTATGTACATTGTTTACATAATATATATTATCAGTATACTTTGTAAACGAGAAAAAAATATTGATTTTTTGCTAAACATATAATAATTTTATAAATTCAAATTTTAAGAAGTAATTACTAAATAAAAGTTAAATATGTTGCTAAGGTTTTGATTTACAGGAATTAAATTTCATTAATTAATTTCTGAAGAAAAAATGAATGACATAATAATGCATTAAAAATTTTTTCAAACAATTAATTATACCAATTTATCAGTAATAATTTTATAGTGGAAGTATTGCGAAAAAACTTTCAAAATATTCTTTTTATGAAAATAATTTGTATTTTCAATCTTTTATTTTTCCTTTTGCAAAATGATTAGAATTTCTATAAATTTAATTTTTATTAATTTTCAATACATCCATTTTGATCTTGACTTCATTTAAAAATTCAAATACAAACGTACATTCATATTATTCTAACGATTTTAAATACAAAAAATTTGAAAATAGAAATTGTTCTCATAAAAAAAGTATATAAAATGATATTTTCAATAATAGCTTTAAAAATTAATTTTCAGAGATGACTAAAATATTGTATTTAAATATAAATAAACAATTATTAATATTTGCATATAGTTATAGCGCGCAAAGAAACACTGGCTAATTTGTATTTATTTTCTTCAAATATTTGTTTAATTAATGTTTTGAAAATGTCATTATTAGATCGGTTGACGATCCTAGATTTTCATCTGTCAACTGCTAGATTAGCATATTAGAACGCAATCAGTCTGCTAAGACCTATCTGGGTGTAAAACATTTAAAAACCCGACTTTGAGAGTTGACTCATAGGTTTTCCATAGTGCATCCAAAAGTACAAAGCAGGGAAGATTGGGAACGAGAAAAATAAACTTAAAAGTGAGCCGCTAAAATGGGGATTTCCACCAAGATCTGACTTGGCAGATCGATTGCGTTGTAATATGCTAATCGAGATTCAACTAGCCCTAGCTTTTCATCTGTGAATTCGATTATGTCTGTGTTGCTATGTCCCAGTATATATTTTTAAAGTGAATTCAACTGATATTTTTTTCTTTTAGCGTTTCATTACTTTTCTTTTTTCGTTTAAAAAAAAAATAGAAATCGTCAATAATAACTTCGATTTTACCGCACACCAGCATGAAATTAAACATAATCCAGTAGCGATGAAATTGAATAAATCTATATAATTCTTGGAAATTTTTCAATGGAAAATTTCACACACCTTGTATTCAATAATACAGTAGACTCCCTCAAATCCGCACAGCTTGGGACCAGAGGATTGGAACCAGGTGTGGATTTTAGAATTGTGTGGATTTCTGGTCATTGCTTTGTGTATTTTTTTAAAAGTAATTAATAATGAAATCAATATCATAATGAATACAATATACGAATATATTAAAAAAAGTAATAAACTAAAATAAAAATTTAGGTAATTAAATGATTAAAATACTAAAAGCAAGGGTAAAAAGTTAATAATCAATAATGTACAACTAAATATTCTTTATAAAGATGAAATGTGTTTTTCCTAAATTATTCAATGAAACTTGCCTCATAAAGGTACATTACTAATTCACATAAGGATCATAAAATAACGAAGCTTTATTTTAGGTTTAGCCAGACGTAAAAACTAAAAAAGCCTTATTGTTACGTAAATATATTTGCTAAGATTTTGATTACCAATGATATCAGCGATATCTTGATTTTTTAAAATTATTCTTCCCGCATGAAAAATCATGAATTCAATAACCTTAACAAAAATTGCAAATTAAAAAAATTATGGATTTTATGTAAAACTAAAAAAGTCAAATTTTGTCCCTGTATCTCAATTGAATGTTTCATTACTTACATCCATAAATTATGTGCAGATTTTAGGAGTGCGGATTTGAGGGAATGTACTGTATTTCAAAATTTATTTTCCAACTTGGACCCTGATCATTGATGCAGCGAAAGAATGTTCATGATAGTGATAGTAAACTATTAGTGAAAAGTGCCAGACTGGGTATTGTCCAAATGGTTCAGTTGATAGAGCGTCGCCGGTGCGCTATACCGATGAAACGGGTTCGAGTACAATCTTGGACACTGTTCTCTGTTCGCTGCACGTCTTTTAAACAGTTCAAATTTGAAATATTATTGATAGCAGGGCGCGAGAAATTTTCAACAGAAAAAAATTTAAAAAAATGTATAAATTTATTAAAATGAGTAAAATAGTTTTTTTTTTGTTTCGACTGTGCCCGGCTCATTTTCAAAACAACTAATCGATAATATTCTGAAATTGCATGATTTATGATTTCAGTACATATAACTCATACACATTATTATTATTATTATTATTATTATTATTATTATTATTATTATTATTATTATTATTATTATTATTATTATTATTATCATCATCATCATCATCATCATAATCTTCTTCTTCATTATTATTATTATTATTATTATTATTATTATTATATTGTTTCATTTGATGTTTATTTCTGTTTTCATAATCATTGTGTAACCCAATCTTGACAGCTTAAAACTGTATTTTTATTTCTCAAAAAAAAAAAAAAAAAAAAAAAAAAAAAATTATAATTTTGAATAGAATAAAGTTTGTTGTTTTGCAAATCAAATTTATGTTCAGGCTTCTTATTATAGGCAATATCGACAGTCAATTTATTAATATTTTAAACTTTAAAATCATTATTATAAGTAACTCTGCGAATATTATCTAATTCATTATTAAAATTATTATCAGTGTCTACGGAAAACCTATTGGTGGCAATTTTGTATGTAAATGGAGAACATTTGGCACGGAAAGCCATGCTTTTTTTCTGAAAACAGATCTGTCGATAGATTAATTTGTTCTTTTTAACATTATATCAGGAAAACTATGTTTATGTTTATTATATTATTTTATATGTTACGGCCAAAACCCGAAATTGGCCAATTCTAGAATTGACTGACAATGTTTAAAAATAACTGGCCGACAATGTTTAAAAATAACTGGCCAATTCGCAAACCGACCAGATGCAATTGGCCAATTCGCGAATTGGCCAGATGTGATTGGCCAGTTCACGAAATAGTTATATGCACTCAGCTTAATCCTTTCTAGCACACTTGAAAGTGTCTATGAATTCAAATAGTCTAGCCGTCTGCCTGTCTATGCTCTAACTCTAGTAAAGGCTCAAGTTAACTTGAAATTATTATCTTAATTGGTTTATCAATTAATTTCGATGTTGAATAGGAATTATGTACTATTTTTGATTAATTTGCTGGGATATACAAAAATATTGCGTTTCAATATTATCAATGGGAATCGTTTTTACTGTACATTTTAATGTTGTTACATTATCTTAGTTACAATAAAATTGGTCATAAAGTCAAAGAGTTGGTCATAACATATCAGAATAGCATAGAAATATTCTTTCCTGTCACGTGTGTATGTCAGTGCAATCTAGCGAGGCCGTATCGAAACAACTTTCTTCTTTCTATAAGAAACAACTTCTAAGATGGCGGCCCCGCTAGCATTTTCAGAAAGAATCACGTTTTGAGCACCAGCCTTGGCGAGTTGGCGAAAGCGAGAACGTTCAGCTAGCTGCATCGCCAAATACAAAATAAACTAAGTTCAAATGTGTCATAAAACATATGATTAATAGAATTATATTTATTACATGAGAATCTTCACTACTGTTTTTAATTAACTTCTCAATTTCTTCGAACATAGCGAGTTAAGGAAATAATATTTTTGAATTGAGAAATAAACCCCTATGTTTAGATGTTCTGTGAAATTTAAAGCATTTTAATCTGAAAAAGCTCTTTGTTTTAAACTATGTTTTAATCTTAAACAACGGTGAATAACATTTCCTCATATTATAGTCTTTGCTTGATAACATTTACGGAAAAACAAATGAACAATAAGCGCGATCTCTTTGCAGATGGAAGGGTTGCTATTCGCTAGGCGTTTGACGTCACAGACAAGAAAGGGTACGCAGCATTGACTTCATCTCCGCGCGAATCGTTGTTCTGGCGAAAAGGTGCTCAAAACGTGATTCTTTCTGAAAATGCGCCCCACTAGGGTTAAATCCCAAGTTTTGATGTTGGCCAAGACTTAGCGGCCAGTTCGCGAAGCCAGGAAGCTTGGCCAATTCGGGTATTGGCCAGGCTTCGGGTTTTATCCGCAACATATATATGTATTATTAGTGAATTTTATGTTCAAGACTGTACGCTGTTCGATACAGATTCTGTGTCAAACAGCTTTATAGAGAGCATTTAGCTCCAAATTTTGAATCTACTGTCCGATTTTTTCCCCTGTCTGTCTTTATCTCGATTATTTTGAAATTAGACCGGGCAACATCCTTTATTATGGCAAAGATTTTGCTGGTAAACATGAACTCTTATCTCAACCAACACGCTGTAAAGCATGTATATATACATCATGACTATAATCAAGAAAAATAGCATAGAAAGAGTCCCTAAAAAGTTTAAATATGCTTTAGTTTTCTACACTCTTTTAGTTATTGTAACAGTGATGGTAACTCGTGGGAAATTTCCCTCTCTTGAGGAGAAAACAGAGATCTATGGGAAAAGGGGAAAATTTTTTTAATTTTGTGGGAAATTTCAGAATTTTAAAGAAATTTCTCTCATAGCTATTTTTTCTCCGAAATAAGCAAATCTTCTGAAAATCGAGACTAAGAGGGATAAGAAAATGAAGGCTTTGCATCTCCGCAATTAAAAACATACATGAAAAATGTTCTCTTTTTTAAAGATACGAAAATTTAGAAGAGGAGGAAGGGGGGATAATATAGGAAATAGTGTAGTTAAAACATTTTCCGAGAGAGAGCAGCACTGAAAACTTAATGATGAGGGGAAATGAGACTGATGTGGGAAATTTTGAGGGAAAACGAGGATGACGAGGTAACCATCACTGCTGGATGTAACTTCGCATGCCGAGAGGGAACTTTGCAATCTCATACTTACCGAAATACTAAAATGGCAAAAATTATGCACAAAGGTACGTACTTAAAGACATATTCCATTTTAGCACTTTTACAACCTCATTGACATTGATTTACTCATCTCCAACTGTTAAAAAAATTGATTAAAAATGTCTTTAAATCTTTCAGAGCACTCTCTATACTGACACTTAATTCATGATTCGGAGCCTGATCCTACAATGCTGGTATACGAGGCTCTAGTATCTAACAGTGTCTTCTAAAGAAAAACATTATTACAGGAAAGACAAGTGGGAAACAATTTATGTATTATGAGGGTCTGCACTACATTGTTTAGAACAAGTGTTCCCAACGTGGGGTACGCGGAAAATAATAAAGAAATGGCGAAAATCATATCACAAAACATGATTAATAAAGCCGAAAAAAAATTTAAAGATAACAATGTAATTTATCAATGTAATTTATAAATAATGTTAATGATTTGTTATAGTCTGATGATAAGAAGATTAATAATGGAAAAGTCCATGTTTACTTTATCTAGCTGTGTGGGGGGAAGGGGGGGTGTTTATATGAAATATGAATATGAAGCTACTTGGAATCGAAAACAATACGAAAGGAAAAAGTTAGGAAGCGCTGGTTTAAAGAAACATACGTTTAAAAGATGAGCCTTCCCTGATTAATTTACAAAATATGTAGTGGACGTAAAAAAAAAGAAAATATTCATTCACTGTTCAGCTTAATTTGTTCAACTTACGAGCCGATGGCTCTGTTCGGGAAAACAAGCCACATCTCAGCAGAAAGGTCTCATAACAGGAACAATGCAAATCCAACAATCTGTGCATTTTTCAGAAATTTTCGTAGAACAAAGAGGGAGAAAGAGAGAGAGTGGAAAAAAAGGTGTTTGTCTCGATGCCGGAATTCATTGTGTTTTACAATTGCAGCGGCTGTTGGCCGCGCCGAAATAATCGAGCTCTTCTCCGAACAAAGCGAACAGCTGACACTTTCTGCATTCTAGAGATGTAAAAGAAGGAACTAACTCTCATCTCAGATTCGATATTCCCGTCCGAAAGGGTAGGGTGTGAGTGGAGGGAATTGTTTGAAAGCGCAGCATCACTTTGAAATTTTGAAAGAGAGATTTTTAGCTCACAGGCTATCATAGCCTGAGAACTTATGTGCTCGCCCGTTCTGTATGTACGTTCGTACGTGCGTAACGCGATAACTCATGATAAAAATATCCGATCCACTTGAAATTTTGTATATAAGTATATCCTGACAAGGCGCTTCCCTGATTATTTTTGGAGTTTATTCGATATGTATAAGAGGGGAAACGGGGGGCTGATGCCCCTCCCCTTAATTGATATAAATGGGTTTTTCATGCAGAATTAAGTTTTCGTTCAAAATTAAGATATAGGATCATTCTGGTGAGGCGATTCCGTGACTGTTATTAGGTGTTCATTGAATAAGTATAAACAGGGGGAACGGGGGTTCTAATGCCCCTCCCCTTAATTTATATAAATGGGTTTTTCGAGCAGAATTTTCAGATTTCGTTCAAATCTCTGAATAGTTTTGGAAATTGAATGGATAAGTATAAAAGAGGGGGATAACTCCTCTTAAATTATATAAATGCTAAATGGGTTTTCATTAAGAATTATCCGATTTGCTCTGAATTTTGGATATAGATTTCTTATATGATAAAGCGTGTCTTTGATAGTTTAGGAGGTTCAATGATTAAGTATAAAAAAGAGGAAAGGGGAGAGTTGTTTCCCCTTCTTAATTTGTTTTTCGAACGGAATTAACCATTGAAAACATAAGGGTGTAATGTAGAATTAGTATGCGTAGCCTGTAAGCTAGCTCAATGCCATCAGTTTAGCTGGGCAATATTCTTTTTATTTACTTATTGATTGACCACTGAAATGTTTCTTTGGTTTTTAACCCCCTTCACTGACAACCACGAGCAATATTTAAAGTAATACAAATTTAATGATTGAATCAGGGCTGGCAAGTTTCTGCTGGGGTGGTTAAAACCAGTGGTTATAACCGGTTAAAACCGGCATGGCAGAAACTAGTTTCTGCCAGTAAGCGGCAAAAACTGGTAGAAACTAAGAAATAATACTAATAAGAACTTTAACCTGCAACTATTTATAATTCACACATGTATTTAATATATAAAGAATTTAATTAAAAAATTAAAATAAAGATTATGAATTTTATTCAAAGTAGAAAAAGGTTTCAAAAGGATCTTATAAGTATACTTTGCTTATATACCTGGCACCTGAGAAACAGAAATTTTCATAACGGTAATCTGATGCTGTACAAGTTTAACTATTGTTGTTATATTTAAAATATTGTTGTTTATGGTTGAATTTCTATTTTAAATGTTGAAAAAAAAAAGAAATTTACAAAAAATTTAGTATAATGCATCGTAGAATACTCTTAAGCTTCACATTCATGTTTGTGATCAAATGTTTTTAAATAATGTTGAAAGAATTCTGTTTTATTAGCATTTAAAACAACATTACAATTTTACCTTTTTACAAGAGCCTACATACGTCATCCGGTGAATCTCGAACGTTCACGCTAAACCTATGGAAGAAATCTTTGCAGATTTCTTGCTTACATTTAAATATTTTGAAAATATTTTGTTTGCATGTGATATGATATGTAATGCATTTTAATTTTTTCGATTTAGATCGCATAAACTTTCTTTTTCTTTTCACTTTTAAAACCGGTCGTAACCGATTCTACTTTTTAAGGGAACACAGTACCTTAAAATTAGTCAAAATATCGATTTTCTTATTTTCATTGTAACTGAAAGCTTCTTTAATGGTGAATATTTTGACACCTGTACGGAAAAAATATCGCAAGATAGTGTAAATTTAGTAAGTAGATCCAGGCGCAATAACCCGTACAAATGAAAATTTTAATCTGAATTTTCACCGTGTTCTTATTTTTATAACTTGCTCGTTAGAAAAACACTAAGGCTTTTTTGATAAGATAGAGATTTAATTTTTTTTCCATACTGTATTTAATATTTTTTTCGCATAGATTTGACTTTTAAGTTAAAAAAAAATAACATTTAAATTGGGCGTCAGTTGAATTTCCTTCATTTTTAGGTGCGTTCGTAATTATGTAAATACGTAGCACCTATTGTTGTCGTTCAGTCCGTCCGTCCGCATATAACAATGCAAAAACTACCCAACCGAATCGTTTGATATTTTAAATATATTATTATTACATAATTTTGTCGAGTCATTTCAAATTTTAAGAAAATCGGATGGATATATCAATTACAGGGACAATCAAAGGGATTCCGTTACATTACGGTCAATGGGGAAAAAATTTCAAATGCATTTTAATCGTTTGAAATTTTTAATACATAATTATTACATAATTTTGTCGAGTTATTTCAAGTTTTAAGAAAATCGGACGCATAGATCAATTACAGGGACCATCAAAAGTATTCCGTTACATTACAGTTAATGGGGAAAAATGTTTCAAATGCATTTTAATGATGTTACACTTATTCGAACGTAATACAATTGATATACATCTATAAAGTTGATATTATAATGTTCATTTTGCATAATCTGTGGTGCAAAGAATATTTGTTATTGATTTGCAAGGCCTCACAAAAGTATTCCATTGCATAATGGTATAGGGAAAACATTGTTTGGTGTGCATTTTAGTTGTAATTATTTACAGTTTTATGAGATTGATATATGAGAGTGATATTTTTAAAACTACGTTATCGTACGAACGCACCTCATTTGCTACGCTTCACGTGCAATTTCCAACTTGTTAAATGTAGACGAGAGAAAAAAAATGTTTTAAATGTAAAACTCCATGCATCTGATTATCCATTTCTAGATGTATGGGGTTACTGGATATGATGAGAAGTTTGGAGTACCCAAAGTTTTATGTAGTATAGTCTAAAGAATGAGGAACAAAATATAGAAGCAAAACTATTCATATTTACAAAAATAGTAAAATTTAAAAAAAAGTTAAATTAAAAGAAAATTATTAAAATTGGCTGTTATACAAGATGTTTCCTTTTTTAATTTAATTTAATTTTCGGAACTAAATATTGCGATACCACATAAATTGCAGTATTATTCGAAACTGAAAACAGAGCTCGAAAAGTTTTCTGTAAACTACTTTAATGAATGTGAAAAAATAAACACACAAAAAATAAATAGACAAAATAGATAGACAAAAAATAAAAAGACAAAAATATATAGACAAAATATTCATAAATATTCCAAAATATTTGTGAATATTAATTGTATTGTATGAATATTTATGGTAGTAAAGATTTTGAAAAAGTTTAGTGAAATGGGCTGTTTTACATTTTTTTAAAAAATTTTTAAATATTTTTAGTATTAAGTATTGTGCCACCAAATTCAATGTGCTTCAAAATTGAAGAGATGTTTAAAGGTACTGTGTCAGGGTCCCCTTAACTGACTGATGAGTTGTTCCATTGATTTCCTCCTTTTGACATTATTACAATACAGGAAACTAGTCGTTGGGGCCCACCTCAATACTTACCCATCATGGATTTGTATATGGAAATAAAACATGTGAAAACTATTTATACAATGCATTGCAATTCATAAACAAAATTTAAATATTGCTAATATACATAGTAATGCTGTATTAAAGAACTGCTGATTACCAATTTCGACAAATTATCTAAAACGCCAAACTACTCAAGTAGTACCGAACTGCGTAAAAGAAACATCCTTATAACTCCAAAAATAATAACTCTATTAACTAACTATTGACTGCGTCGGATTAAGCGTCTCATTTCCAATTAAAATATACCTCTGAATTGAAATTTGAATGAAATACAGGGTCATGAAAAATCGAAGAATGTGGAAAACAAGATTACAAATATCTCGGCAACTCATAATCCGATCGACTTCGTTCTATATGCAAAATGTGTGTTATTTTATTGTCTTTTATGTCCATGCCTTAGAACAAAAAAATTCGAAAATTTTTATATACCTTTCATCAGAACAAATTTTTCGAGAGTCCGAAAAAAATAGTTCCCGATAATCGAGGTTGCTGATATTAAATAGGCTTCGTCCCATTCTTACATACTAACTACATAGAAAATTTCAAGTCTCTATCACAATTTTTTCGGGAGATAGAGTGTTTACAGACAGACAGACAGACAGACGGACGACAATATATTTTTTTTTTTCTAAGAACATGTTTTTCGGAATCTCCACTATCTGAAACGTGTAAATCCGTCAAATTTTTTTTTTCGATTTTCAAAACGATTGCAAGACTTACCCTATACTACGTATGATGGGTAAGTAATAAAAATCAGAAGCATACGTCAAGCGAATGCTTTCTTTAACGACGAGCGACTGGTATAAGTGCCGCAAAAAGACACAAGAATCCTTAAATGTTTATCCTCACTAGTAAAATTATACTGTAAAATTTGTGTCGTTTAATCGGAACATTTTCTCGATTTAACAAGATACAAATTTCTGTTTTTCAAAACCGGTGGCAAAACAGTAAAAATTTCGTAAAAAAGCTCTCATCGCGAAGGGGTTAATCGGGAGCATAAAGTGCAATACTAAAACGCTTCATCCTTTAGTACACTGCAAAAAAAATTCTGATTTTATAATCAGGTATTACATTGTGCTGCCAGTGTAATACCGTAAAATCAAAAATTGTATCGCTAAAAGACAATAATAAACCGTAAAATTAACCGTAATATACCAAGTAATGATATACGGTAGATTTCTGCATTTTCATTTACTTGCGGCTTATTACTGTTAATTTTGCGGTATAATATTGACACCTTAGTTCGCACGCAGTATTATGCCGTAAAATTCTCAATTATGTTTTACCTAGTAGGATAAAAAAGTACATAGGTAAATACATAACAAGTTTGAAATCCGATTTGTAGTAAGCCTGCAGCCAAAGAGATACAAAGAGATTTTTTTGTTGAACCCTGTATTGAATATAGAGATTCCTAGCAATTCCACATACAGTAAAACCTCCCTAACGGACACTCCCGAATAGCGGACACCTCTATTTAACGGACAGTTTTCCAATTCCCACTCCCAAAACTTAAATTTTTGTATGTGTAAACTCCGAATAACGGACATTCCGAATAGCGGACACTTTATTCGGCGATAAAGGATGAAAAAGAATTTTTTAACAGAAAAAAAAAAAAAAAACCCTCTGAATTTTTCAGGACAATGTATCACAAATTTTGTGATCACAGTTAAATGCAGATAAAGAACTGGGGAAAATTTCTCCCCTTCCTACATTCAATGCTTAATTCAGGAGGTTGCCCGGAGGAATATCTCTCAGAGCATTGAAATGTTACCCAAGAATATATTAGGATTTTTCGCTTTTAAAGGTCAAAAAGTGCAATCCCTCCCTTCCCACCCAGAACGCTACAATGTAAAAAATATCTCACATAGAAGAACAAATTACATGTAATAGCAAGCAAATGTGAACTTTTGTAACAGATTTTTTTCACGAAAATAATAAACAGTGGATAAAAGTGTGCACAATTTTATTTCAATTTTATTGCTTAAAATTAATTTTAATTTCTGATTAATTTTATAATAGAGGTTTTAGGACGTACAAAAGTAAATTAATGAAACATTAAGCATTTCTTAGCAATTTTTGAATCTCTGAGGTTTTCCCAATAGCGGACACCTCCGAATAGCGGACAATTTCTGCGTTCCCGAGGTGTCCGTTATTTAGAGGTTTTACTGTAGTATATACTAAAATCACAAAGGTCTCATTGCAAAAATGATCATTTTATGCTGAGGATATGAACAGTCTCTACATTTGGGGATGTGTACATATAACATTATCATTTTAGTATGTGTGTGTGTGGGGGGGGGGGGGATATCTTTCACATGATATGGTAACACATGTCTAGGGGAGGTGTCTTTTGATATCGGAAATAGTTTTGATCCAATCAAAATTTTCTCTTTTTATGTTATCTTTTTATCAAAATGCAAAGTTATTATTAAAATCACTTCATTATTTAAAAATTATTTAATTCTAAAATATGGAATGCCCCAACTTTTGGCAGTCCTATTTTTCTTCATATGTGTATGCATTTATGAGCATGGTTCGAGAAACCCTATGTAAAGTATATTTGAAATGAAACTCGTGCTTGCTAATAAATAAAAGAGAAAGAATGTTTTCCACTTGCTTTGTTGATAAGAAATCCTATCTCCTCTCCCTATTTCCCTCCGTTCTTGGTAAGCAGTGTTGATTTCAGACACGTTGAAGGACTTTTGAGGCTCCGAGGGGGGGGACATTATGGAGTTCAGGGGGGGGAATTGCCTTTTTTTACCATTAAAAACCCAAAATCTTAAATTTTCCGGCGGGGAACAGTTCATTGCTCCAGGGGGAATGTTCCCCCTGGATTCAACACTGTTGCAACAAGACATAACTGTTTCTACTGAACGCATTCTGTGATAAAAAGCTATTATAAAATACTTTTAAACGGTAACAATTTCTTTAAAATGTTATTTGATATAAAGGGATGTTTTATTGACTCCTCTTCCTTTGAATCAATAAAGTAAGCGAAAAATAAATTTAACCAGTTTTGTATGTCACTCCAAGCAAAAGAAGTAATTTCTAAAAATATAAAAAATAAATACACTTTGACAACGATATTATTACCGGGGAGGGGTGTCTTGGTTCGATAACGTATGATACCGGAAGGGAGGAAGGAGATCCAAAATTACCTAAAAAGTTTATATCGTTCTATTTGCACAGTACCTTTCAGGAAATTTTCCTGCAACACAGAAACGGACACCTTGGGAGCGCAGAAATTGTCCGCTATTCGGAGGTGTCCGCTATTGGGAAAACCTCAGCGATAGAAAAATTGCTAATGAATGCTTAATGTTTCATTAGTCGATTTTAAAATGTCCTAAAACCTCTATCATATGATTAAACCAGAAATTAAAATAATTTTTAAAGCAATAAAACTAAAATAAAATTGCTCATACCTTTATCCTTTGCTTATTACATTCTTACCAAAAAAAATTGTTACAAAAGTACGTTTTTACTTGCGATTTCATGTAATTTGTTTTTCAATGTGAAGTTTTAACTCTGTCAGTAGTTTTAATCCTTTTAAATAATCTTTTTCTTAAAAAAATTGTATAATTGTTTATTGTATTTTTCTGCTTCTTAAAAGCATACAAGCATACAATCCCCAATCATCCGAGGGTGAGAGTGGGGGAGGGGTATGTCGGGGATAAATGTAGGAGGGAGAGGGGATTTTCTCCAGCTGATCCCCACATTTATCTGGGATCACAAAATTTGTGATACATTTCCCATTACATTAGAGTATTTTTATTTTTTTTTCTCGTTAAAAAATAATTTTTTGCCAAAATTACTGTCTGCTATTCGGAATGTCCGTTATTCAGAGGTTAAACACAGGGCCGGCGCCAGACGTGAGGCAAGTGAGGCGGTCGCCTCAGGGCGCACGCTAAAAGGGCGGCATTTGCCTGGCATATATATTGAACATATAATCCATTATTATTTTGTTTGTCTAAACTATGATATAATATATATATATATATATTTTAATAAAAATATAGAGTGCATTTTATATAATTACAATCTAGTGATAGCAGAAGCCTTCGCAAACGTCATTGTAAAACATGAATTAAATCGACACTAAGACATAAACTACAGTAACAACCAAATCCATTCTTTTTTTTTCTTTTCAAAAATGAAGTCATACTGAAATCAGCAGAATTCACAAAGGGCAGATGGCGAAAAACATAAACCAAAGCATTTTCTCAATGTTGCTGCGTCATCTATTTAGTATTTCTTTATTTTATATATGTTGTCCGTCATTCGATGGTGCAATTCTTTTCATTAATTGATTGTAAAGGACCAGATTTTGGACAGCATGGTTAAAGAGATGTTGTGCTAATAGTAACAACGAAGAAAATCATACTTCAGGTATATATGTATTATGTTATTTTTTTCTTTTAATTTAAGTTGATGATTGCAGATCATTCAAAAAAGTATTCTTTAAAACATATTTCATTAACATGTTATTAATGTTGCCAGGTGTCCCACGTAAATTAGCTCCTATTTACGCAGAGCCGTGCGAAACGAGGGGCGAATGGGGCAGTCGCCCTGGACGCAGAAAATTGAAGGGGCGCCAAATTCATTATTACCATGGTCGTTTGTTTCTTCTCTTTCTCTCTCTCTCTTTTTTTTCTTTGTAAAATATATATTATATAAACATATTGAGATTTTTTGTGTGAAAAAGACATACATTCTCAAAATAGCATATTGCTTCATTCTTCGAATACAGAAAGGGTTATGCAGTACTGTTAGATACATTTTTTTCACATATGTTTTCCAGATCCCCTTTGCCAAAATATATGTGCAATTTTATTTTACGTTATTTAATTGTTAAAATTAAACCTTTAGTTTCAAAATAAGTGACAAATGTGTTTAATAAAGTTTGCGTTTTTTACTCTTTTTAATTTTATGACACCTGTCACGCAGGGCAGTAGCTAGAAGTGAACGATAGGGGGGGGGGGGGCTTAAGAGAGTGTACGGGAGACTCATAATTTTTTTCTCTCTTTCTGACGCAGAAAGATAAATTAGTGCATATTCACATTGTAGGACTATGTTTATTATCAAACTGTGTCGTAATAACTTAATTTTATTCTAAGTATATGATGATGAAAATGTTGAGTGTATAGATGGTGCCAAACTCAATATTATGTTAGCTTCACATGTACAAATCGGATTAGGGAGTGTTGAAACACTTATTTTAGAAACAATTTAATAATTTTGCAAAACTGTGAAAGGATCTCAAAACTAAATTAGATTTTTGAGCAAAATTTCATTTGAATTTATTGGAACAAAAATTCATTTAGTGACCTTGGAATGTTTTTCAGGGGGGGGGGGCTCAAAATATTTTAGAGGGGGCTGAACCGCCCATAGCGCCCCCTTAGCTACGCCCTGCTGTCACGAAGAGAAATGGTTATGATCGGAAACGAGTACTAAATTTAAATTATTCAAGCAGATGAAAGTGCAATTATTTTTATTAGGAATATATAATAAACTATTTTGATAAAGAGTATTTTATACTATATCATATTTATTTCACTGTTGATAGTTGTGTTTTTTGTAAATATTCTGTAAATATTTCATCGTATCATAATTTCTAATTTAAGCAAGAATTTTATGTGCAGTTTCTTTTTGTGTGTTTCATTTTTTTAAACACTTTTGGATCGAAAACGGGTATTAAATTTAAATTATTCAAGCAGCTGAAAGTGCAATTATTTTTATTAGGAATATATAATAAACTATTTTGATAAAGAGTATTTTATACTATATCATATTTATTTCACTGTTGATGGTTGTGTTTTTTGTAAATATCCTCTAAATATTTGATCATATCATAATTTCTAATTTAAGCAAAAATTTCATGTGCAGTTTCTTTTTGTGTGTTTCCTTTTTTAATCAGTTTTGGATCGAAAACTGGTATTAAATATAAATTATTCTAGCAGATGAAAGTGCAATTATTTTAATTAGAAATACATAATAAACTATTTTGATAAAGAGCATTTTATACTATGTCATAATAAATGAGTCTGAAAAAAAAAAATCTATACAAGTTGATTTTGAAATATTTTTCTATTTTTCATAGTTACTTTCTTTTAAATATTATTTAAAGTGGGATTTTATTATGGCTAATATGATATAAAAATTTATGTGTTAATGATATCCTTATTTTCTATATACAAACTTTATACGTAATTTGACTTTTGTAATTTTTACATAATATGGCGCAATAAATGCTTATTTTAAATCTAATTTTTTTGCCAGGTGTAATTGAGATTCTATGTAATATTCGTGACGTTAATTTATTTAATTCTTCAAGGAAGATTGAGTTTTTTAGAAGTCAGTCTTATTCTTGATACGGTATTTTTTTGTTAACATTGTTAGGATGATAATTTTTGTGAATTCATTTCAAGCTAGTCGTTATTTTTAATGAGATGCAAAAAAATTATAAGTAATTTCATCATTTTAAAAATGTAAATTAATTTGATATACATTAGAACCCAGGTCCGTAGCTAGAAGTGAATAATAGGGGGGAGGGGGGCTCATTTTCTCTATTACGCAAAAAGATATATTAACTCATATTCGCACTGTAAGGTACTATGTTTCGCATTAAACTGTTGTAATAACTTCAATTTATGCGGAGAAAAGAATATGGCATGAAAAATTCAAATGTATAACTAGTACATTATTTATCTTGTTAGTTTCATATGTGCAAATAGGATGAGAAAGTGCTGAAACACTTATTTCACTTATAATTTAGTCTTTCTGCAAAACTATGAAAGGGCCTCAAAACTAAATTAGATTTTTCAACAGAAATTCATTTGGATTTCCGGAACATAATTTCATTGAGTGATCTTGGAATCTTTTCCAGGGGAGACTCAAAATGTTTTAGGGGGAGGGGGGATTGAACCACCGATAACACCCCCTTAGCAACAGCCCTGCCGGTGCTTGTTCGGATTACAAAAAAATTCGGATTTCTTGAAATCACGATAAAAATAGAAATTAAAAAGATACGCGCTAAAAAATGTAAGTTTTAAGAATTCAGTAAACATCCTTTAAACCGGAATACCGGATAGTCCGGCACGATTATGGAGAAAAATAGTATTCCTTGTTTAATCACTCCTGTTGTTTATAATAATCCAATGGAGAAATTACGTAACAACCCATTTAAATAGCTCAGTCACCACATCGACGATGAGGAAAGAAAATAAAAATTCTGTAAATAATTTGCGAAATCAAACTGTTGAAAGGAAAAATAAATATTTATCATCTTAATTAAATACATTTTACATTTTAGAAAATAGAATAGAGCATCGAACATCCGGACGTCGGTTAACGGGATTGTCCAATTACCCGGCCAATCAACGATCATACATTTTTTCCCGCCTTCTCCAAATTTTTTAAAGTGGCGCATTTGGTTCTTTAGGTGCGATAGGATAAATTCGGCTGGATGTAACAAAAGTTAATAGTTAAATAATTATTTCCTAATTTTGAAATAATACCACTAACAAATGCAAAGAGAGCAAACAATGCATATAATAAACTAACTAGAACCAAATAAGTTTCATTTCCAATGCGCAAGTCCTCATGAAAATCCCACTTTTCTAGCAGAAGACAATCAAGAAAATTTTTTCCCTATCACGATATATTTTGTAAATGCATACACTGTACAGTGTATGTATATACATGTAACAGTTTCTATGTGTACATCTATGTATAAAGTTATACCAATTTTTTTAGAAAAAAATTTAAAAAATGAGTTCTAAATACGTCTATTGCAGTGTGCTAAAATGTGCACTACACTAAGCTTGAAAAAACTTGAAGGAAAGCTACTTTAAAAAACTGCCATAGCCGTTTTTAGGTGCGTTCGTAATTTAAAATTGTCCAACTATCTGAATTTTCTATCTATCGGATCGGCGTCGATCTCGCTCCCTACCAGTTTGGATAATCAGCGCTCTACTGTATTTTTATAGTGATTGGCAATGGCAAACAAACTGGTATTCGGATTATTTAAAGGTGGCTTCTACGAGTAAACCTTTTATGTGTTACGTTTTCATTTTATATTCGTGTATATATGTTGTAATTTTTTTCAAAACTGAGTAATTTCTTTTTATTAAAGTTGATTAAAGAATTAAAAAAAAAAAAAAAAAAAAAAAAAAAAAAAAAAAAAAAAACATGCTTTACTACCATTAAAAAAAAATAAATCTAACTTCTACATGCTTTTCCGACATTTATCCTATAATTCTGAAATTTTTGTAAGTTAATCTTTTCAGTTAATCTGTTGAAGTATAATTTTCGAAAATAAAATTGGTTCGGATTAATCGGAATTTTGGAATGGATGGTTCTACTGTATATTTATTTTCAGGATAAATGATAAATAGCATGTTAATTTACTATTCTAAAAAATATTTGAATAGTGGTGAAACAGTTACGTCATAGGGGCGGCAAAATAATGCTCGCCTCAGGCGGCGAAATCTCTAGCGCCGGCCCTGGTTAAACATACAAAAATTTAGGTTTTGGGAGTGGGGATTTGAAAACTATCCGTTAAATAGAGGTGTCCGCTATTCGGGAGTGTCCGTTATGGAGGTTTTACTGTATTGTATTCTTCACAAGAATTTCGCCATGTGTTTGTTCTCGCAGCTATCAACGGCGCTGAAATAAAGAGTTAGTTCTTTCAAAGAACAAAGGGAACAGCTGACACGCTTAATGAACGAAAGGCGAAGATTTCAATTTGGAAAGATTTCTGTTTCGTGTCCCTAAAACATTTAAAGCGCAAACATCGGCTAGAAAATTCGGAAAACATCGATTTCAATTCGTCGCTTTGTTGCCAGAGTGGTTTGTTTGAACTTTTAAGGTTAAATGTAGAAGTCTTTGGCTTGTAATTGATGGCATGCGGGGTATTTATCGGGTGTACCGATGTCTTCCGCTACATGTTAAACCACCATCACAAGGAGGTATTATACAGTGAAACGCCGAATAAGGGACAAAACTTCCGGTCCCAGCCCCTTGGTATAGGACGTGTAATGTATTTACCTCTGAATAAGAGACACTCGATTTAAGGAACAGTTCAAAATGAGGTCAAAGGGGCGCGCTTTTGAATTTCAGGAAATGAAACAGCCTGTGATGAAAATGAAAATGCAGATTCAACTGACAGACAGTCACGTTGATACAGAGGCATACGACACAATTGACAAGCATTTATTTACCCACAATTCTGATTCAACTTCAGTGCGTTTATCCTCATTGAAAGAAATGCTCAAAATTATGAGGATGATTTTTAAATTGGAGAATAAAAGAAAATTGTGAAATAAAGAAAAATTTACACATGTTTTACGGCTGTTCTCAGATCCAAAAGGGCAAATTTTATGAAAAAAGTTTTAATTTATTTTTATTCGTAAATGCCTGAAATTAGCAGGCGTTGTTATTCAGAAACTATGTAATCGAGCTTTTTATTAAATGAATATTTGAAAAGTTTACAAAGAAAAATTGAAATTTGCAAAACAATCACTTTTGATTGATCACTTCAAGTGTATAATTCTTTTGAATGTTTTTATACTTTTTTCATGTACACAGTTTTTATAAAAAAATAAATATTTCTACAAATCATTTAATGATTGAGTAATCAATTGAAAATTTTAATTCATCAATCATCTATTCCTTTTGTGCCTGATTAACATAATTTATAGACTTTAAATACATTTAAACTTCACCTTTTAATGTTTTGTTATTTTTATATCCTTCAGGACGATTAATTAAAAAAATAATAAAAACTCCGAATAAGAGACACCTCTATTTAAGGGACAAAAGGTCCGGTCCCATAGGTGCCCCTTATTAGGAGATTTAATTGTATTACCATTAAGGCTATATCATCTATGCTTAATTTAATATGCAGTACTGAAATATTACTCGCAGTTCGTCAGTTTTTATGACATAAAATATTAAATTATGCATAGGTTTTAGAAATATTTTGAGAGCTAAACAAGTAAGAAAAATCATGCGTTAAGCATAGATTATGAAGCACTTTCCAACATTTCATGAAATCCTTAACAAAACTTCGTCATTTAGGGCAATAAGGTTACTGCATATAGCCAAATTTGTATTCCTGTATTTGATCTGTTGGTTGATATACTACATACTACAGTAGACTCCCTCAAATCCGCACAGCTTGGGACCAGAGGTTGTGCGGATTTTAGAATTTTGCAGATTTCTGGTCATTGCTTTGTTTACATTTTTAAAACAATAATTTGTGTGCCATTAGTAGTGCAATTAGAGCTATAATGAATGTTTACAATATAATAAAATATTAAAATAAGTAATAAACTAAAATAATAAAAATTTAGATAATTTTCAAAATGATAAAAGTACTAATAGCAAAGGTCAAATTAATAATCCATAGTGTATGATTAAATATTCATTATAAAGATTAGATGTATTTTTCCAAAATTATTCAACAAAGCTTGACTCATAAAAGTACATTACTAATTCACATCAAAATCATAAAATAAGGATTTCTTTTTTCAAGTTTAGCCAGGCTTAATAACCAAAAAATCTTTATTAATGCATAAATACATTGGGT
The DNA here is from genome assembly GCA_964019185.1 of Maratus speculifer. Lineage (NCBI taxonomy): Eukaryota > Metazoa > Arthropoda > Arachnida > Araneae > Salticidae > Maratus > Maratus speculifer. Next base: position 3,828,537 of record CAXHSM010000001.1, read on the forward strand.
AAGAAGATTGTGTTACCAGTGATATCAGCAATATCTGGAATTTTTTCGAAAAAAAATTATTCTTTCCTTCATGACAAAAACATGAATAGAGTATTATTAAGAAAATCACAAAATAAAAAATATATGCAGTTAATGCAAAACTAAAAAAATAAAATTTTGTCCCAATATTTTAATTGAAAGTTTCATTGTTTACATCCATAAAAATTGTGCGGATTTTAGAGAGTTGCGGATTTCTGGTTTGCGGATTTGAGGGAGTCTACTGTATATAATTAGAAAATATACTTTAGTAAAAAAAATGTCTAGCAGGTTGAAATTTTTCTTTCAGAAATTTATACTAATCGAGGGAAACAGACTTCAATCCTCTTTTTTAACCCTGTAGTTTACCTTGTACCTTTATTATACGTCAGTATTAAACTAAAATTTAACTAAAATATTCTTAAAACTAGTAAAATCACATTCCCAGAAATTATCATCGATAGGCGTCCACGTATTCAATTCTTTGCGTGGCCCTCTATATCGTTTAATCTATATTCTCTGAACGTTTCTTAGTAAAGTGAATGAAGTTTGGCGTAAAAATGCATAACTTATTTAACAAGTAAGAAAATACATGCGTATTTAACAAGTAAACATAGATTATGAAGCACTTTCCAACACTCCAGGAAATCTTTAAAACAAAATTCCGTTAATTAGGGAAATAAGGGTATATAGCCAAATATGTATTCCAATGCTTTTGAACAGCCCTGTATTTGATTTGTCAGTTGATATATATACTATATAATATAAAAAATTTAGTTTAGCAAGAAAAAAAGCTTAAAATTTCTTTTTCAGTAATTTGTATTAATAAATGGAAACATACTTGAAAACTTCCGTTCAGCCCTGTAGTTTTCCTTGTACCTTTATTACACGTCAATAAGAAGCTAAAATTTATTTTAAACTCAAAATCTTCTGAAATCACATCGCTATAAATTATCATTCATAGGCATCCATGTATCCAATTCTTTGCGTGGCCCTGTATATCATTTTATCTATATTCTGCAAATATTTCTTTGTAAATTGAATGCAATTCAGCACAAAAATGCATACCTTATTTAAGAACTACCTTTAAGTAAAAGAAGTAAATTGCCAATTGTGTTACAATTTTCTGTTACAATTAATTTACCAATTGAATAATCGTGTTTAAAATTAATCTAATGTACCTTTAAGTAATTTACACTCATACTCAGTAACGTTGGCGAGCTCTTTTAGGTAGCCCTGTATATCAACTATAACATTTATACACACCATACAATGTACAAAGATTTGGTGAAACTTAAACGAGTATATCATAATAAAAATGCATTACATCCATCTATCAGCCATCATACATATACAATATATCGGGAAGAATACACTATTTGTAATCTTTTGAGTGTCCCTGTAAAAGCAATGTACATTATATTATGCAAGACCATATCGTATAATTTATATTAAATCTCAGTGACATATATAACTTTTATTATACATGAAACAGTTTAATATATTTAAAACATGTCGCACACTATTCCTCCCTGTACCATTATCCAATGAAATTCTTTTATGTGGCCCTGTAAATGAATAATAGCAATATTTTCACCGCATATTTTATAGAATGCATATTTTAAAGCAACTCTTAAATGTATATAAATTTTAATATGTTTGACAGGGTGTAACATCTTTTAAATGCTAACGATTTTTCCCCATAAGCCGTAATGTAATAGTAAACTTTTGACTCTCCCAGTAAATAAAATAATAATGGTAAAAAGTTAATTTTCAATAGGGTTCGTGCTAGGGTAAACGTCAATAACATACAAAAATTTCAGGGCAATTCGAGTGTAATTACAGGAGTTAGAGCGCGACCAGACGGCCAAACGGACAGACAAACCAGATGCATAATCAGAATGCATAAGCAGAATGATTTTTAGGTGCGTTCGTAATTATGTAAATACGTAGCACCTATAGTGGTCGTCCAGTCCGTCCGTCTGCCCGTCCGTCTGTCTGTCCGCATATAACAACGCAAAAACTATCCAACCGAATCGTTTGAAATTTAAAATACATAAATATTACATTATTTTGTCGATTCATTTCAAATTTTATGAAAATCGGATGCATAGATCAATTACAGGGACAATCAAAAATATTCCATTACATTACGGTCAATGGGGGAAAAAGTTTCAAATGCATTTTAATCGTTTGAAATTTAAAATACATAATTATTATATAATTTTGTTGAGTTATTTAAAAATTTTTGATAATCGGGTGCATAGATCAATTATAGGGGCAATCAAAAGTATTCAATTACATTATGGTCAATAGGGAAAAAGTTTTAAATGTATTTTATACGTTTGAAATTTAAAATGCATAATTATTACATAATTTTGTCGAGTTATTTCACATTTTACAAAAATCGGATGCATAGATCACTTACAGGGACAATCAAAAGTATTCCGTTACATTACGGTCAATGGGGGAAAATGTTTCAAATGAGTTTTAATGGTGTTACACTCATTCGAACTTAATAAAATTTATTTGAAACTATAAAGTACATATTATAATATACATTTTAGATAATTTGTGGAGCAAAGAACATTTGTTATTTATTTACAAGGCCACACAAAGGTATTCCATTATATAATGGTATAGAGAGAACATTGTTTAATGAGCGTTTTAATTGTAATTCACTATTTACAATTTTATGAGATTGGTATATGAGAGTAATATTTTTAAAACTTCGTTATCGTACGAACGTACCTCATTTGCTACGCTTCACGTGCAATTTCCAACTTGTTTAAAAATGCACAAGCACTTTTTAAACTTTTGGAAAGTATTAACAACGTTAAAATTCATTTGAAACAATTTTTCCCATAGGCCGTAATGTAATGGAGTCAATAACATACAAAAATTTTAGAGCAATTCGAGTGTAATTACAGAAGTTAGAGCGCTGACAGATGGACACACAGACCAAATGCATAATCAGAATGCATAAGCGGAATGATTTTTTAAAGATACATAAGCACTTTTTAAACTTTTCTAAAGTGTTAACAACATTAAAATTCATTTGAAACAATTTTTCCACATAGGCCATAGGATTTTTTCCCATAAATAATGTCCGAATGGAGTCAATAACATACAAAAATTTTAGAGCAATTCGAGTGTAATTACAGGAGTTAGAGAGTGGACAGATGGACAGACAAACCAAATGCATAATCAGAATGCATAAGCGGAATGATTTTTTAAATATGCATAAGCACTTTTTAAACTTTTGGAAAGCGTTAACAACGTTAAAACTAATTTGAAACAATTTTTCCCCATAGACGTAATGTAATGGAAAACTTTTGACTGTCCCTGCAAATAAAATAATCATAGTAGAAACTTCATTTTAAATAGGGTTCGTGCTGAAGTAAACCTAAATAACGTCCAAAAATTTCATGGCAATCCGAGTATATTTACGAGAGTTAGAGCGTGGACAGACGGACAGACAAACTGAATGCATAAGCACTTTTAAACTTTGTTGGAAAGTGCTAAAAACCACCGTTAAGTAATTTAAACTGATATTCAGTAACGTTTGCGACCTATCTGTTATTCATTTACAGGGTCCCGCAAAGAATTAAATTAGATAATGGAAAACGGGGGAATTGCGTGTGACCTATTTTAACTATATAAACTATTGCATATATTATAAAATTGATATAGCTGAAGCTTAATAGAAATTATACCATACACTAGTGCATAACATGCGGTACATACTTTCCCAACCGATTTTTTCCCATAAGCCGTAATGTAATGGAATACTTTTGACTGTCCCTGTAAATAAACTAATCATGGTACAAACTTCATTTTCAATAGGGTTCGTGCTAGGGTAAATGTGAATAACGTCCAAAAATTTCATGGCGATCCGAGTATATTTACGAGAGTTAGAGCGTGGACAGACGGACAGACAAACTGAATGCATAAGCACTTTTAAACTTTGTTGGAAAGTGCTAAAAACCACCGTTAAGTAATTTAAACTGATATTCAGTAACGTTTGCGACCTATCTGTTATTCATTTACAGGGTCCCGCAAAGAATTAAATTAGATAATGGAAAACGGGGGAATTGCGTGTGACCTATTTTAACTATATAAACTACTAGCTGTTACCCGTGACGTCGTTCACGTAGCATTAAAAAAAAAAGATAAACGCTTTAATTAAACAAAACGGTTCATTAACAATAATTTAAAAAATATATAACATTTATCTTATATGCAGTAGTTTTTTTATAGGGGACTTAAAGAAAATGAAATTGTAACCACTTATACTCTAGAACAACTGTAACGCACCCCAATTGTACAGAAATCATGTTGTAGTGCATTTCAGAATTCCCTATCAAAGAACGAAAAATCATGTGTTAAACCTAGGTAATAAAAAAAAATATCCAACATTTCCATAATGCATAACTTCACCGGGACATTCTTTTCTGCAGCTGTGTATATGATCTATGTGTTTGTAAATATTCTAAATACAATGTTAAAATTTTGCTTAGTGAGAAAAAGTATAACGAATATTAAAATTCACCTTTAGCAATTTCTAATTATAGACAGAAACTTACTTGAATTTTTTTTTACAGTCCTGTATATTATGTGCAAATATGTATACGATCGCATATTTAGCTTAAATTATTCAAGCAAAAAACCCGATTCAAATTATTGAATTCATATTTCCGGGAATCGCTATTGCACTGGTGACGAATCCAGTTTATTGTATAGTCCGATACATGATTTATTTAAATTCTACAAACATCTCTTATTATATCAAATGTAGCTGAACTTCAGGATGCATTAGTTTTCCAAATGCTTACGATAATTGAAAAAGCTCTTCAGCAATCTTTTCTAATAGACCATACTTTGGATACAATAGCTGAGATCTGGACACAGGTCCAAAATCTTTTATGCGTCTCTGTAAATGAACAACAAATTTGATGCAAATGATACTTAACTGCAAGCTTATTGTAGTAAATTTCAGTATTTGTCATTGTATTGATTATCTCAGTATATTAATTTCATCATGTTTGAAATAGCGCAACGCAATTAAAATACGCTGGGAATATTTTTTTCTCCGTAGACTATTATATTACCGAACATTTTTCTGTAATCTTGTAAGTGAATGTTAAATCTTTTCACCCCATTTTCTACAGAAATCCTATTTTAGTGCACTTCAGAACCTGATATCAATTTCAATATTATTAAAATAACCTTAATAAAATAACATTATTAAAATACGTTGCAAATGGTTTTTCTTCACAGACCATAATATATTGAAATACTTTTGAGCTCCCTGTACGCACACTATAAGTACTACATTTAACATATTCGATAGTAACCATGTTCTTCTGAACCTTAAAAATGCATGTAAATTTTATTACATTTAAAATTATGTAACATTATCAAAATACACCACAAATGATTTTTTCGCCTTAGACTATAATGTAAAGTTTCCTTTTCAGTGCTCCTGTGATTCAGCTATAATTGCTACCTGGTCCATTTTCAATGCCGCATATGCTATGGTAAATCTCAATAACGTATGTTATTTTCGTATGAATTCCACTATATTTACCCAAGTTGAAAAACGGACAGACAGACGGCAGACCCCAGGCACTCGGCATCCGGTATACAGACAGGTTGGAGTCGTAAACACTTTTAGACCATGTTAGAAAGTGTCAAAAAGCGGGTAGTTTCCGTAAAACGAAAAAAAGAAACAGTGTTAGGAAAAATATACTACAAAACTGTATTTTAGGTGGCATTTTTGTATAATTTGTACATATATGCTCTGCATACCACAAAAATTTATAGAAATTTATTATAAAAAACATTCTTAAAAGTCACAACATATTTTTACTTTTTAAGAGCTAAAAAAAATGTGCAATTAATATCCATTTACAAACCTGTTTCCAGTACACTTTGAGCACATTATGCCAAATTGAGATATTGACTGAGGGAATGTATTTTCTCACAATTACATTAAATCTTTAGATTTTAAGCCCGAAAGTGCATTTTTAAAGTGATATTTATTTATATTTTCAGAATTGAACAATTTTCAGAATTAACACACAAAAATATTTTTTTTAGCTCACAGGCTATCATAGCCTGAGAGCTTATGTGCCCGTCCGTTCTGTATGTATGTGCGTATGTACGTAACGCGATAACTCATGATAAAAATATCGGATCCACTTGAAATTTTGTATATAGGTATATCCTGATAAGGCGCTTCCCTGATTAGTTTTTGGAGTTCATTCGATATGTATAAGAGGGGGAACGGGGGGCTCATGCCCCCCGTTAGTTGATATAAATGGGATTTTCATGCAGAATTAAGTTTTCAAAATTTAGATTAGGATCATTCTGATGAGGCGATTCCGTGACTGTTATTAGGTGTTCATTGAATAAGTATAAATAGGGGGAACAGGGGTTCTAATCCCCCCCCCGTTAGTTGATATAAATGGGATTTTCATGCAGAATTAAGTTTTCGTTCAAAATTTAGATTAGGATCATTCTGATGAGGCGATTCCGTGGCTGTTATTAGGTGTTCATTGAATAAGTATAAATAGGGGGAACAGGGGTTCTAATGCCCCCCCCCCGTTAGTTGATATAAATGGGATTTTCATGCAGAATTAAGTTTTCGTTCAAAATTTAGATTAGGATCATTCTGATGAGGCGATTCCGTGACTGCTATTAGGTGTTCATTGAATAAGTATAAATAGGGGCAACAGGGGTTCTAATGCCTCCCCCCCCTCTTAATTTATATAAATAGGTTTTTCAAGCAGAATTTTCAGATTTCGTTCAAATCTCTGAATCGTTTTGGAAGTTTAATGGTTAAGTATAAAAGAAGGGGATAACTCCTTTTAAATTATATAAATGCTAAATGGGTTTTTATTAAGAATTATCTAATTTGCTCTGAATTTTGGATATAGATTTTTTATATGATAAAGCATGTCTTTGATAGTATAGGAGGTTCAATGATTAAGTATAAAAAAAGAGGAAAGGGGAGAGCTGTTTCCCCTTCTTAATTTTTTTTTCGAACGGAATTAACCCTTGAAAATATAAGGCTTTAATGTACAATTAGTATTTGTAGCCTGTGAGCTCAATGCCATCAGTTTAACTGGGCAGTATTCTTTATTTTGATTAGTTGAGCTTTTCTTACTTTCTAAAAATGATAAAAAGTTTTTTCATTGTTCATTACGTCATTTACGATATGTATAAATTATTAATATTTTCTAGTCGTTTAATATTTAACCTTTAAAAAAACTTATTTCATTTTAAAATTAAATATTAACCACGCTCAGATGATAAACTTAATTTTCTTTAAATAATAACTTTTTGATATCATAATTCAATCTCATTTCATTGCAACATCAGAGATATTTATTTTATTTTCAATATGTGACGTCACAGTCGTCTCTTTTTAGCTCTTACTCAAAATTACATTGAAAATTACATTAAAAATTAAACTTGAAAACTTATACTTTGTTTCACATATGACGTTACATTGATATTTTTAAAATTCTTAATGGAAAGTATTCCTCTGACGTCACAATTGGTAAAAAGTTGAATTTTATAGCCTCGAACCGAAAGAAAGAAAGAGGTTCATTTTGATTACGGATTAATATCTGGAAAAACTACTAAAATATTTATATTCTTGTAAAGTGTGAAGTTCTATTCTTGTAAAGTCTTCTAAGTGTAAAAAAAAAACTATATTATCGTTTGCGTGATATAAGAAGAAAAACAGTATTCCTCTGACGTCACAATTGGTGAAATTGCGGTTTTTAATCTCGAACCGAAAAACAGAATAGGGTCCATTTATTTATTTCATTTTATTTTATCACGTGAAAATCTTTCAGTTGAAAATTAATTACAGAAGAAAAATAATTATTCCGTTTTTTTTTTTTTTTTTTTTTTTTTTTTTTGGCAACAAAAAAAGAAAGATAATTAAATATTATGGAAAATTTTTCAATTTATTCTGTATGAAAAATAGTGAAATATTGAATTATTAAGAAAAATATTTGAATAAAATAAATAAAAATTAGCCTATGTTCATTTCAGGCCAATAATTTACCTATATACAAAAATTCAAAGACATTAATCCATCCGTTTTGAAGCCAAGTTCATTCCAATTTTCGGACACACTTTCACATTTATAATATATATAAGGATTGCATATATTATAAAATTGATATAGCTGAAGCTTAATAGAAATTATACCATACACTCGTGCATAACATGCGGTACATACTTTCCCAACCGATTTTTTCCCATAAGCCGTAATGTAATGGACTGTTAATGTTTTGACTGTCCCTGTAAATAAACTAATCATGGTACAAATTCATTTTCAATAGGGTTCGTGCTAGGGTAAATGTGAATAACGTCCAAAAATTTCATGGCGATCCGAGTATATTTACGAGAGTTAGAATTCGGCCATACGGCCAGACAAACCGAATGCATAAGCACTTTTCAACTTTGTTGGAAAGCTAAAATTTGTTGCATCTTTTAAGAAGAGTACCCAGAAAAAAAGAAATTATTCCCGAGGAGATATTTCAAATCAAACGCCCATATACTTAACATTACGGATTTGTGGAGTGGTTTGTTTGATTGAACTTTTAAGGTTAAATGAAGAATTCAGAGACTTTGGTTTGTAATTGATGAGATGTTATCGGCTTGTCGGGTGTACCGATGTCTTTCGCTACGAGTTACATGCATGTAGCAAGGAGGTATTATACACGAGGACCCCAGAAGCCAAGGGGTACAAGTGACAAAATTTCGATTCGGAGTAAATTGAGTTTAAAGACAATTGATGTTAAATTGGAACAACAATAACAATTGAGTGAATTGAAATAGGAAACTTCTGCTTGTTGCATTCTAATCTTTCAACTCTCATTTCAATAACTGTTAAAAGAAATAGAGTACAATTTAATTTAAATGTATAGTTAATCAATTTTGTTTGTTTTTCGAAAAAAGTGGTTTGCCTCTATAACTCAGCAAATAATAAGAAAATCCGTTATATTTCTTTACCTGAAATGAAAAAAGCATATTTTTAGGTCGTCTGTGTATTTAGTTTATTTTTTTCAATTTTGTCACTTATACCCCTTGGCTTCTGAAGTCCTCATATACACTCTTAAAAGGAAAGAGTGGATTTGGCTTCGCAAAAAAGAGCTATAATTTATTGAATCGTGAATGAGGTTTTTTTTAAAAACGTTTTAATCATCTTGATTTAAATTGTGTATTTCAATTACTCATCTTGATTTAGATAGCTGAAAAACAACTTGTTGACTGGGAGTTGTTTCAACTCTTTACGAAAAGCTGACTTTCAAATCGTGAGATGAGTGGATTTTAGCTCAACTTCAGTTATTTTGTGGGCTGAGAGTATTTTAGACTATGCTTGATTTAATATGCAGTGTTATATCTTACTCACAGTTCATCAATTTTTAAAACATAAACTATTAAATTAAGCCCAAGTTCTAAAAATATTTTAAGAAGTTAAAAGAAACGAGATATCTTTTAAGAAGAGCAATCAGAAAAAAGATGTCAACAAGTTGGAAATTGAACGTGAAGCGTAGCAAATGAGGTGCGTTCGTACTATAAGTTTTAAAATATTGAGATCTTGCTGATATAGTAGAGCGTACTTTGGATACAGTAGAGTGGTCGAAATCTTTGTGTTCCTGTAAATATGCAGGGAGTGAATTTTATTATACTTCATTAACGTATATATCTTATTCATAAAATGTGAAGTAGGTTAATATAATTAAAACACGCCCCAAACAATGTTTCCCCGTATAACATTATTTAGTGGAATACATTTGTGTGGCCCTGTAATTTAATAATAAATATTCTCTGCATCCCAGATTGTACAGAATGTAGATTTTAGTACATACGTCATAGATTCATGTCAATTATATTATGTTCAAATGTGAGTAACACCATTAAAATGCATTTGAAACTTTTTTTTTCCACTGATCGTAATGTAACGGAATACTTTTGATTGTCCCTGTAATTGATCTATGCATCCGATTTTCATAACATTTGAAATGACTCGACAAAATTATGTAATAAATATACGTTTTAAATTTCAAACGATTAAAATGCATTTGAAACTTTTTTCCCCAGTGACGTAATGTAACGGAATCCTTTTGATTGTCCCTGTAATTGATCTATGCATCCGATTTTCATAAAATTTGAAAAGACTCGACAAAATTATCTAATAATTATATATTTTAAATTTCAAACGATTCGGTTGGATAGTTTTTGCGTTGTTACATGCGGACGGACAGACGGACAGACAGACGGACAGACAGACGGACTGAGCGACAACAATAGGTGCTACGTATTTACATAATTACGAACGCACCTAAAAATGTTAATTCAAGAGGTATTTTAAATAGACGAATGCATCAAACAACCATAGACTTAACATTATGGTGGGGAATTCGGACGTAAGTGACCAGCTGCCTTAACTAATAGTATCATTTTCCAGTCAAGTTGAAAAGTGTTTAGACTTTCGGCCCGTCTGTTGATATTCTAACTCCTGTTAATAGACTCAGATTTTTGAGCAATCTGTAAGCACTTATTGAGGTTTTCGTAGGCATGTGTTTGTATTATACAGGAAGTAGGTGGTATGAATAGTTCATGGACAGGGTCAATCAAAAGAGTTCCATTACATGATGGTCAATGCGACAAAAAAATCATCTGTAGAGTATTTTAATGCATGATGCAGTTTCAATTGTATAGAATTCGATATATACCTAGAGCCGACAGCACAGAACCCTATATCTATACTAATAAAAGAACAAAACGCTCTGTCTGTGTGTGTGTGTGTGTGTGCGATGGTTAGCAAAATCTACAGCATGTACGAGGCTCAAAATTTTTGTGAGAGTAGCCCCAAATCTCTCCTGATGTACCTGAGCTTCAGAATTTTGAAATTCTATTTATTAACTGAGTAATTAATTAAATTCCAAAGCTCACTCTCATAAAAAATCGCCGTTTTTCTTCTTTTACCTCCTGCATTTCCTTATGGTTGGTTGGTTGCATAAAATTTTCGCAGAAATAATTAAAAAAAGCTGGTACAGACCTTTAAAATTCATAGACTGGCAAACTGTCAATTTAAATGAGGATTTTTTTTTATCACAGCTGTTGTACGCCATAGAGGAAAAAGATAGGTGGAGGTGAAGTAAACAGGAAAAAAGGTTTGCAATATGAAACCATTTATCGCTCAAATTTTAATGTCCCAAACAAAAATATGTGGAAGGAATTTTGTATTAATAAAACGAATTGAAAGAAACGAATTACAGCTGAAGCATATTTTACGAAGAAATAGTAATTTTTTAAAATGGTCTTTTTTCTATTATATTATTTATTTTAAAAAATTTTTGCTTTTGAAATAATTGAAATTGGAAAATTAGAAATAATTAAATAAAATAATAGAAGAAATAGAATAAATATTAGAAATAATTAAATAAAAATTAAATTAAATTAAATATTGAAAACATTTGATTTGAACTGAAAATTCTATTACTAAAAGTTTTCTTTTTTCAGAACTTTTTATACTTTATAACGTAGATGAAAAATGTTTATGATAAACATTCTTTTAAAATCATGAATGAAAACTTAAATAACAAATATTAATCTAAAATCTAGATTTCAGAGTGCAGACGATTTTAAGACATTAAGTAGGCTAATGGGTTGATTTATACGGAAAAACATGTAAACAGAGCTCTCGCTTCGAGTCCATATAAAAATAGAAGTATTCAGTGTAATTAATTTAAACTTTCTGATATTTTAAAGGTATCTTTGTAGTCTTATAAAATTAAAAAACGAAGTACTTCAATGTAATATAATAAGGAATATAACAAAATTTATGTAACACAATTTTCGAAAAAAAAAATTATGTGTTATATCACCAACACCAAGATATCTTAATATTGAATTGACTCAAGAACCTAATTTTTGCTTTAAAATGATCCGGAAACTTTACTCTATAGAATGAATTAAGGATATAACAATCCCTCGAAGAAAACCTTATTAAAAAAAAACTCTCAAACTTAAAAATTAAAAAAAAAACCCTAAAAAATACAACTTTTTTTTCATTAAAAATACTCAAAATATTAAATTATCTAAACTATATTAATTCATTCTATGGATAATGATGTTATATGCATGCGAAAAAAATTTAAGCCATTTCATCAAATAGTTTTTTAAATTTTTGTGTTAGTCGTCAAAATCAAGTTTTGAGAAAACGCGACTTAAAGTTGAAATTATATGGGTGCGGCTATGAAAGTGTTGATACATAAAAGCTTATAATTCCATTAAAAATCCACTCTAATCCACTCAATACCACTCCGTTAAAAATGCAAATATTTTTTTTTGCGGTTTTTTTGCATTGGGTTAAGAATTAATTGAATAAACAAACTAGATCATTAAAAAAAATCAATTTTTTGAAAAGTTTTCAACCTCTGAGCCTCCTCAACGAAAGAATGTTAATTTTTTCAAGCAAAATCTTAAATGATGCTTTTATATATTGATATTTCAAAGTCATATGATAAAAATAATCAAATAATTGTTGCTTATGATTGATATATTTGTATCTTTTATGCATTCCGATCGTGTATTATAGCCAATAATGGCACAAAACGTTATTTTTTAAACGAAATTTTAGTCATCTATTCAATAACAGTTTAAGGGGGCTCAGGGGTTGAAAACTTTTCAAAAAATCGATTTTTTTAATGATCTAGTTTGATTATTTAAATAATTCTTAACTCAATGCAAAAAACCGCATAAAAATATTAGCATTTTTAACGGAGTTATAAGCCTTTATGTATCAATACTTACATAGCCGCATCCATATAATTTCAACTTTAAGTCGTGTTTTCTCAAAACTTGATTTTTGACGACTAACACCAAGATTTAAAAAAACTATTTGATGGAATGGCTTTTTTTTTTTTTTTTTTTTTTTTTTTTTTTTTTTTTTCATGCATATAACATCATAATCTAGATTATGAATTAAAGATATAACTATCACTTAATAAAAACAGTATTAAAAAATCTCTCAAAGTTGAAAATTAAAAAAAAAACCTAAAAAATACAACTTTTTTTTCCATTAAAAATACTCAAAATATCAAACTATCTAAAATATATTAATTCATAATCTAAATAGATCATAAAAAAATCGATTTTTTGAAAAGTTTTCAACCCCTTAGCCCCTTTAAAAGGTAAAAAATAAAAACAAAGAAATACGGGTTTAAACCAGTTTGAATTGATCGGCGTGTCAAAGAACATGGTTTTGTTGGTGCTTATTTGGACTTAATGTAGCAGATTTTAGGGTTACATTTTTGGCGTCAACCCAAGACATTATACTTCCATTCAATTAATTTCTTTTTTACTGTATGGTTGTGCGCAGATTTTTGGCATTTCGAACATTAGAATGTATGAGTCATTAGCGGTGTTGCAGTAAAAGAATCACACAACAGTTTTCTAGGAATTTATTTTTTTATCATTGATAAAACTGAAACGTATTCCATTGAATTTAAGATTGTATTATGGCTTTAATTTATTTTTAAAACAAAAATAAAATAGCTGTTTGGCGTACAATTGTTTGAATCCGCAAACGATTCATACACCATAATAAATTATCAAATAGCAAAGTAAATTATTTATCAGAAATAGCCATTAAAAGAATAGAAGCAAAACTGATTATAACCTTAAAGTTTAGACTTATTAACACATAACCTAATCCCAAAAAGAAAAAAACAGACCACACTCCAATCCATGATAGACAAAATTTCCGTGAGTATAAATCCGACCCGAACCTAAAAATTCTGTTTGAAAAAAATAAACTATCGATTTGATAACTGACCCGAACCAAATCTCAATCCCGTAAAAATGTTCAAATGAAGCATAACCCGATCCAAACAAGGAAAAATAATTTTAGTTGGCATGAAACCTGACCCAAACCTAAATATTTTCTTTAAAAAAACTCGAAATATCACCCGAATAAAATCTGAAACCGATAAAAATATTCTAGAGAACTATAACCCGATCCCAGCAAGACAAAATACTTTTCATGGTCATAGATCCGACTCAAACCTAAAAAATTCCATTTGAAAAATCCTGAAATTTGACCTAAACCACATCTACATCCGACCAAAATATTCGAAAGAAACATAACCGGATTCGAGTAAGACAAAATAATTTCCGTGGACATGAACTCAATACGAACCTAAAACTTCCATTCGAAAAAATAACTAAAATTTGAATGGAACCAAATCTGAATCTGACAAAACTATTTCAATGAACCGCAACCGGATCTGAATAAGACAAAATATTTCCATGCACATGAAACCAAAAAACCGAACACAAAAAATTTCTTTGAAAAAATCGCGAAATCTGAACTGAACCAAACCTGAACTTGGCAAAAATATTCCAGTGAAGCATGTCCTTACTCGAACAAGACAGAATAATTTTCGTAAACACGCAAGAAGACCCGAAGCCAAAAGATCTATTTGAAGAAAAACCGAAATCTAAATTGAACCGAATCTGAACCCGATAAAAATATTCCAAAGAATTATATCCCGATCCGAGCAAGACAATTCACAGTCAATTTCCTTGGACACAAACCTGACTCGAACCTAAAAAATCCGATTTAAAAATACCTGAAATTTGAATCGAACCAAATCTGAACCTGACAAAAATATTCCAAAGAATCGTAACAGAATCTGAATAAGACAAAAAATTTCCATGCACATGAACCGAATCTGAACCTAAAAAAATTCTTTGAAAAAATCTCGAAATCTGAAATCAACCAAATCTGAACTTGACAAAAATATTCCAGTGAAGCATGTTCTTATTCGAACAAGGCAGAATAATTTCCGTGAACATGCAAGAAAACCCGAGCCCAAAAATTACATTTGAATAAAAAGCCGAAATCTGAATTAAACCAAATCTGAGCTTGACAAAAATATTCCAGTGAAGCATGTCTTTATTCGAATCAGACAGAGAAATTTCCGTGGACACGCAGGAAGACCTGAACCCAAAAATTCCATTTGAAGAAAACGCCGAAATCTGAATTGAACCAAATCTGTTCCCAACAAAAATATTTCACAGAACCATAACTGGATCCGAGCAAGGCAAAATAATTTCCATGGACCTGAATCCGACCCGAACATTTAAATCGAATTTCAAAAAATACCTGAAATTTGAATCGAACCAATCTGAACCCGACGAAAATATTATAATGAATCATAACCAAGATCCGAACAAGACAAAATAATTTCCATGGACATGAACCCAATATATGGTTAGGTAACATTTGGGTTGCGATTAGGTTGCAATTACATTACGGTAAGTATTTGATTTTATTTAATTTCACGTTAGGTTACAGTTAGATCACGGTTAATTTAAAGTTAGGTTAAAGTTAAATTGCATTTATGTTATGGTTAGAATAAGGATAGGTTACAATAAAAGTGACGGCTAGGTTACATTTATGTTATATTTAAGTTACGGAAGGGTACTATTAGGTCACAGACATGTTATGGTTACGGTACAAAAGTTTACGGTTAGGAATTTGTCCACAGAAAGAACATCACGCATGCTTTGATTAAAAATATACACTTACTTTTGTTAAATGGCTCTGAAATTATAATACTATATACCAAACTTTTATCATCGAGTATCGATTTCATTCACTGTATAGTCGGATTTAAGAGTGAAATAATTAGTTTGAAACTCAAAATATTTCACTTGGGATTTCTATGTGAAAAAAATAATTAGTTACGTGACTTAACAGTGATTTTTACGGATAAATATCAACACTTTAACACGAAAATCACGCAGTCGTTGGATACATGTTCCATCCCGCGTTTCTCATTGTTCATTTTAAGCATTTTTAGAGCTTAATATTAGTTGTTGTTTTTTAAACCGATTTTTAACACAGTCAGTTGACACGTATTTCAGACAATGCATTTCTGCATGTTTCGAGTTAATGATAAAATCATACAAATTTCAAGTTCGTTTAATATTGTTAATACGGACCCGGGCAACGCCGGGCGGGTCAGCTAGCTATCAAATATAAGAAAAAAACCCTCGTTCTTATCAAAAAGTAGAAATAGAGTTAATCTAATTGAGTTAAATCTAGTGATCCATGTTTTCTGGAAGTGAAATGGTGCATAAACCAAAAATTAGTACCATCATGGCTTGACTCGTGGTTTTGTCATTGTGTTTTTACTTACCCATCATACGTAGTATAGGGTAAGTCTTGCAATCGTTTTGAAAATCGAAAATTTTTTTGACGGATTTGCACGTTTTCGACACTGGAGATTTCGAAAAACATATTTTTAGAAAAAAAAAATTGCCGTCCGTCTGTCTGTCAGTCCGTCTGTCTGGCTGTAAACGCTCTATCTCCCGAACGAATTGAGATAGAGACTTGAAATTTTGTATGTACTTAGTATGTAAGAATGGAACGAAGCCTATTTAATATCAGTAACCTCGATTATCCGGAACTATTTTTTTCGGACTCTCGAAAAATTCGTTCTGATGAAAGGTATATAAAAATTTTCGATTTCTTTTATTTTAAGGAGTGATCGTAAAAGACAATAAAATAACACAAATTTTTCATAAAGAACGAAGTTGATCGAATTATTAGTTGCCGAGATATCTGTAATCCTGTTTTCCACATTCTTCGATTTTTCATGACCCTGTATTTCATTCGAACTTCAATTCAAAGATATATTTTAATTGGAAATAAAACGCTTAATCCGACGCAATAAACTGTTAGTCAATAAGATTATTATTTTTGGAGTTATAAGGATGTTTCTTTTTCGCAATTCAGTACTTACTTGAGTAGTGAGGCGTGTTGTATAAATTATCGAAAGAGATTCATCAGCAACTCATTCATACAGCATTACTTATGAACAATAAAAATATAAATACACGTTTAAATTTTGTTTTGAATTGCAATCTATTTTATAAATAGTTTTCAAATGTATTATTTTCATATATTATATATGCATATATATGATGGGTAAATATTACGGTGGTCCCCAACGACTAGTTTCTTCAGTGAAAGGTTTGAAAACATGGAGAATTGGGAACAGGAAAACACAATGATAAACCTACGAGTCAACCTCTGATGATATTCATTTTTGGCATGCATGTCGCGAATAGTAACAAATCTATCTATTCTATCTGTGCTCAAAGTGAGACTGGCAGTAGGACTGCAAACATCTTTTTTATTATGAATATTTTTTCGTGATTTGCTAAAAAAAGAAAAGGAATCTTAAGAAAGGGAAAATTTTATTCATTTTTAATGTCTTGCAAATAAAGTTACATTTAAGCATTTTACGAGTAGAAGTACCTTGACCCTGAAATGTTAAAAACCGAAAACTAACAAAATATCCACGTTGAAATAGACAAACCGAGATACCCCCACCCCCTTCGAATACTTACCATCTGAATAAAAATACGAATTTTTCAACAACCTTAAACTGCCTATATCATTGCATTCCAAATGACGTCATAATGTTTCACTAATGCGACGTCAAAATGTTTCACTAATTAATCATACTTTGTGAATGCCTCCCCCATTATTTAAAAGAGTTATGTACCTAATAAATGACCGCAAATATATGTATATATTTATTTATTTTGAATATGTTTTTAAGTGTATTACAGAAAAAAAATGAATGAATAAAATAAAAAATGACGGAATTTTTCTTCTTTTCAGATGAAACATTCGGCCGACGACACCTCCTCGAGGTTCCAACTGGGTAAGTGTGTTTAATTTTCTTACCTTAAGAAGACGTTTAAAACTTCAAAATTTCCCAAATTTAATTTTATTTATAACTTAAACTCCTATTAAAAAAAAACATTTGATTGTCTTTGCGTTCTTGAAATTCCCATTAGAACAAAAGTTATGGTTTTTAGTATTCTGAGCACTTATTCTACTTTTTATTGTAACGAGTATGCAATTTTAATTAAAGCTTTTAACAGATATTATGATGAGCCGAATTTATTATTTGTTTATTATAAGACAGTGTAATAAGTCCTTTTAGTAATAAAAAAAATATATAACATATATAGAATTATATGTATAAAATATAATAGCTATATTATAAAAGAGAATAATAGAATAAAAGAAAAATACTTCTGGATAAATTGTTCTTACAAATAATATTTATATTGCAATTCCAGAGTATTTCTCTAATAAACACATAAAAATCTTCTTAAAATATATTTAAAATGATTGAGATTCGCATCTCTAATTCATTTCATTTCAACTTAAATTTAATTTATTCCTCTTAAGCATTTATGAAAGCAGGAAAAAACCCCATCATTTAATTAGAAAGAGATTTAATATCTATGCAAATAGGAGTAGCAGGTTTTATCGAGTGAAACATATAAAGATTTCTTTCTACTTAAAATCCAATTTGATCGTCTTGAGCGAAAGATATATATATATATCTTCTTTGAATGTAACTTAATTAAAATATATATATAATGTAGGTGTAAATGTCGATTTTTTTAATGCATTTCGTATGGAAACTGTTAAATATTTTAATAGGAAGAGTTTCGCGAAAACGTTGTGTTTATTTCTAAGTCTAAATAATTAAATTGCATAAAAAATTACAAATCATAAATAAGTAATTACAGTCATTTATTTGTTTTAGAAACATGGGAATTTGTGAGGATTCGTGTTTATCAGCATCGTAGAAAAGAAAAATGCCTCTGTTATTTATTTTCAAAAATAAATTAAGTGTATCAGATACGTTTATTATTTTATCTACCGGGTGTCCCAAAAATGACTGATGGATTTTAAAATTCAATAACTTGCAAACGGTGACAGCTATTTAAAATTTTTTTGCAGGAGGGCTATGTATAATATCAGGAGTTTTTTTTTTACCGCAATTCTTGATTTTAGTTCGAATTTCAAACAACAGATGGCGCTGATGGCGGTTGGCGGCCAGTCGACGCCGAGACTTACTTCATTCAGCTTTGACGCAAAAGAAGGAGATTAAGGCTATGGAGTATGTCTCATTCTACAGTACAGTCTTGCTCTCAGGCACCGATTCTTGACTCATTCGATATGATTTCAATGGAATGCGTTGTTGCCATGGAAATAACAGATTGTTCGATAGTGGAATACAGCGTTCAGAAGTGGGCATAAATTTCGCAAGCAGTATTTGAGTTTGCAGAAGATTTTCGTTTAGGAAGTTTTATTTTCCCGGATTAAATTACTTTTTTATGGCACGATTTAAAGAATATTTTATGCATCATATTTTAAAACTAGATAAGGAGATTTTTTCAATTTGATGATTTTTGTTACATTTTTAAGAAATTTTAGACCTCAACCGGAGTACTCAATTTTTGAATTTTTGAAAGAAAATTGTTTAAAATTTTTGCTTTTATAAACTTTTTGTACACACCTGTTTTTATACACACCCTGTATATATGTTATCGAAAATAAAAGAGTCTCACTTTTGAAAAGAATATTAACAAGTTGGAAATTGCACGTGAAGCGTAGCAAACGAGGTGCGTTCGTACGATAACGAAGTTTTAAAAATATTACTCTCATATATCAATCTCATAAAATTGTAAATAGTGAATTACAATTAAAACGCTCATCAAACAATGTTCTCTCTATACCATTATGTAATGGAATACTTTTGTGTGGCCTTGTAAATCAATTACAAATGTTCTTTGCATCACAAATTATGTAAAATGTATATTATAATATGTACTTTACAGTTGCATATAAAATTTATTAAGTTCGAATGAGTGCAACAGCATTAAAATGCATTTGAAACATTTTCCCCTGTTGACCGTAATGTAACGGAATACTTTTGATTGTCCCTGTAATTGATCTATGCATCCGATTTTCATAAAATTTGAAATAACTTGACAAAATTATGTAATAACCATGTATTTTAAATTTCAAACGTATAAAATACATTTGAAACTTTTTTCCCCATTGACCGTAATGTAACGGAATACTTTTGATTGCCCCTGTAATTGATCTATGCATCCGATTTTCATAAAATTTGAAATAACTCGACAAAATTATGTAATAACTATGTATTTTAAATTTCAAACGTATAAAATACATTTGAAACTTTTCTCCCATTGACTATAATGTAATTGAATACTTTTGATTGCCCCTGTAATTGATCTATGCACCCGATTAGCAAAAAATTTGAAATAACTCGACAAAATTATGTAATAACTATGTATTTTAAATTTCAAACGATTAAAATGCATTTGAAACTTTTTTCCCCATTGACCGTAATGTAACGGAATACTTTTGATTGCCCCTGTAATTGATCTATGCATCCGATTTTCATAAAATTTGAAATGACTCGACAAAATTATGTAATAATTATGTATTTTAAATTTCAAAAGATTCGGTTGGGTAGTTTTTGCGTTGTTATATGCGGACGGACAGACAGACAGACAGACGGACAGACAGACAGACAGACGGACAGACAGACAGACAGACGGACAGACAGACAGACGGACAGACAGACAGACGGACGGACTGAGCGACAACAATAGGTGCTACGTATTTACATAATTACGAACGCACCTAAAAATGCATGAGCTATATGATAAAAGAAAAATATCTGGGAATAAATTGTTTTTACAAATAATATTTATGTTGCAATTCTCAAGTATTTTTCACATAAATACATACAATCTTCCTAAAGAGATTTATTTTTGATATTATATTTAAAATGAATCGTATCCTAACTCATTTAATTTATTCCTCTTAAGCATTTGGGAAAACAGGAAAGAAACCCTACTATTTAATTAGAAAAGAGATTTAATATCTATGCAAATAGGAGTGGCAGGTTTTATCGAGTGAAACATATCAAGATTTCTTTCCACTTAAAATCTAATTTGACCGTCTTGAAGCATGGATTTGAAGGAGAGGAAAATATCTTCCTTATCTTATATCTTAATTTAAAAATATAGAGATTTTTAATATACAGTGTCTCACATAAGTGATGGGACACTTGTGCTTTACAAAAGAAAACAACCGTAATTTCGGGTGTATAAGCCGCGGATCAAACAATTCTTTTTGAACCCAGAAATCTTATTTAGTGATTGAAGACAAACATTTACGTCGATCTAAGTAGTTACATTTGTTTATTAAAAAATTCTGGGTCGAAAAAGAATTGTTTGATCCGCGGCTTATACACCCGAAATTACGGTAATCAAATAAATAAAAAAAAACATGTACACATTTTTTTTTGTGGGTGTGTTTCATACTTAAATTTAGTAAAGTATTTAGTTACATAACATACATTTTGCCAAAATATTAAAATATTAATTTAATAAAAATACAAATGTTTAGAACGGAGCAAAAAATAGCTCACATAAGTGTTGGGACACCATTATATTTGCAAAAAAAAAATCGTCTGAAATAAGCAATAAAAATATTTTTGGGGGTTTTATTTTTACTTAAAAGCAATTGGCAATAATTTATAAAATCGTCTGCAGTATTTCTCTCCAGTTTGTTTTGGAATTTTTGTGTTTTTTAGCTCTGTGTAGCCATGAATGCTAAACGAAAAGAAACATCGCCTGAAATTCGAAAATTAGTTATTAATTTGCATATTGAACGTGGAAAATCTATTAGAAAAACTGCTGAAACAGTTAACTTGAGTCGTTCAACAGTTTTCAATATCATTAAACGATATAAAAAAAATCATATGATTCAGGATAAAAGAAGACCTGGCCGACCATCAAAGCTATCCAATGGAATAAAGCGAATTATCGTTCGAAAAAAAAAAAAAAATCCAAGAAATAGTGCTTCAAAAGTTGCTGCTGATTTACAAGCATTATATGGAATAATTGTTAATCCTGAGACTATTAGAAGGGTAATTCGATCTGCTGGATATCACGGTAGAGTAGCCAGGAAAAAATTCTTCGTAAGTGAAAAGAATAGAAAACTCAGACTAGCTTTCGCAAAATCCAACATAAATAAGAATTCTGATTACTGGAATAAAGTTATATTTGCTGATGAGAGTAAATTTAATATATTTGGTTCTGACGGTAGAATCTTGGTGTGGAAAAAACCCAGGGAAGAATTTCGCAAACAGAACTTGGTACCAACAGTAAAACATGGTGGAGGAGGAGTTATGGCATGGGGGTGTATGTCGTCCACTGGAGTTGGTAATCTTGTTTTTATTGACAGTATAATGGATCAGTACAAGTATATTGATATTTTAAAGCAAAATTTGAAATCTTCAGCACGAAAATTGAACCTTCATAACGATTTTAAATTCTACCAGGACAATGACCCCAAGCACACTGCTCTGAGCGTTAGACTCTGGCTGCTATATAACTGTCCTGAAATAATAAAAACACCACCACAATCTCCAGACTTAAATACCATAGAGAATATTTGGCAAGAATTCGCAAACACACCATTTCTTCAAAACAACAACTAAAATCGGTGCTTCAAGAAGAATGGGGTAAAATCACTCCAGAAATCACAAAAAAATTAGTCGAATCCATCCCAAAAAGATTAAATCATGTTTTAAAAGTAAAAGGAAATCCAACAAAATATTAAAACCTTTTAAAAAGTAAAATTTTTGGATAAATATTTGATGGAAAAGTAAGTGTCCCATCACTTATGTGAGCCATTTTTTGCTCCGTTCTGAACAATTGTATTTTTACTAAATTAATATTTTAATATTTTGACAAAATGTATGTTATGTAATAATTGTTACTAACTTTAAATATGAAACACACCCAAAAAATTTTTGCACATGTTTGTTTATTTATTTTATTACAGTTTCTTTTTATAAAGCACAAGTGTCCCATCACTTTTGTGATACACTGTAGGTGTAAATATCGATGTATTTCAGGCATTTCGTATGGAAACTGTTAAATATTTTAATAGGAAGAGTTTCGCGAAAACGTTGTGTTTATTTCTAAGTCTAAACATTTACATTACATAAAAAAGCACAAATCATAAATAAGTAATTTACAGTCATTTGTTTGTTTTAGAAACAAGGGAATTTGTGAGGATTCGTTTTTATCAGCATCGTAATAAAGAGAAATGCCGCTGTTACTAATTTAAAGAATAAATTAAGTGTATCAGATACATTTATTACACAGGCCTACAAAAATTTCTTTTTTCTTGGTGCCTAAGATTTTAGAACTGATTTTAGATATTTTTAGCATGCTGAATCTAAATATGAAATCAGTTTTTCTCCATCAGCTCTACTTTTTTAGATACAGTCGACTCTCGTTAATTCGAAATCGGATAATTCGAATCTTCGCTTAATTCGAACTAAACACGAAGTTCCGAAATTTCCAATGGTAGAATAACGTTAAAAAATTTCATTAATTCGAACTCATTTTCTCTTGACTTCGTTTAATTCGAACTAACGAGAATTCCGATTTTAGATTTTCTTTTCTTACTCACGGATTTCAGATCATTTGAATAATTTTATTTCTTTGATTCTTCTGAAAATTGTTCCGAACGAGTATACATATAATACAATGCATTTGATATCCAATTTCTTACTGCCCCTTCTGTCCATGAGTGACGCTTTAAAATTTTCTTCCACTGTGCTTGTTTCTAATCTTTTAATTAGTTCATGTATTTATACATTCTAATTTAATATTAAGTAATATTCTAATGATAACAGACGAAATAAATTTAAAAAACACTATAACATTAATTCCTTTGTAATAGTACCATATATTGAGCATGTTTTCATTTCATATTATCCATAATTCGAACTTTGGATAATTCGAACCTTTCTTGTGGTCCCGATGAGTTCGAATTAACGCGAGCCGACTGTATATGAAGAGAACTAAAGTTTTTTTAGAACTAAAGTGACCTTGAATGATTAAACTGACCTTCTGACACATGGACATGTCGCGATGCTCAAGGTGATTTGTGAGATGTTGAAATATGAGAAAACCTTGAAAAAAAAAAACAGATGTCCAAACTAAATTTAGGTTTTGAGCAAATCGTGCCGCCCATTCATAAGGACTAATGGAAAAGGCGCCAAGAAATAAAGTATCCATTCTAATATACGTAGACGACATATCCCATTGTTATCTCGGCATGGTTTCGAATCCAACATCTTTGGCGAAAAGATGCTTTTTTTGGCGGTGATCGCTTTATTGGCAACTTTCAGATTTCATTCTCGCAGTAAAATAGATGTAAACATAGAAGCGGGAATGCGGTGAACAAAATTCCGGGGAGATTTTGGCGGGAGAAAAACCGGTTAGGCGCGCTAAATCTGCCCTCCGTCACGTGACGGAAGGCAGACATGTCGGCCTACGAAAAGGTTGCCATTGTGGAGTCTAAGTATCTTACAAGGAAGGTCTCCATACGGGCAAACTCAGAAAAATCTGAAAAAATTACAGAATGTTCTTCTCATATAGTTATATATGTTTATAAAAAAATTTCAGCGGAAACTCCTTATAACGTCCGTAAAAAAATAATAAAAATTTTGTTTATTTGGCGATTTATCTCCGGTTGGCGAAAAAAAACAAAATTTTGAAAAATACGCTTTTACGCTTCGAATACTTTTTAAAGAAAAACTTTCTATGTTCAATTTATTTAAATAAGTTTAGTTTAAGTAATTTTAGTTTTGCATTTTTACTTTACTTTAAGTGTAATTTTGTCATATACGTTTATATGTACTTATAACAAAATGAAATTAATATATTTTATCATTTAAAGCACAATTTAAATAGATTAAAATTGTTCCAAATTGAAAAATACACTTTTAAAAATCTGCTGCATTTTGTTGCAACGCACTCCCTTGCTTGTATAGAAAACGGTTACTTGGCCGTGAAATGGAGCTTTCTGATTGGTTGGAATAGAGATATTATATACAAGCGGTGGAGCGCGTTGCAACAAAATGCAGCAAATTTTTAACAGTGTATGACACGGTCAATTCACCGTGCTATGGAACATTCTCATTGGTCAGAAGAGAGATATTCTATAAAAGTAGTGGAGTGACGTTGCAGTAAATGCTGCAGATTTTTAACAGTGAAGTCAATTAAAATCAATTTTCAGATTCGTTAAAATCGTCTGCTTTTGGCGAGGAAATGCACTGCTCGCCAAATCCCGCGTCGCTTTCAGCTTTTCACGCCAATTATTCCAAACTATTTTATTTTTTTACATATCTAATAATGCAATTCCGCCGCTAATTTTCACTGATCCTTTATTACCTACATGAGTAGTTTAATTCGTATTTTTTTCAAAAAATTCTGAGTATGCCCCCAATGGAGACCTTCCTTGTTAAGTCATTGCCATGAGCCAAGATAGTTTCTGAGTACTCTCCGTGGGGACAAAACACTGTTGACCTTCCATGCTAATTGTGTTTTTGATGGAACTCTTATAAAGTTAACTTAAAACATGCCGTGTTATAGATAGTTGTATTTGTGTTGTTGAATAGAACTTAAATAAGTTCAGGTAGAAGTTGTGTAAATACTCCCGATGTGTTTTGTACTTATCCGGAGAATACACATTAAAAGAGCACAGAAAAAATGTTACCGACTTTGTAAAGGGAGCTTATCTTGGATATTTTGATATTAGACTTGGTGATCAGGATAAAACTTTGGGCACTACATCAGGTCTGTAAAACGTGTACCTACAACAGTGGACTAACGGGAAAAGAGAAAGTCTCAGATTCGGCATACCAATAGTTTGGAGAGGACCCCAAAACTATTTCGATGACTGTTTCTTTTGCATAGTAAATATTACTGGAATTCATCGAAACAACCGTAATAAATAGACTTATTCTAATTTAATTTTTGGAAGACGCGCCGTTGAAGAGGAAGTGTCGATTTAAACGTTCTATCAATTACCAAACGAATGAATACTGTCCTATTGATCATCCTTCCGATAGTTATGATGGTGATGTCATCAATGCCTCATTGTTTCAACCATGATGAGTTAAATGATCTCACCAGAGATTTCAATTTATCAAAAGATGCACTGTAAAAAAAAAAAATTCATGAGGTTACTAAAAAATTTTTAGTAAATTTGTATTCCACAGAAATTTTTAGTAACCATTGCAAACTTTTTTTTGCAAGTGAAACAAACATTTCTTTTGTAAACTGAACAAAGGAATTTTTTGTATAACTAAATTAAAACTTTTTAGTATAAGCCACCAAGCAAATTTTAGTAACAACTCCAAAATTATTTTCAGTAGCCATTACTCACAGACTCTTAGTAACTATTCCAAACGAATTTATAGCAAGTGAAACAAACATTTATTTTGTAAACTGCATAAATGAATTTTTCGTATAAAGAACTTAAAACTTTTTAGCGAGAACTACCAAATGAGTTTAAGGCAATAGCTTCCTTTAAAACGGCATCCAGCGGGTAGGAAGACATTCGCAAAGCCTCAGTAGATGGCAGCATCGTACATAGCCACCTGCTCAATTTTGATATGCTTCTGAAGGGGACACAGATACCCATGGCTAGGACAGGATTTTCATAACGCCTTTATTTAACGAATACTCACAAAGAATACATTCGGTGCGCCTTTGGCCTCGAACACGGGACCTTTCAGCCTAGAGTACAATGCTATGACCACTAGGCTATTACGAACACAGCAAGTAAGCTTTAGTAACAGCTATTAAAATACAAAACTATTAACTCTATTCGTTGCTATCTTTTTTCTAGTAATTTTTACAGATTTTCTTGTAACTGAACTAGATTACTAAAAATTTTTTAGTAATTGAGAGGATCACTAAAATTTCTTTAGTAGATCGACCCCTTTTTTTTACAGTGTGTGTCTGAATTACTAACTTCAAAATTGAAAGACGAAGGTTTAATGGAACAAGCAACCAAAGTTGCCTTTATCCTCACAAGAAAAAAGAGTTTACTATCCTTCTTTTTACAATCTCTCTTGTATTGAGACATGAAATTTAAAGAAATTTTGAAAAAATGGACACCTTTTTTACTATTTTCCAGATGATTAGCACTTATTTGTTGGCAGCTCAAAGCGAGGTTTGAATCGCGTCTTACTACACAATGGGAAAAATATGGCTCCATACCGATTGCTCACTCAACAAAAATCTGAAGAAGAAAATAGCACAATAGTTTTGGTCTTTGACGAAATAAAGTACCATCAGCATCAAAGAGTGATTTGTGTGAATTTAAAAAATGGTAAACTTTCGCCTTGGACAGCAAAGCGGTTATGTAAAATATCTTTGCTTCTTGTGCCTTTTGGATAGCAATGATAAACAAGTTGGAAATTGCACGTGAAGCGTAGGAAAAGCAGTGCGTTCGTACGTTAACGAAGTTTAAAAAATATCCCTCTCATATATCAATCTCATAAAACTGTAAATAATTACAATTAAAATGTACAATGTACTCCCTAACCATTATGCAATGGAATACTTTTGTGTGGCCTTGTAAATCAATAACAAATATTCTTTGCACCACAGATTATGCAAAATGTATATTATAATATGTACTTTATAGATGCATATCAATTTTATTACGTTCGAATGAGTGTAACACCATTAAAATGGATTTGAAACATTTTTCCCCCATTAACCGTAATGTAACGGAATACTTTTGATTCTCCCTGTAACTGAACTATGCATCAGATTTTTATAAAATTTGAAATAACTCGACAAAATTATGTAATAATTATGTATTTAAAATTTCAAACGATTAAAATGCATCTGAAACTTTTTTCCCCATTGACCGTAATGTAACGGAATACTTTTGATTGTCCCTGTAATTGATCTATTAATCCGATTTTCATAAAATTTGAAATGACTCGACAAAATAATGTAATATTTTTATATTTTAAATTTCAAACGATTCGGTTAGGTAGTTTTTGCGTTGTTATATGCGGACGGACGGACAGACAGACAGACGGACGGACTGAACGACAACAATAGGTGCTACACATTTACATAATTACGAACGCACCTAAAAATACCATTGAATTAGAAAAGAGGGGCCAAAGAGAGCAAGCATGACTATTGGGGAAATGGAACGTCATTAATAACTGCTTAGTTGGGCAAGAGAAAATCATATTTCCTCCACTGCATATTAAGCTCGTTTTTTTGAAGCAGTTTGTAAAGGCTCTTGATAAAAACGGATCATGCTTTGTATGTATAGGCGGGAATATGCCCTAATTGAATTATGAAAAAGATAAAGCCTGCACTTTTATTATGGCAGTTGTCGAAAACTTTATTCGCAAACACAAAGCAGAAAACTATGTAACTAGTCGTTGGGGCCACCGTAATACTTATACATCATTAATATGCATATGAAAATAAAACATGTGAAAACTATTTATACAATGCATTGCAATTCCAAAACAAAATTTTAATATAGTCAATACGTGTCAATATAGACGCATAGTAATGCTCTATTAAAAAACAGCTGATGTACCAATTTCGACAAATTATATGAAACGCTAAACTACTCAAGTAGTACCGAACTGCGTAAAAGAAACATACTTATAACTCCAAAAATAATTATCATATTCACTAACGGTTTCTTGCATCAAATTAAGTGTCTCATTTCTAATTAAAAGATATCTTTGAATTGAAATTTGAATGAAATACAGGGTCATGAAAAATCAAAGAATGTGGAAAACAGGATTAGAAATATCTTGACAACTAATAATACGATTGACTTCCTTCTTTATTCAAAATTTTTGTTAATTTATTGTCTTTTACGTCCACTCCTTAAAATAAAAAATTCGAAAATTTTTATATTCCTTTCATCAGAACGAATTTTTCGAGAGTCCGAAAAAAATAGTTCTGGATAATCGAGGTTACTGATATTAAATAGGGTTCGTCCCATTCTTACATACTAAGTACATACAAAATTTCAAGTCTCTATCTCAATTTATTTGCTTGTAAGATCGAGCGGTTACAGACAGACAGACACACAGACGGACGGACGGCAAATTTTTTTTCTAAAGATATGTTTTTCGGAATCTCCAGTGTCCAAAACGTGTAAATCCGTCAAAAATTTTTTTTTTCGATTTTCAAAACGATTGCAAGACTTACTCTATACAACGTATGATGGGTAAGTAAAACTGGTAAATGAAATTCATAATAGTTTTAAATCTCTTGGATATAATATAAGCATTAAAGTGCACTATTTAGAATTTCATTTAGAGCATTTTCTTGAAAATTTAGGATACACAAGTGAGGAACAGGGGGGAGGGACAGATTTTACCAGAATATTAAGACTGTTGTGGATCACTAACTCAAAAGATGATACACGCATATGATGGAAGATTATTGTTTGAGTTTAAAAAGGTATTGTTCAAAAATATATTCGAGAATATCATGGAAAAGAAGCTTCCGAAGAGTTCAGTGAGAATCAGTCTTATCGGTGACGTTTTTCTCTATCTTTGTCCATAAAAATATTTTTATGATATAATTTTAATAATTATTATTTGAATATCTGTATACCATAATATTAAAAATTAACATTTGTAGATTATAAAAATAAAATTCTGTGGTTTATTTTATTTATGTATATATTTTTTAATACATGAATTTACCTTAAAATAATGCAACATATATTTCAAAAAAAGTTGTTTTTCTTAAAAATTTGAGCTAATAGAGAAAAACTAATGCCATATTTGAATTCAGGACATCAAATTCATATAAAATCAGCTTCAAATACCTCGGCACCAAAATGGCTGTTGAGCAGTGTTATTTTATTAAAATGTAGCTTAATAAAGCTAGTTGGATGTGCCAATCCCAAAACTTTCTTCTATCTCATACGTACATTATGATATTTAAAAAAATAGTTACTCATTTTAATGCTTTAATAATTTTAATTCAATACTTTGATTTTCGTCTTAAATTTCTGCTTCAATCAATTAATCGGAGTAAAAACGAATTTCCGTCTCTGCACGAGCCGACGGACAATAAAATGATAGGCAGATTTTTTTTTTTTTTTTTTTTTTTTTTTTTTTTAATTCAGGGAGGACTTACTTGCCTTACCAAAAAATAATCATATACAAAAAAATTAGTTCAGTTCTAGAACTAACTTCATACATTTTTAAGTGGTGCAATATTGAAAATGGTATAAAATTCACTATTGCAGCGCCCCTTCCGGGGGATTTTTTTCAGATTCAGGGCGATCCAACTAGCCATAGCCATACACTTACACAAAAAATTTCTTTCAATTCGATGCATAACTTCATGTATTTTTGGTCGGTACAATATTGAAAATGGCACAAAAATTGCGATTGCAGCGCCCCCTTCCGACGAATGTTTTTCAAATTCAGGGAGGACCAACTAGCCATAGTCATACACATACACAAAAAATTTGGTTCAATTCGATGCATAACTTCATATACGTTTGGTTTTACAATATTGAAAATGGCACAAAAATCGCGATTGCAGCGCCCCCTTCTGGCGGAATATTTCAAAACTGAAGGAGGACCTGCTTGCCACAGCCAAAAGCATTCACAAAAAATTTAGTTTAATTTTATGCGTAACTTCATACACTTTTTGATGGTAGAATGGCGACATACACACAGACACACGGACGGACAGACATTTTGTAAAAACATCTTTTTTGGAATCTCTGACCCCTAAAACGTGTAAATCCGTCGAAAACCGGAAGTTGAAACAATTTCTATTACAGTACTTTCTTCTATTGAAGATAGAAGAAAGTAAAAAAGAATATTGCCCAGTTAAACTGATGGCATTGAGCTCACAGGCTACGCATACTAATTGTACATTACAGCCTTGTATTTTTGTTAATTCCTTTCGAAAAAAATATTAGGAAGGGGAAACAGCTCTCCCCTTTCTCCTTTTTTATGCTTAATCATTGAACCTCCTAAACTATCAAGGACATGCTTTATCATATAAAAAATCTATATCCAAAATTCAGAGCAAATCAGATAATTCTTAATAAAAACCCATTTAGCATTTATATAATTTAAAAGGAGTTATTCCCCTCTTTTATACTTAACCATTAAGCTTCCAAAACTATTCAGAGATTTGAACGAAATCTGACAATTCTGCTTGAAAAATCCATTTATACAAGTTAAGGGGAGGGGCATTTGAACCCCCGTTCCCCCTGTTCATACTTATTCAATGAACACCTAATAGCAGCCACGGACTCGCCTCATCAGAATGATCCTATATCTAAATTTTGAACGAAAACTGTTAATTCTGCATGAAAATCCCGTTAATACCAATTAAGGGGAGGGGCATGAGCCCCACGTTCCCCCTCTTATACACATCGAATGAACTCCGAAAACTAATCAGGGAAGCGCCTTATCAGGATATACCTATATACAAAATTTCAAGTGGATCCGATATTTTTATCATGAGTTATCGCGTTACGCACGTACGAACGTACATACAGATCGGACGGGCACATAAGCTCTCAGGCTATGATAGCCTGTGAGCTAAAAACAAATATAATATATTTTTAATTAGGTAAGGTGAAGCTAGAAATATTTGTTATATGATTTACAAAATATTCAACCAATTTTAGTAATTTTTTATTATTATTTTTTTTTTTAATGAGTGACATTGTATATAATGTTCCCTATCTTAAAAAAAAAGAAAAAAAAAGGAACAATGATCTAGAGAAAACGCAGTAGGTTATCAACTTTGTACATTATCGCTTCTTATTGTCACAATAACTCTTTTAACATCGAAAAATGCCCTGGCTTATACGCCGGAACTTACGGTATTCACTTACCTTAGACGCTAAATCACATAAATGAAATCGATCAATAACTTTTTTTAAATACACATTTAAAAGTATTTTAAATTAATGATTCTTAAACTTCGTTTCATAAAGCACTTAACATATTTGAAAAATGGAATTCACCAAATATCAGCCATTGCCGGAAATGTATCAATTGTAAAGCCCTGTATTTCTATAAATTCTACGCGTTTTTGCATAAATATGTATTATGTAACGTTCCTTTAAAAGAATTTTTGTCGTAAAATAATATTGATTAAAAAATTTCGGATTTTTTCTTTTAGTCCGACGCGATTTTGCCAAGTTGCGCCATAAACATAAAAAAATATAATAATAATAAAATGAATCCAATCTGAAAATTTGAACTCATGCAACCATCTAAACTGATTTAGTACGGATAATTTATGCTTTTATTTCTTGATATAATTATTTTTCTTTTTCGTAAAAAGTAATTAATTACTTTTTTTGTACTTTTATAGTAAAATAGTTGAAGAAGACATAAACACAATGGCATAACATTTCCGGGAATCTTGATTTATTTCAGGATTTCGAAGAGAATATTTCTTGTTCCGGTTATTCTTTCGGTTCAATTTAAATATTTCATTTCCGTTACGAATGAATGAATACTAAAAATATTTCAAGACGATAATTCTAAATGACGCTAATAAAAATGAGAAAAACAATGTTCATTTTTACAGTCCTAAATAAAAAATCAAACAAAAAGAATTTATTCCTGGAAAAAGATCTGAATTTTCATTTATACTTATTGCAGTGCTGCTGAAATGAGGTGAATTAGCAGTCCAGTACTTAAAAAAAATAATCGATGCAATTGCAGTTTTTTTATAGTTTTTTTCTCTTCTATTTATGTTAATCTACGTTTAATCTGATATTTTACCTGATGCTTAAACGTGAGTATCGTTTTGTTAACGATGTTACTATTTTCTCGGTTTACAGCATATCGTCTTCTTTGTATTCAAACGGCTATATTGGATTATGTCGGGTACATTTTTGCATCAAGTTTAAAATAATTCGAAGTTTTCTTTTGTGCGTCGAATTGATAAATAAATTTTTAAGCGATGTTTACAGGACTGTTAACGCGATTAAAACTTTTATTGGACCTCCTGTACATGAGTACTAAGACTTTCACGTGAGTTCTTTTAACTTATTTTTCATTCAAATATTTTTTTCTATTTTATAATTTAAAATAGAATAAAAGAATGAACTATTATATAATTCATGAAAAGACTTCCGTCCTACACTGAAAAAAAAGGTAAAACACTAAAACTACACTGTTAAAAAAATCTGTAAAGGTACTAAAAGTTTTTTAGAAAACTGGGATTCCTAGAGCAATTTATGTCATGGCAGCAACAAAAATTCGTGTAACAGATACAGATTTTTACTGAAAATCAAAATTTTGTAAGGTTATTAAGAATTTTTTAGGAAATTTTGAATTCCTAGAACATATTATTTAATTGCGATATACTTTTAATAAGATAACTATAATTTTAGTAGATCCGTTTGTAAAGTTACAGACTTCTATAACTTTATAAAAATTAGTTTCGTAGATTTACATCTTTTCTTGTGTAGTGTACAGATAAAATGTTAGTAAACATACATATTTCGGTAACTTTACATTTGTAGAATTACAATTTTGTTTTGTTTTGTTTACAGTGTAGTTTCCGTACAGTAATCTTACTAAAATTTGATCTGGTTGCAGTTACAAAAAATGTTTTAGACAGCCCAGTTTCCTAAAAGAATCTTACAAGGAAGGTCTCCATACGGGCATACTCAGAAAAATCTGAAAAAATTACGGAATGTTCTTCTCATATAGTTATATATGTTTATAAAAATAATTTCGGCGGAACCTCCTTATAACGTCCGTAAAAAAATAATAATAATTTCGTTTATTTGGCGATTTATCTCCGGTTGGCGAAAAAACGAAATTTTGAAAAATATGCTTTTACGCTTCGAATACTTTTTAAAGAAAAAACTTTCTATGATCAATTTATTTAAATAAGTTCAGTTTAAGTAATTTTAGTTTTGCATTTTTACTTTACTTTAAGTGTAGTTTTGCATTTTTACTTTACTTTAAGTGTAATTTTGTCATATACGTTTATATGTACTTATAACAAAATGAAATTAATATATTTTATCATTTAAAACACAATTTAAATTGATTAAAATTGTTCCAAATTGAAACATACACTGTTAAGGCCCCTGTCCTCGCTCGAGGAAACGCTCGCGAGCTAATGCTATTCCTATGGGGAAGCATTTTTCTAATAACTCCTTCGCATTTTGACATTTTTGTATAATTTTTTTTTTTTTTTTTTTTGCATTGGATAGCTGAGGTGTATGCCGACAGCGCACCTTTTTTTTAAACGACTTCAAAGAGGAGGTTATGATTTCGACCTGTATGTATTTGTTGTTCACGCATAACTTCTTTAAATATGAACCGTTTTTGATAATTCTTTTTTTGTTTCAAAGCGTATGGAGCCCATGTGGTCCCATTCGAATTTCATAGAAATCTGATAATTAGAACTTTTTAAAAAAATGAAAATTTCCAAATTTCAATTCTTTATGAAGCAATTGACCAATTAGAAGCGTTCATTTTTCATGCTTGCATGTTAAGCTTTCAAAGACTCATGATCTTTTCAAAGTGTGAAAATCTAACTGGAGAAGGGCCGGGATTCACATACATTTTTTTCGCTGTTTGCGAAACAATATTGAATAAGACGAAAATTTACACGCACTGTTAAAAATTTGACCCATTTGCTGCAGCGTCACTCCACCGCTTTCATAGAATATATCTTTTATGACCAATGAGAATGCTCCATAACACTGTAAAGTAACCGTATTCTTTAAAAGCGTTGGAGTGATGCTGCAGCAAATGGATCAAATTTTTAACAGTGATGTTAAAAGTTTGAGACTTTTGCTGCATCGTCACTCCACCACTTATATAGAAAATGATTACTTCAATGTATTATGAAGGATTCTCATTGGTGAAAATAGAGATATGCTATAAAAGTGATGGAGTGACGATGCAGCAAAAGTTTAAAATTCTTAGCAGACTACTTAAAACAGTGAAAATTTTGCAAAAATTGAGACTTCTGTTTGGTTAATGTGGTTTCGCTAATAGCGCAATTCTACCTGGATTTCGGCGAAGTTATCTTATCCACCAAACCAGAAGTATGGCATCTAGACTATATACAATGTAAAAAAAATTACCCTTTTTGCTGGATCGTCACTCCACCGGTTTTATAGAAAACGATTACTTCACTCTATTATGGATCATTCTCATGGATCATAAGAGAGATATTCTATAAAAGCGGAAGAGTGACGATGCAGCAAAAGGGTAAAATTTTTTACAGCGCAGTGTGGAAATCGGTTCTCTTAGGAATGCTTAAAAAAGCGCTCAAATGTTTTATCCCTTAAATGTGCAACAACGCTGAAGAAATCTAAAGATAGCAGCGAAATCTGCAGGACATTTTCCAAAATTACAAGAATTATTGCTAGTTTATACATTGTAATACAAACATCCCGCAGATGTCGCTGTGATCGACACTTTGAAATTCAGTAGCATCGTTACACATATAAAGGAGTCGAATTTTTAGCACTATTTCGATAGCATATTTCTACACCGCGTACACTATAAAAAATATCACTACTTTGATGCATCGTCATTCCACCGCTTTTATAGAAAACAACAACGTTAGGCTATCACGGAGCATTCTCTGGCCAAAAGAGAGATATTCTATAAAAGCGGGGGAGTGACAATGCAGCAAAAGTCATATTTTTTACAGTGTATTCTGGACACTGCACTGTAAAAAATATGACTATTTTGCTGCATCGCATTCCCCCGCTTTTATAGAATTTCACTCTTTTGGCCAATGAAAATGCTCCATGATAGCCTGAAGGAGTCGTTTTCTATAAAAGCGTTGGAGTGACGATGCAGCAAAATAATCATATTTTTTACAGTGTGTACGCTGTAAAATATATGACGAAATCTCAACTAGAACAATTTTCGTATCTGCTAAAATGAAAGATCCACATCGATACCTACCGATATGAGAAATAAGAATCGAAAAGCTGAAAATTCATCTTTAAAGAACCTTATACGTCAAAGCACCAGAGTATCAGGCTGTTTGTTATGCCGGATTCACAAAATGGTTAAAGTGCATTGCTATGTGTATGTACACTGTCTTCAGATTAAATTCCGTTATCGGATTAGATATAAGAATGATTTCAGATTTTTAACCGACTTCAAGAAGGAGGTTATGAATTCGACCTGTATGTATTTCTTGTTCAGCCATAACTTCCGTAAATGTGAACCGATTTTGATAATTCTTTTTGTTTGTTTGTTTGAAAGTATAAGATGTTCGTGTGGTCCCATTTCAATTTCATTAAATTCTAGTGATTAGAACTTTTAAAAAATAAAAACATTAAAAATTCAAAATCTTTTTAAACCAATCGTCCAATTAGAAGCGTTCATTCTTCAGACTTTACTCTTACATCGATACGAGATCTTTTTTCTTCAAAGTGCGAAATTTTGACTGGACAGCGGCTGGGCTCTACACTGTTAAAAGCTTGACTTATGTACTGCAGCGTCATTCCACATCTTTTATAGAATATCTCTTTTATGACCAATGAGAATGCTCCATAATACAATAAAGTAATCGGTTTCTATAAAAGTGGTGGAGTGACGCTGCAGCAAAATGGGTAAAATTTTTAACAATGTAGATAGATTTTGCACTGTTAGCGAAAGAAGATTTATCAACGTGAAGTTTTACGTTGTTAGAAATCTGAAGCTGTTGCTGCATAATGACTCAACTGTTTGTATATATCTCTCTTTTGACCAATAAAAAAACTCCATCCATCCGTTGATTAGAACTTAAAAAAAAATCAGATTATTTTACAAGCAGTCATTCAATTGGAAGCGTTCATTTTTCATGCTGTTGCTGTTACTCTTACGCAGATACACTGTAAAAAATATGAACCTTTTGCTGCATCGTCACTCCCCTGCTTTTATAGAATATATCTTTTTTGACCCATGAGAATGCTCCATGATAGGGTGAAGTAATCGTTTTCTATAAAAGCGATGGATTGATGATGCAGCAAAAGGGTTAAATTTTTAACAGTGTATATGTGCTTGCAAAATTTTGACTGCAGCGGATTCAGGTAGATTTTGTGCTCTTGTGAAATAAGACAAATAAGAAAAGTTACTTACTTTAAGCAGCGACAATTTCGCAAAAAATGCAGGCTTCCAATTGGTAAATCTGGTTTCGTTAATAGCGCAAAATCTACCGGATTGCGGCCAAATTCTCTTTTGCTGTTAGCAAAATCAGATTGGCCGATCAGAAGCCCGCATTTTTGCGAACTTTGCATTTTTGCTGTGTATTTCAAACAGTGAAAAGATTGGGAAAATGCAGGCTTCTCATTGGTCAATCTCGTTACGCTAAATAGTGAAAAAAAAATATGTATATATGGATCATAGTCATTGTTGCAGAGATGCGAGTTCCTTCCAAAGTGCGAAATCTTAACTGGATCAATTCTCGTATGCACCGAAATGGAGGGTTTTCATCGATGCTTACCGACATCGAAAATAGGTGTCAAAAAGCTGAAAATCCACTTTTAAAGTACCTTTATATGTCAGAGCACAAATGCCTGTTTGTCAGGGTGCTTTTTATGCCGGATGCACAAATTAATTAAATTAAATTGTGATGTGTATCAATAGTGTCTTGAGGTTCAGATTCAGTTAAATATTGGAATGCTTTCAGATTTTCTTCTGACAGAATTCTTCGATATCAAAATGTTATTATACGGGGATATTTGAAAAGTTGAGACGAATCTAGACAAAATAAAATGGGGAAACATATTGATGAGCTTGCCATCAAAGTGAAGCTAGTAACTTCTTGTACTCGCGGCCTCCGATGCCTAGGGAGTCAGGAAACCAAGCACTAATCGCTTGCAAACGTAGGAGGTTGTGGGCTCGAATCCCACTGGTCCCATTCCACCACCACTCCCGGCTGTATTTCCTTCGTGTTATAAAAATTTCCTTGCGCTATTTCGTCCCTGTATATTGATGATAACATATAAGCAGGGTTTCGTGTCGAGCGCACAAATCAGATGTATGAGAGTATATTGTTCTTGCACTCTTATAATCGTTCTTGTTGACAAGACTATCGCCAAGTTTTGGAATAGAAAATTCCTATATTTTGTGTATTTCGGAAAACTGCGTCTGTCGATACCCATTTCTGAGGTCCGTAAGAATAGATGTGGACCTTGAAGTTTGCGGTAACTTTTCAAAGAGTGAGATATCCAAATAAGTTACCACATCCGAAAAACCTAAAGACCCACAACGATACTAACCGTGATTGTAAGTTGCTTTCGAATAGCTGAAAATGAAATAGGAAATTGACCAGCAAATTGAATATTTCAAAATCCAGCAAAGTACATCAATTAGTCAATGCATTGCAAAGAGACGTCATATGTTAGTATACAAAACTGAATATTACAGTATAAATAACTAAAAGTATTAAATAAAATAAGCTTTTTTCAAAAAAATATCAACCGACTTCAAAAAAGCGCTTAAAAGCAGTAAATAATTCTTTAAAATTCTCTAATGACAAAACGTTATCCAAAAATCAGTCATCGGATATCAGGTACTGGCATAAAAACCGTTAAATTTAATATATATAATTTAATATCCACCAAACATGGATTTTAGAGAGAATATTTTTTACAAGAGATGAATTTGCATATTTATGATTTAATTTATGAATATATACATATAAAAAGTAATGAATTACTTTTTGAAGTTTGTGCCAAACTATCTTAAATATAATGAGAATTGTCAATATTTTGTGAATAGTACCAAAAAATAAAATGGTGATGATCATTATCGATTGCTATTGTTTGGCACCGACTTCAAAAAGTAATTCATTACTTTTTATATGTATATGTTACAGGCCAAACCCGATTTCAGGCCAAACTAGTTTATCCTATCGCCCATCGGATAGACTAGTTTTTCCTAGGCCAAACAGGTCTATCCTAACGCCTGTCGGATAAACTAGTTTTTCCTAGGCCAAACCGGTCTATCCTATCGCCCATCGGATAAACTAGTTTTTCCTAGGCCAAACTAGTCTATCCTAAGGCCCATAGGACAATCTAGTTTTTCCTAGGCCAAACTAGTTTGGCCTAACTCTTATAGGATAAACTAGTTTAGCCTGCTGTTTATTGGTCTGAACTAGTTTCTCCTAGGCCGATCTAGTTTATCCTAGGCCAATTCAATTTGGCGTGATTTTATTGAATTCAATGACCGCTACAGCGCCAACATTCTAGTTTGTCCTAGGCTGATCTAGTTTATCCTAGGCCAATGTAATTTTACGTGTTTTTAGCTCACAGGAGTCAAAGCCTGAGAAATAATAGAACTGGCAAGTTCTGTATGTATGTATGTACGCATGTATATACGTATTTACGTGCGTATGTACGTAATGCGATAACTCGTGATAGAAATATCCGATTTGCTTCAAATTTTGGGTGTACGTTCATTAATATAAGGTACTTTTCTGATTAATTTTGGGAATTCATTGGATAAGAATAAAGGGGAGCGAACGGGAGGTTAATCCCCCACCGTTAATTTAGAGAAATGAATTTTTCATGCAGAATTATCAGTTTTCATTTAAAATTTTAGATTAGAATCATTCTGACAAGGCGCCATCATGATTAGTTGTGGATGTTTATTTTTAAGTGTAAAAAAGGGCAATGTAGGTTACCCTCCCCCCCCCCCAATTTAGATAAATGATTTTTGACGCAGAATTTACGGATTTGCTTCAATTTTGTATATAGGTTCTTTCTGATAAGGGGATTCCCTAAATAGTTTTGGGGGTTTAATGGTTAAGTATGAAAGGAAAAATAAAGGATTACCCTCTTACCTAGAAAAAACTAGTTTACCCTATGGGCCTTTAGATAAACTAGTTTGGCATAGGAAAAACTAGTTTATCCAATTGGCGTTAGGATAAAATATTTCCGCCTAGGCTAATCTAATTTGGCTTGAAATCGGATTTGGCCGGTAAAAAACACATCTATCACTAAAATAAGTGTAAATGTGTGTTAAGAGTCATTGCTTATAGCATCAATACAGAAATTTAACATGACCACGGTAGAGACATGATGCATTGGACATGGTGTTTGCTTATTTTATTTTTTTTTCTGCAGACTGGTGCCAACAGAGATCAGACTTGCATTTATTATTATCATTATTATTATTATTATTATTATTGGATCGGAGCTGAACATAATTTGGAATCGAAGAGCGTTTTCCATTTTTGAGAAATTAATTACCTTTCGACATATAAGCTATTTTTGGCACGGCGTATTTTTTTTTTTTTTTTTTTTTTTTTTTTTTTTTTTTTTTTTGTGAATTTGTAACCGGAAATTAGATTTAAAACGTATCTTTAGTATTTTCTCAAAGATACATCGCTTTTATGAAAAAATGGTGTACACCATTCGATTACATCTAAATCTCTTAACCTTATGCATTTCCGAAAAGGAAGTAGTTCATAAATGTGTTAGGATGTAGCTCTTTAGGATTTGAGAAAAGCCTTAAGGAATGACAGAGAAATATATTCACAAATCTACTTTTACTGAACGGATTCAAAAGTTATAATGTTTATAATTCTCATTTTTTTTCTTATGTTCTAAACTACATTGATTATTTAAAGAATCGCTATTTGAATATTGAAACGTCTAGAAACTAGATAATCATTAATACATTGTCTATTTTCCATTCTGCGAACACATCATAATTTAAAAATACATTGTAAATTTATCCAATAAGTATATAAGCAGTATTTTTTAAAGGAATCTTAATTGTATGTGAAATAAAACCCGAATTTTTTGCAGAAATTGAGTAGAGACAAATCGAGAGGGACTGGGTCTTTTTTCACTGATTTTTGTACAAACAGAGCTCTGCCTGTACAAAAGTAAATAATAGTAAAATAAATAATAATAATTTGCTTGAATAAGCAAACACCATGTCCAATGCATCATGTCTCTAAGGTGAACAGTTAAATTTCTGTATTGATGTTATAAGCAATGACTCTTGACACACATTTATACTTATTCTAGTGAAAGATATGTTTCTTACCGGCCAAACCCGTTTTCGAGCTATATTAGATTAACCTTGGCCAAACTATTTTATACTAATTCCAATTGGATGAACTATTTTTTTCTACACCAAACTTGTTTATCTAAATCTTAATAAGATAAACTAGTTTTTTCTAGGTAAAAGTATAATCGTTAATTTTTCACTTCATACTTAACCATTAAACCCCTAAAACTATTCAGGGAATCGCCTTATAAGAAAGAACCTAAATCCAAAATTTGACGCAAATCCATAAATTCTGCGTCAAAAACCATTTATTTAATTTATGAGAGGGTTACCTACATTGCCCTATTATTTACACTTAAACAATAAACATCCAAAACTAATCACGGAGGCGCCTTGTCAGAATGTTCCTATAACTAAAATTTTAAAAGAAAACTGATAATTCTGCATGAAAAATCCATTTCTCTAAATTAACGGTGGGGGATTAGCCTCCCGTTCGCCCCCCTTTATTCTTATCAAATGAATTCCCAAAACTAATCAGAAAAGTACCTTATCAGAATGAACCTACACCCAAAATTTGAAGCAAATCGGATATTTCTATCACGAGTTATCGCATTACGTACATACGCACGTAAATACGTACATACATGCGTACATACATACAGAACTTGCCAGTTCTATTATTTCTCAGACTTTGATTCCTATAAGCTAAAAACACTTAAAATTACATTGGTCTAGGATAAACTAGATCAGCCTAGGACAAACTAGAATGTTGGCGCTGTGGCGGTCATTGAATTCAATAAAATCACGCCAAATTGAATTGGCCTAGGATAAACTAGATCGGCCTAGGAGAAACTAGTTCAGACCAATAAACAGCAGGCTAAACTAGTTTATCCTATAAGAGTTAGGCCAAACTAGTTTGGCCTAGGAAAAACTAGATTGTCCTATGGGCCTTAGGATAGACTAGTTTGGCCTAGGAAAAACTAGTTTATCCGATGGGTGATAGGATAGACCGGTTTGGCCTAGGAAAAACTAGTTTATCCGATGGGCGTTAGGATAGACCGGTTTGGCCTAGGAAAAACTAGTCTATCCGATGGGCGTTAGGATAAACTAGTTTGGCCTAGGCCAATCTAGTTTGGCCTGAATTCGGGTTTGGCCTGTAACATATATATTCATAAATTAAATCATAAATATGCAAATTCATCTCTTGTAAAAAATATTCTCTCTAAAATCCATGTTTCGTGGATATTAAATTATATATATTAAATTTAACGGTTTTTATGCCAGTACCTGATATCCGATGACTGATTTTTGGATAACGTTTTGTCATTAGAGAATTTTAAAGAATTATTTACTGCTTTTAAGCGATTTTTTGAAGTCGGTTGATATTTTTTTGAAAAAAGCTTATTTTATTACTTTTTCGATTTTGGTTGCAGATATTTTTTACAAATTTAGTTTCACTTTCCAAACCGGTTTCGAAACTGAAAGTGCTTTTTAAAAAATATATCTGCAACCGAAATCGAAAAAGTAAAAAAGGCGTGCTGTCGGCATGCGCCTCAGCTATCCAATGCAAAAAAAATTATTCAAAAATGTCAAAATGCGAAGGAGTTATTAGAAAAATGCTTCCCCATAGGAATACCATTAGCTTGCGAGCGTTTCCTCCAGCGAGGACAGGGGCCTTAAAAATCTGCTGCATTTTGTTGCAACGCACTCCCTTGCTTGTATAGAAAACGGTTACTTGGCCGTGAAATGAAGCTTTCTCATTGGTTGGAATAGAGATATTATATACAAGCGGTGGAGTGCGTTGCAGCAAAATGCAGCAGATTTTTAACAGTGTTGCACAAGCTACAACCCCGCTAAAAATCTGTACCATTTTCTGCAGCGTCACTCCACCGCTTTTATGAAAAACGGTCAATTCACCGTGCTATGGAGCATTCTCATTGGTCAGAAGAAAGATATTCTATAAAAGTAGTGGAGTGACGTTGCAGTAAATGCTGCAGATTTTTAACAGTGAAGTCAATTAAAATCAATTTTCAGATTCGTTAAAATCCTCTGCTTTTGGCGAGGAAATGCACTGCTCGCCAAATCCCGCGTCGCTTTCAGCTTTTCACGCCAATAATTCCAAACTATTTTATTTTTTTACATGTCTAGTAATGTAATTCCGCCGCTAATTTTCACTGATCCTTTATTACCTACATGAGTAGTTTAATTCGTATTTTTTTCTCAAAAAATTCTGAATATGCCCCCAATGGAGACCTTCCTTGTTAGTAACGTTTCAGAATATTTTGTTTAGTAAGATTTTTTACGTTACTTTTACATAACAAAGGTCTTGTAATCCTAGTTTCCTAGGGAAAATTTAATAACATTAATTTTAATTGATTTTTTTCTTTTTTTACAGCGT
The DNA here is from genome assembly GCA_964019185.1 of Maratus speculifer. Classification (NCBI taxonomy): domain Eukaryota; kingdom Metazoa; phylum Arthropoda; class Arachnida; order Araneae; family Salticidae; genus Maratus; species Maratus speculifer. The sequence goes on from CAXHSM010000001.1 coordinate 3,871,764, forward strand.
AAATCGAAATGTAATTTTCATGGGTACGTTGAATTCACAACTGTTCTTTAACCACTTGACTGATCAATAGTTAAAAAAATTTTAAATAATGTTTATTTTTTTATGTCTTTTACAGAATTTTTAATCTTTTGTCAATAGCTTTTCACAACGGATATTTTAGCCTAATTGAATCAGAAAAATGTTCGGATTAAATAACACAAAATGTAATCCCAGCCACAATAATGGAGAACAAAAAGAGAGCAGACTACATTGGAATGACAACCAGGAAATTTAAGAAGCGTTTGTCAAAACACATTGCAGATCTCAGGCTTAATCGATGCAATACCGTTCTCTCTAAACTGTACCAGGAACAAGAAGTTATAATAGATTTAAAAAAACCTAAATTATTAAAGAAAATATCAAATTATCAGAAGATTAAAATCATGGAATCAATTGAAATGTTATGTCGAGCTAACAATACTTGTAACGATACTTTGTCGTACGATATTCCAAGAATATGGTACAATCTGCTCAAAATAACTTGAACCCCCTTTTCTATCGAATTTGGAACATTCCGACTTCTCCACCCCCCTTTTTTACGTTGTCTTTGGATCAGTCCACTTAGTATAAAAGAACTCAGCCTTCGACTTCTACTCATTTGTTGTTTTAACACTGATGATGAGCATGACATGCTCGAAAGTACTAGGTTTTGTTAATAAAAAACACCTTTAAGTAATCTGAGTATTTTATTTTGGTTTTATTTATACAAAATTTACAATGAAAATTTACTGGTGAGAGTAATAAATCATGATATGGGATGCCTGTATATGGTACGGGTAAATTATGATTGGCAAAAACACGTTGCACGTATAATTTACGGGCCAATCAAGGAAGCGGTTAAGGGATGGTAAATCTAGCTTATGGCAAATTCAAAGATTACTTTTTTTTTTCCACGAAACTTCCTATTATGACTTTTTGGTATTCTTCCTTAAATTTCAAAATTGATTTCATTGTGTTATTCTATTTAGACATTTTTAGCTCAAATACTTCATTCTAATTCTATTCCGCATTAGAATTAATCAAGCTCATAATGTGAATTTTTTTTTCCAAGCACCTTCGTCGTTCCAAGCCCAAGCTCGCACTCTGATTGGTTGTTGCTCTCGGCACTGTTTTCACGTAACTTGGCGATAACCATACTTGGCGAAAAATACTTCGCTCTTAAGTGAACGAGTAAACCTAAAACCTAACCTACTCATTCTTATTCTTCCTTCATTCTTATCCTCGTGGTATTGTGCTCTTGTGTATTATTATCTTGTGTTATTTTATAAAATGGCTAATGCTTTACTTATTAATAAACGGGAAAAGTTACTTTGTACTCGGTTCGGAAGGAAATCAAAGTCCTCCACGGAAGCATCTATCGCTACGCCAAGTATCATTATCGCCAAGTTACATGAAAACAGTGCCGAGAGCAACAACCAATCAGAGTGCGAGCTTCGGCTTGGAACGACGAAGGTGCTTGGAAAAAAAAAAAAAATACGCGCTCATAATACTTTCTTATTCTGAAAATGAAACAAAATTTTTAGTCGCGTTTCAAGCAAATATTTGTTCTTAATTTCTGTTTAACCGATTTAATTTTATGACCGGATGCAATCTGCATACATTTGTCTATTGTTTAAAAGACAAAAGCAAGTAAATTGTTAGATGAACTCTTTCGAAATCAACAATAGCAAATTTCTAATACTGGATTCGCATCCGGAATTTTCGATAAATTTTATTTGAAAATAAAGAAATGCACCTTTATAAAGTTATAAAAGTGACATTTAATGAAAAGATTTTGCTGCCAACCTTAATTAAATGAATTTAATGGATATATGATTTCGATTTCGTGTTTATCGAGATTAATTTGCAAGTCTTTTTATGCGCTATGTAAATTTGTAACATTTTGATTTTATCTTACCATTTAAAGCGTGCTGGTACATTAGTTTCGTGTACAAAAGGTATCGCTTCCTTGCTATCATCAGAGCATCGATAAGCTTAGTGGAATGCTTTTTTTTTTTTTTTTTTTTTTCAAACGAATTGAAAGAGAAAACTAGAAAGCGGGAAATTTTGCTTTTCCTTTAAAATTTAATGTCGCTCCCGATGAAAATAAAATATGTATATCGATAACACAAACCATATTTCGGTTTTAGGACTTAAAACAAGTTATTTGATTTTATATAGCAGGAAGTCATTCTTATCCGCTTAAGTATACTTAAGCGGACTTGAGTATACTTAAACATATGAATATACTTAAGTATATTTACTTTACTTTAAGTATGCTTAACTTACTATAATTTAATTTAATTTACTCTACTTTAAGTATATATTAAGCTGTATCCATATTTCATTGATTAGTGTCTATATAATATTGCATGCATTACTTACTGTATTTGGATACAGCTCCTCATCTTTTTGCTTTATTTTGAAAAAAAATACGGACTTTGATGTTATTCTATCGACGACAATTTTCAGAATTTTCAAGCTTTGTTTTTGAGACTTTTACAAAAGTTGCTATATGTTAACACATTTTGCAAATTATATTTTAATTGAGTTTACGCATGTGCACTAAAACCTTATTTAGTAAATCGGTTCATCTTTCATACAATTATTAATATTTTTTAATTTTGATTACAGGGTTTTATGTGCAATGTTGTTTCTCATATTTTCTGAAAAGAACATTGTTTTTTATTAAAAAATCTTAAAATTATAAGGAAAAAGCTTGGCAAAATTTTGGGACCGTTTTTATAAAATCCTTAATTTCTCCACGAGTATACATGCTATATTCATACAAATGAACACAGTTTATTGCAATAAGCGACTTAATCATAATTTGCAGTTTGAACGCTTTTGCTACATTAGTTTTGACAGAGTTATCCAAAAGATCTTCGTTCTTTTCAATTTGTTGACGGTCCCCTATGGGATTTTGGTAAAAATTCTTCGCGAAAATATATGTAGTAAAAGGTATACAGTGGCTTGGTTGTTTGTCTAGGATTCAAGAACAAACCCAGGTGACTTCTTTGACGAGAAATCTTTAATGTATAATTTTTCTTGGCTAACATGAATATATATATATACATTGATATAGCACACTTATTTACATATTTGCAGGATGTGGTTGGCATAGTCTTATATAAAATGAGAGACCATCTGCCCCTCAGCAATCTCTGAATCCGGTACAGCTACCGAAACGTCTTTTGCAGGTTCGTCCGACCCTATTCTTCTGAGATGCAGGCGGCTTTGGACACACCCTCTGCAGCCGAACTCCTGTTCGCATCTGTCCTCTCTTTCCTAAAAACCTCCTTACATCATCACAATTTTCCGTTAGTCGCGATGCTAGGATCCTCATCACGAGCCTCTAGGTGCTTACTCAGCAGTACAAAGCTCATTGCCTTTGCTGTTGCTAGGTGTCTTGTGAATAGATCCTACATATATGACCTGTACTGTTTTGTTTATACATCTGG